>JAAGEH010000197.1:32103-324690 GCA_011751065.1 Lasiurus cinereus | reverse complement strand
GAGATAGAAAGGGTAAAAAAAAGGAAGAAGTGAGCGGCCGTGAGAGAGGAAGGCAGCTAGGGGAGACCCTGACCTGACCTTGCTCCCTCAAGGCAGCTCTGGACCACTCCTTTTACCACTGAGAAAATTGAGGCACAAAAAAGCCAAGTCTTGTGCCCAAGGTCTTATAGGCCAACAGGTAAGTGGGGCTTCCAGCCATCCCCTGCTGGAAACCTCAGCATACCCCGAGTCTTGTCCATCTCCATGCGCCGCAGCTGGTGCTCCCAGGTGCCCAGCTCACTATCCACCTCCTCGTCGCTGTCGTAGCCATGCTGATGCTGTTGCAGTGCCCTCTCCCACAACAGCTGCATGTCCTGCATCGCTCGCTTATGCTGCATGATCATGTCGTACATCTGCTGCATCTGTGGGGAGCACACACTCTGACAGGGCCTGCACCATATAATGGAGTCTCCCATGTCCCTGTGATGAAAGGCCCCTCTCTGTCTTGCTCAGAACCGGGCACCATCCTCATGGACTAAAGAAGGCAACTTGGGCTCCTTATCCCTAGGAATGTTAACGGTGATATAATAGAGCCCTAGCCTAGAGGAGGTGGCCAGAGTGAGGCGTCCCCAAGAACTGATAGGCCAGTGCCTCTAGTTCCCCAGGGAAGCAGCAAAGAAGCAAGCTGACCCTCACCCTACACTGCCCACTACCAGCTGAGGGACCCTCACATCACTCAGGGCGCCCAGTGCTGGCCAGGCCTGTCCTGGACTGGATGCTGAGGGGAACTGGATGGAAAATTTAAGACTACTAATGGGAACAGCCCACAGGCACTATTTGGAATAGTTATTGAGCACCAGCTGTGCAGGATGACACGCCAGTATGAGGAGGCCTGAGCTCTGAGCCCAGCTATACACTGGGGTTGGCATGGTATTGATGGGGAACCAGCCTGCCCAGGAGCCTATCTGCTGACCCTGTGATCACTGTACCACAGGTGAGGGGTGGGGGGACCAATCTGCCACCCGCAGCTATGGAACCTGCCCCACCCTCCGGCCTTACCTCCTGTTGCTCCTTCAGCTGCTTCTTTTGGGCGTCTGACAGTTCTGTGACACCTACTAGACCCACAGGCTTCCCTTTTTCGTAGCCTAGCCCCTTGAGGTCCTGAACTGGAAATAAGACACAGGTCAGTCAGTGATGGACACATGGGCCTGGCATTGCTCTTGTGTGTGCAATGCAGAATCCACTTGTTGATAACACCTGAGACACTTGGAGCATGCACAGCAGAGCCCTCATATCAGTTCAGTTAGTCTTTCGTGTCACATGAGGACAACAGTAGTCACACCTTGCACTGTTATGTGCACCCAATTTCATTCCCATATGCAACTTTCCAGGTAGCCCTACATCTCCATATTGTAGACACCAACACCAGAACTCAGAGGTCAGGAGCTGCAAACGAGGTCATATAGCTAATGGATGACATAGTGGGGACTTTGCAGAGCCAGAGACACTAGAGCAAAGAGGAGAGTGCAATGCACGTGTGCACAAGCACAAACACTGGCTCATGGAAGTATATCCAGTGGAGGACAGACACCTAGTATGGACATACACAGATTTGGAGTCTGGTGTTAAGACTCAGCTGTGTGGCTCTTGTTTAGCTCCTTCTGGAGAGGCAGCCAGTTGTCCTCACAGCATTTATTTATTTATTAAATATATTTTATTGATTTTTCACAGAGAGGAAGGGAAGATGGAGAGAGAGTTAGAAACATCAATGAGAGAGAGACATCGATCAGCTGCCTCCTGCACAACCCCAACTGGAGATGTGCCCGCAACCAAGATACCAAGATGCTCTTGACCGGAATCAAACCTGGGACCTTTCAGTCCACAGACCGACCTTCTATCCACTGAGCCAAACCAGTTTCGGCGTCCTCACAGCATTTAGTTTGGCATCAGCTTTGGAGCTTGGCTGGAGCTCCAGTAGCACTGATTCACGTGAAAATGCTGCGATGGCCCATCTGGGTGTTGGTTTCTGGGGGAGAAGCCAGGCAGATGGGTGGAGAGGATCCTCTGGGAAAGTGAAGAGAACTGGGTGCTCCAGCTCCCTATGGCTGGGCTTTGCCAGCAAGAACCAGATGCAGATGCTCTGTGACTCCAGGACTGCACCTCAATCCCTCCTTGAAGAAGTCTGTGGGGGCTATGAACTATATGAGAGCCTCATGCAGAAGGCCCAGAAAAGCAGCAAAACCAGACAAATGACACTGTGGCAGCCTCAGGACCAGCTTTTACCTCCCAAGTGACTCAACAGGATCGCTCTCGAGACTTCACCAACCAGTACCTTGAGGAAATCATGCTGCTGCACCCCTCGTCCAGCACAGAAAACACTCCCATGGCTCCTCCTATCATTGGGTCCACTGAGTCACCCAGTGACTTAATTTATAACTGCAGTCCCAGGATTCAATGTGATGGAAGAAATGTTGCTTGAACCCATTAATGGGATTCGAACTCCTTTTTTTTAATTTTTCAAATAAAAGCTGGCAATGCCTCTCTGTTTTGGAACTTAAGGTCTAATGGGACAAAGGTGGCAATGAGGTTCCAGGGGAGAAAAGAATCAAAGGATGAAAGGAGCCTGGATTCTGCAGAACTACAAGCCATCTGTAATGTTTGTTTAAGCTGCTGTGTGAGTGAGAAATAAACCTTCACTGTGTTTGAGTCATTAAAAAAACAAATAAATAAAATAAAATAAAGTTTAAGGGAGACAATAGGACCACCTGGCTGTTGTGTTCAGTGGTTAGAGCATCAGCTTGTATACCCAAGGATCTTGGGTTCGATTCACCTGGCATGTACCTGGGTTGCGGGTTCGTTCCTCAGCCTGAGGTGGGGCGCATATAGGAGGCAACCAATGGATGTTTCTCTCCCAACTCCTCCTTCCTTTCCACTTTCTCTAAAGATCAATGAAAAAACTATCATCGGGTAAGGAATAACAAATATCTAAATTTAAGACCTAAAACTACATCTCCTTCTCTAGCACAGACAGCATCTGGACCATGGACCCCAGGGAATGCTCCTGCTTGTCATAAGGAATATGCATCTGTGGAGACATCTGCAAATGCACATCTTACAACTGTAAAATATGTTGAAAAAGCTACTGCTCCTGCTGCTCCCTGGGCTGTGCCAAGTGTGCCCAAGGTTGTATCTGTAAAGGAGGCTCAAGCAAGTGCAGCTGCTGCCACTGAAATGCACCAGTCATACTGGAAGTGAGGCCTGGGAAGCATCTGTACAGTGCATTGGTTGAGAAGTTGTGCTTTTTATATATTTTCCCCAATGAGGTGTTGGTGACATTCATATAAAGTGTTGGAGCAATGACATTTTCACTCATAAAAAAAAAACAAAAAACTTAAAACTATAAAACCCTTAAAAGAAGATATAGGGTCAAATCTTCATGATCTTGGATTTGGCTATGGTTTCTTAAATATGACACCAAAATCACAGGGAACAAACAAAAAAATAAATTGAACTTCATGAACATTTAAAACATCTGTGAATCAAAAGACACTATTAAAAGGTAAAAAGATAGCCAAAAGAATGAGAGAAAATATTTGCAAATAATATGTCTACACAGGAATTAATATCCAGAATACACAAAGAACTTTTGCAACTCAACAAAACCACAAACAACCCAATTCAAAAATGGGAAAAGAACTAAAATAGACATTTTTTCCAAATAAGCTATATAAACAGCCAACAAGCACATGGAAAGGTGCTCAACACTATTAGTCACTAGAAAAATGCAAATTAAAACTATAATGTGATCCTAGTTTATACTGGAATGACTATAATAAGGCGAGAATGTGGAGAAATTGAAACTTGTGCATTGCTGGAGGGATGTAAAATGATGCACCTGCCATAGAGAACACTTTGGTGGTTCCTTAAAAGCCCACCTGAAAGGGGTGAGGGGGTGGCATCCACGTCTCTCTGCACCAGCTCGGTGGGTGGGAGTTCCACCTTTTCCTCTTCAGGCCCCCATCGACTCTTTCGCTTCCTCTTCACAGTGGCTGTAGTGGCTGGCTTTCCATGAGCAGCTGGAGATGGGTTGATAGCAGGTGAGGGGGCAGATGAAGCAGGGCAAGCAGCAGTGAGAGGTACAGATCTGGACAGGATCTCAGGAGGTGGTGTCCGCAGAGGGCAGAGCTCAGGCACCATTTGGGTACTTGTCGGGCCTGCCCTTGCTTTCCGGAACTCCTCCAGTTTCTGGCGGTAGTATTTGTACCCCTGGCTGCTGGGTTCGTACAGAAAGCTGCAAAAAAGAGTGGAGGGGCACACTGTCAGTTGGGGCAGGAGTAGCATCAGCCTTGTGCAAGCCCCCCAGGTCAGCCAGGGTCACTTCAAAGTTTCCACTATGACCTCCTGTACTGCCAGGCTCCACTGACCCAAAATTGAAAAATAACGTGGCATGCCACAGCCTGTCACAATGCTGAGGGCCACACCAAACCACCACCCCACCTTAACTTATTGGGTGTCTGTCACACAGTTACTGATACACTGCTTCCAAGGAAAATGGGCAGGCTCCCTCAGACCTGCCCCAGGCTCTGGGAAGCTCTTCCCCTGCTGTCCTAGTGGAGCACTAGAAATCCTGAGGTACGAGAGACATCTGGTGTCAGAAAGGGCAAGATTTGCCCTAAACTGCACAGCTCAAACACTTGTGTTTTTCTGATGCACTTGTGAGAGGTGTCAACAGCAAATAGAGCCAAAACGGGGACAATTCACATAGGAACAAATGGGGACCTGGAATCCAACCCAAGGGCAAAAGCCCCTGCCTTGCTGGAAGCCACAAGTCTCTCAGTCCCCTAAGAGGTGGTTTCCCCACCCCAAGGTAGGAACAGGTGGCACTGAGTTCAGAGCTGGTAAAGCCTGCAGCTCTCTCTACAACTGCCTGTTATCTCTTAAGACTATGCACGTCCTGAGCCCCAGTCCCACCTCTGGGGTCCACACCAGAGGGAAGAATCATAGCCCATCTCCATGTAACAAAATCTGTGTATATCACAGGTCACACAGCCCTCAACAAGAGGGGCTAGACCTGCACTCACAAACCTGAAGGGATTACAAAAGCAACATACAAGCTCAAAGATGCTATAAAATTTCTTTTGTATAAAAGACAACAGAAAGAAACCCTATAGACTGTTTCTATGTGTGTAAATAGAGCCAGGAGAGGGGTGGAAGGAACCCCCAGACACACTAATATTGGTACCTAGGATAGGATGGAAGGACAAGGAAATGGCAGTATCTTCTTTATACTCCTGGGTCATGATACAAGCATGTACACACCCTTTAGAAAATCGAGTAAGTGACCTTTGTAAAAATTACAGAGCAAACAAAGATCAATAAAACTGTTAAGCCTCTAGCCATGCTAAGAAAAAAGAGAATACAAATTACTAATCACAAAAATAAAATAGGGGACATCACTACAAATCTTACAAACATTGAAAGGATAATAAAGAATTGCTATGAACAACTCTATGCACATAAATTTGATAACACACATGAAATGAACTAATTCTTTGAAAGACACAATCTGCTAAAACTCATACATGAAAAAACAGACAACTTAAACAGGCTATTTTTATTTTAAAAAGTTGAATCAGCCCTAACCGGTTTGGCTCAGTGGACAAAGTGTCAGCCTGTGGACTCAAGGGTCCCAGGTTAGATTCCAGTCAAGAGCACGTACCTTAGTTGCAGAACATCCCCAGTAGGGGGTGTGCAAGAGGCAGCTGATGGATGTTTCTCTCTCATCGATGTTTCTAATTCACTAACCCTCTCTCATCCTCTCTGTAAAAAAAAAAAAATCAATAAAACATATTTTTAAAAAAAATCTTGACCCTCCCATTAAAAAAAAAAGTTGAATCATCTCAGCTGGTGTGGATCAGTGGCTGAGCATTAACCCATGAATCAGGAGATCACGGTTTAATTCCTGGTCAGGGCACATGCCTGGGTTGTGGGCTTAATCCCCAATGCAGGGTGTGCAGGAGGCAGCTAGTCAATGATTCTCTCTCATCATTGATGTTTCTATCTCTTTCTTTAAAAAAACACACAAAAAACTGAATCAGCCCTGGCCAGTTTGGCTCAGTGGATAGAGTGTCAGCCTGTGGACTAAAGTTCCTGGGTTTGATTCCAGTCAAGGGCACATACCTAGACTGTGGGGTCCATCCCCAGTGGGAGGCATTCAGGAGGCAGCCAATTGATAATTCTCTCTCATCACTGATGTTTCTAACTTTCTCTCCCTCTCCCTTCCTCTCTGAAATCAGTAAAAAATATTTATACTGTGCACAAAATTTGTGCACGGGGGCGATATGTGTGTGTGTGTGTGTGTGTGCGCGCACGCGCGCGCGCGTGTGTGTGTGTTTCCCTCACCCTCTCCAATCTGGAACCCCTCGAGGGATTGGGCCTAAACGGGCAGTCGGACATCTCTCTCACAATCCAGGACTGCTGGCTCCCAACTGCTCACCTGCCTGCCTTCCTGACTGCCCCTAAACACTTCTGCTGCCAGCCTGTTTGCCCCTAACTTCCCTCTCCTGCAGTCACCCCTAACTGCCCTCCCCTGCAGGCCTGGTCCCCCCCAAATGCCCTCCCCTGTAGACCTGGTTGCTCCCGACTTCCCTCCTCTGCCAGCCTGATCCCTACCAACTACCCTTCCCTGCTGGCAATCTTGTGGTTGGCCATCTTGTGTCCACATGGGGGCATCCATCTTTGAGCACACAGGAGCAGCCATCTTGTGTTGGAGTGATGGTCAATTTGCCTATTACTTTTTTATTAGATAGGATATTAAAATAAATAAATCTGAACCAGCCCTGGGCAGTGTTGCTAAGTGGTTACAGCACTGGTCTGCAAACCAAGGGTCATGGGTTTGATTCCCAGTCAAGAGCACATACGTGGTTTGCAGGTTTGATCCCTAGACCTGTGCGAGAGGCAACCAATTGATGTGTCTCTTACATTGATGTTTCTCTCTCTTTCTCACTGCCCCTCCCTTCCACTCTCTCTAGAAATCAATAGGAAAATATCCTCAGGTGACGATTAACAAAACAAAACAGTTGAACCAGTAATTAATAACTTTCTAAAACAGAAAGCCTACGAGTTTACTGATTAATTCTACCAAATATTTAAGGAGGAAATTATATTAATTCTCTACAATTCTTTTCAGAAAACAGAAAGAATACTTCCTAACTCATTCAGTTAACCTAATACCAAAGCTAGACAAAGACATTACAAGAAAACTAATATCTCTCATGAATACAGATGCTAAAATCTTCAACAAAACATTAGCAAACCGAATCTACCAATGTTAAAAACAATTATATACTTCACAACCAAATGGGACTTATGCCAGGTATGTAAGGCTGGTTTAACATCTGAAAATCAAGTAATGTAATCCATCACATCAATAGGCTAAAAAAATAAAAATCACATGATCATATCAATAGCTGTAGAAAAAGCAATTGATAAAATACAATATCCATTCATGATAAAAAATCTCAATAAACTAGAAATAGAGGGAAACTTCCTCAACTTGAGCAAAAGTACATACAAAAACACCCACAGATAACTCATACTTAATGGTGAAAAACTTGCAAACTTTTCCATTAAGTACAGGAATAAGGTAAGAATATCCCATTTCATCATTGCTTTTCAGCAACATACTGGAAATCCTAGCAAATGTAAAAAATGAGAAAAGGAATTAGGTATACTAATTGAGAAGGAAAAAATAGTTATCTTTGTCTGTAAATGACATGATAATCTACACAGAAAAACACACACGAAAGAATAGACACATGTGCCGAAACCGGTTTAGCTCAGTGGATAGAGCATCAGTCTGCAGACTGAAGGGTCCCAGGTTCGATTCCGGTCAAGGGCATGTACCTTGGTTGCGGGCACATCCCCAGTAGGGGGCGTGCAAGAGGCAGCTGATCGATGTTTCTAACTCTCTATCCCTCTTCCTTCCTCTCTGTTAAAAAAAAATCAAAAAAAAAAAAAAAAGACACATGCTCTCTCACTCTCTCCTAGAACTAATAAGCTATTATATAGTAAGGTTGCAATGTACAATGTTAATATGCAGATGTCAATATAAGCCAGCAATGAATAAGTGAAATTGGAAGTTAAAAACGCAATACCATTTACATTATCATTTAAAAACATGAAATAATTAGGTGTAAGTCTTACAAAATATGTAAAAGATCTATATGAATAAAATTACAAAACTCTGATGAAAGAATTCAAAGAACTAAATAAATGGAAAAGTATTCCATGTTCATGGATAGGGAGACTTCATATTGTCAAAATGTCAAGTCTTCCCAACTTGATTTCTAGATTTCATGACATTCCCATAAAAATCCCAGTAAAGTTATTTTGTAGACAACGACAAAGTAACTCTAAAGTTTATATTTAGAGAAAAAAGACCCCGAATAGCCAACATAATACTGAAGAACAAAGTTGGAAGACTGACACTACCTAACTTCAAGACTGACTGTAAAACTACAGTAATCAAGGAAGTGTGTGGTATTGATGAAAGAATGGACAAACTGATCACTTGAACAAAATAAAGGACTCACAATTAGACCCACATAAACATTGTAAAATGACCTTTCACAAAGGAGCAAAGGCAATACAATGAAGCAAAGACAATCTTTTCAACAAACAGTGCTGGTACTGGACATCCTAATAAAAATTAAAAAAAGAAAGAATCTAGACACAGATCATACACCCTTCATTCAACAATTAATTATAAATGGATCACAGACTTAAATGTAAAATTCAAAAATATAAAACTCCTAGAAAATAATATAGGAGGAAACCTAGATGACTTTGGGTACGGCAATGACATTTTAGATACAATACCAAAGACACAATCCAAGAAAAAGAAACTGATAAGCTGGACTTCATTAAATTAAAAACTCCTGCCCTGTGAAAGACAAGGTCAAGTGAATGAGAACACAAGCTGCAGACTGGAAGAAAATAACTAAATTCTATCCAGCAATCACAGTCCTTAGAATTTATTCTAAAGAGATGAGAATCTCTTCTACACAAAAACCTGTCCATAGATGTTTATAGTAACTTTCTTCATAACTGCCTCAACTTGGAAGCAACCAATATATCCTACAGTGGATAAATTGTGATGCACCCAAAGAAATGAGCTATGAAGCCATGAAAAGACATGGAGGAAACTTAAATGCACATCACCAAGTGAAAGAAGCCAATCTGAAAAGGCTACATACTATATGATTCCAAATGTATGACATTCTGAAAAAAGCAAAATTGCCAAATCAGTAAGAAGATCAGTGGTTGTCAGGGATTAAGGACGAAATAAGGTTGAATAATTGGAAAATCGATTTTAGGAGCTCACTCCTGATAGGAGTGATTCTCTCTCCCTCCTCCTTAACCAAAGCTAACACTTGGGTATCTTTCCTTCCAGTCTTTTTTTTTTTTAATCCAGTGCAGATTTATTTGAACAGAGCTGTGATTCTAATTTCTGTATGCTGATTTTTAAAAAAAATCTTTTAACCCAACAACATAAGACTTTCTCATTAGAATGCAGTGGAATGTGGCGGCAAAAGCACTTATACTGATTGGCCTTCTTGCTTCAGTTTCCTTATACAATTGTAAATAAGGTGGCTCACACAAGTGATGTGTTAGAGATGCAGTTATAGGAGTTTAGCCCACTGGGACTAAATGTGTAATTTTCATGACTATGGATGCTGCTGTATTTAACATTTGGGGGATGGCATTTCAGAAGTGGGATGACTGGTCAAAGGAATAGGTAAACAGTTATAACATTGTTTTCCAAAACACATTGCTGCTGGGGTGTGCCCGGTCCATGTGGGCAATCAGGAAGGCACAGAAGAGCCAGAGCAGCAAGTACACTAGGTGGCTGTTTGATTTTGGGGAAAGAACCGTCTCACACCTAATCTCACACAAAGATTAAACAGTCAGTGTAGAATGAACCTGTACACTCTGACCAGGCCTGAATACCCAATCATCTCCCATCCATTCCTCCCCAGTGTGTGGAGTGCCAGTTCTGGTCCCTCAGCAGCTCATCTTCAGCCACTTCTCCCAGGGTCTATCCTCATCCTAGGCAACCCCCTCAGCTATCCTCGACCCGTCAGCAGCCTTCCGCAAAGCTCCTCTGCCTCAACCCTCAACCTGGAATGATTGATCACACTCTATGACTGTGGTCAGTGATCCTGAAAGCACAGTTAGTCCCATCACTCCCTACGCAGACCCTCTAAAGGCTCTCAATGAAAACCTGAGCCTTCTAGAACCTGGCCCTGACGGGTTCCACAGCTTGTCTGCACAGCATGTCAACACTCACCCAGCACTCCAGCTGCACTGGCACAGTACCCGGCATATCAACTGCTTCACTCCCATGTAGTGGTCCTTCTGGACACCCGCCTCCTGCCTACCATCTACTCTTGCTTCCTTCCTCCTGAGCGCCTGATAATGTCTCTCAATCAACCAGCCCAGATGTGTGCTACTCCTGCCCTTTTTGTTATAGTCACCATCATATCTCCTCACTTGACTGGGTGGGGACTTGTGGCCAAAAGTGTCTTCAGAGGTGCATCACCCCATGTTGGGTTCAGTGTCCACCTCACAAGCCTCTGCCAGTACCAACCTGCAACAGCAACTGTCTCCCGCCCTTGCCCCCAAACTCCCCTGGCAAAGATCAGGTGCTAAACCCACCAATGAATAGAGTAACAGAACTAGCCTGAAGGGCTGGGGTATGACTTCATGGCTGGGGACAGTAGGGGGAGTCAGGCTGCTTGTCCCATCCTGTCCATGGAAGCTGCACACAGGCTAGGGACTCCCACTCCTCAGAGCCTGAGGTACCACACTCCTGCTTTCTTGATGTTCCCCTCATTGTAAAGATGAGACCCTAAGAATACACACAATGACCAATACAGTTTTATGAGGTTCTGCTGGAGGGTCAGGCCTGGCCCCAACTTGGGACCATTGTCTGTTACAAAGTGAGCCCGGCAAGTGCTAGAGATTTTCTCAATGAGGCACCTGGAAAAACAAAAAGCCTCAAAGTCCCTGCCACACCTACCTCAGAGACAACTCAAAGCAGTGATGTGCACTTGGGGAGTAGATATAGAGTGGCAAAGCTGGGCTCTGGGGCCAGAAATTCCTACAACTGAGTCCCAGCCGGCCAGCTTCTTGTCTTAGGACCACCAAGCCTGTGACCAGGCTGAGGGGTCACCTCTCTGGTGGGTCCCTCCTTACCTGAATGCCTGGTTTTCACGATTGTTTTGGAGGGCGATGGTTTCCACCTCAGGACCCCCATCCGCTATGAACCTGGCCAACTTTTCTGCAAGGTTCTTGACCTCTTCGTCCTCTGGAGGTGAAACTTTAAGCAGGCTGTCAGTACTGAGCTCAACTCACCACACCCAACAGCCTAATTTCTGCTAAAAACCCCATGGGCAATAAGAGGGGTTTATTTTAGAAACAATGCAAAGAGAAACAGGCAAATGGGAATCAGATTATTGCTCTGGGACCATACATAGTTAATACTACAACTTATTTTGAGCTCTGTTCCCTACTTCTTCCCACCCATAGGTCTGGGGGTTGGGGGGGCCCTGGGACATGGCAGCATAATATAAGGGAAGTTTGTGTCAGGCCCAGGAAGACAGGAGCCCCCACCTTGGTCTTTCCATAGGGAGCTGCTAAGCCAGGTCACATAAGGAGATAATCATGGCCCTCCTCCTGGGACGTCAGGGCAAAGGGCCGCAGGAGACACGACAGACCAATCTCTGTGGCCTATGTCAGGCTTAAACATCAATTCCTCGCACCCACCAGCACTGGCTGGGATATCCATTACAGCTGGAGACCAACCTGCCTCTTTCCCATCCACTGACATTTATCCTACCAGATCTCACCAGCTGACTGTTTCTGGCCCCTGGCCCTCTCAGCCCCACTCCCAAGTGTCAGGCACTACATTTGTTTCTAGGCATTCATTAACACTTGTTTAAATGACCATGAACCAATAGGTGTGGTCGGCAAACTGCAGCTCTCGAGCCACATGTGGCTCTTTGGCCCCTTGAGTGTGGCTCTTCCACAAAATATCACGGCCTGGGCGAGTCTATTTTGAAGTGGTGTTAGAAGAAGTTTAACAGACTTAGCCTGAAGGGCTGGAGTATTAAAAAATTTGGCTCTCAAAAGAAATTTCAATCGTTGTACTGTTGATATTTGGCTCTGTTGACTAATGAGTTTGTCGACCACTGGGCTAGCACAGCGGTCGCCAACCTTTCAGACCTCACAGACGACCAGTGGTCCACGGACAACCGGTTGGCAACTGCTGAGCTAGCACACCTTTCTTCTGTCTTTTTTGCATGTACAGGGCTGAGCTCCTGAATACAACCTTGACCTTGGTCCTCAGACCTCCCCCTTCCTCAGAGCACTGGTGAAAAAGGTGGCACCAGCCCTAGCTTGACCCTGGCTGCCAGGGAGGGCACAAATCAAGGACATCAGCGCTACCCCATGCCACGGCACCCTCTAGGAACCCTGATTTCACATGGGGAGCAATTTGTCCAAGCACCTCCCTAGAACCTCCCACCCCCCTCTACCCACCTACCTTTCTGAGAGGTTGTCTGTAACTTCTGTGATTCCTTCCTTATCTCAGCCACCTTCTTTCTGTAGTAGAGGAATTCCCTGCTATTCTTATCATGCAAAAACCTGAAGTTTTGTAAAAGAGAAAGGAAGATGAGTAATGAGGATGGGTAGACTTGTGCAGCATCTGAAGACATGTTATGCAAAAGCAAGCTGAAAAGCACAGATGCCTTAACATAACTCAAAATTGTCTCCACATCACATTGGAGACTTTTACAACCTTTCGTGTGAGTTATAAAGTGCTTGGAACAGCATCTGGCCCGCATAAGCAAGCACCCAGCCCCAGCCAGCCTCAGTCACCACAAGAATTTTACAAAAATGTCTGTACATACTACTGTGTGGCAAGAACATTAAGTACCAGTGACCTTCCCCTCCCGAAAATACTTACGAAAATGCTGGGTTATCCTTGTAGTTCTCCATAGCTACTTTTTCTAACTCGGGGCCTCCTTCTGCCACAAAGCGGGCCAATTTCTCTATCACTTTCCGAGTCTCGACTCCCTCTGGGGGTGAAACTTTAAGGAGGCTGTCAGTACTGGGGTTCAACTCACACACCCCACAGTCAACAGGCACACTCTCTCTACGGACCACAAGGACAAAGGGGTAGGGGGAGAAGAGGGTGAAATGCAGGAGGTTGTCAGGCGTCCCGAGTCCATGCACAAAGCACCATGACAAGAGGGGAGTTTGTCTTAACGGTTTTCACAAGACACACTGGGTGGGAGAGAAGTGTGTGAACCTCTCAAAGGCCGAGCCGATCCACAGGCTGGAAGGGAGACGTCTGAAAACATAGCCAGCCTCTCGCAATCGCCCATACCCACTCCCCTGTGCCCCGCCACTTTCCCATTTTTTAATGCTTAAGTCTTTTCTTTATTTACCAGCATTAAGTATAATAAATTGGTTCCTTTCCATCCTTCAAAGATGAAAAATTCTTTTAAAATAGCATTACAAACTCTGATTTAAACACATTGGGTGGGTTTCAATCCACTGCAATTGTCATAATAGAGGCTCAATCGTCCCCTCAGTGGCTGGTGGAGCCTCTTCAAGCTGGATACTGAGGCCTTTGGATATGGCCCCAGATGTCTTGATGGCCTCCTGGCTATCTGCTGGAACAGGGTGCTCTAGATCATTGGCACACTTTCTGCCCAGACCTAGAGCCAGCCATCTTCCAAGAAGTCCTGGTTTTTGTGAGTGAGAAAATGTTTCCAGACCACCATTTGGGTGCTAAGGATGCTCACTGCAACAAGCTTAATCTTTACCTTGGCTTTTTCAGGGAACAAAAGTATAAAAATACATTTTTGTGTTTGCAATAGCCTCCCCTTTGAGCCATGTGGAACTTGCTTTTGTCTTTTTTGTCTTTTTTGGAGGGCATCTGTCAGCCCATATACAGTCATATAACTTTTATGAGAACTCCCAAGAGAAAGTTCTTGCTGTCAGTCAGTGCCTAGGAATGTTTGCTCTTTTCGGCAATGGAGCTAGACACTGAGCCTGTGGCCAATCTTATTCCTCTTCTTGCTTGGGCTGCCAAGAAACTGGGAGTAGGGGAAGGAACATGTGATCGCACCCTCCTCCTGCATACCTGACAATGACCCTGACCTGGCTGCCATTTACAAGCACAGGTGCTCTTCTGAGGCCTCCTCATCAGCATGTCTTAACAGGCCTTAAGGGTCTTGAGACACCCATTGCCTCTTGTAAAGCGGACGTTCATGGCAGGGTATAGTCAGAATTACCAGGGTACCTCTCTAAGGAAACACCACCCTCTCAGGCTCTGTACTAATATTCCAGAATTCAAGGTTTTCCATTGATCTGCTCAGATGTATGGTCTGAAGCTGGCATCCTCATCCCAGAGCAAGAGGGATTTAGAGGCTGTTATGGCAGACCATATAGTCACTTCAGTCTACTCAGTCAGGATTACAAGATTGAGTCAGCCAGCCTGGGCAGAAGTAGCCTAAGACTCCAAATGGCTTATATGGCACTGAGGCCTTGTTCTAAATGTAGATAGGGCTAGAAGTATTAGGAGTACCACCACTGCCACCCTCTGCTCTCCTACACCTTGGGACCTAGACTAACTCACCCAAGGCCAATAACTGTCCTTCCCCAAGCAAGAAAGTGAACTCTTCAACCTGCAGACTTGTACTTCTGATTCAGACTGGCAGGGACAGGAACTGCATTAAGAAATGGGCTTCTGGGCCTCAGAGAGCTCGGAGGGCATGCACCCAGATCGGGGAGCCATGGAAGGTCCTCCTTATGTTGGGAGGAAAGTGCAAGTGAACACTCAATGAGGATATCCCTGCCTTAGTTGGAGGCCAGCCCCCAGAGTAGATGATAGTCCCACAGCTCCCAGGATGAAGCCCACACTTTAACCGCACCCCCTTACTCCAGTGGTCTCACCTGACTGAAGTCTCAAGTACCCCATAGTCCTGGCCACGCTTTCCCTGCTAACTGTGGATCTGCCCCGGAGCTAGAAGGTGGTGGTAGAAGGAGGGCAGTAGCCCCCGCAACTTACCTTTGATCTCTAGCCACTGCTCATAGTCTTCCTCTTCATCCTCATCAGGAGATTGGAAGACACTAGGGCGGCTGGCCAGGGGCAGCTGCTTAGCATGCACATAGTTCTTCACCTGGCTCAGTGGGCTGCTGATGAGGGGAGGCCTTTTCCCAGCACGGGGGAGTACTCGAGGTGGGGCGCTGGGCACACTGGGGGGAGCATCTTGGGAGAGAAGGATGTATACTTGTGCTCAAACTCCGCAGTGCACCTTTCCCTATCTTCCCACCTAATCTGAGTACTGTCAGTCCCTGGGGGCTGGGTCCTCAGCTTCCAGCACCTGGTAGGTGGTGGGTACTCACAGAAGACATCACCACATTTTACAGATGAGGACAGGATATCAAAGTTCACAGATGCATGACTTTTTAGTTATCTCGATATGACTTGAATCCCACATCCAACTTACAACCATTCCCTCTGGTTGTCATTGGTAAGCTGGAACAAGCCTATTTTGGAATTTCAAACACAGTTCATGACCGTGATAAAGAGGAGCCTGTTCTTTCTCTCCATGGGTGAATTTGGCCTAAACTTATTTTTAGCTGTTCCCTAGGAAACCTGATAAAGGTCAAAGATCATCTGTTAACTTTCTTTTATTTTTTCCCCCCATTAACTTTTTTAAAGTAAAAATGAGCTCTGACTGGTAAATTGCACAACCAGTTATGGGTGTGCTCGCTAAGGGCAGTTATTCTCACACCTGGCATATCTCATGGATTCCTGTAGGCCAGGCAGTGCCCTACCTATGAAAGGGGGCCCCATTCCTCACATTGAGCTGCTGTTCTGGTCACAGCCATGGTCTCACCAGCCCTGGGCCTGCTTCATCCTGGTCCCCATACTCCTGGACTGAAACCTGGGTTGTCTCTGCTCCTACAAGTTTAGCATCTTAAGAGCAGGGTCCACACTCTCCCCCTGCATGTTTAGTGTGGAAATGAGGGTATTCAACGAACTCGGGATGAGAACAACAAATCTGAGGTAGAACCTGCCATTTCCAGGAAGCCAGGGTTCCCCAGGAGGAGAGAGCAGGCAGCAGGAACATGAGCCTGAGTCTGAATAGGAGGAGATGGGATGGGGAAACTGCACTCACCTGTGCTAGTCTGCGCCTTCTGCAACTTCAGAAACTGCTGCAAGAAGCTGCCGTCATTGGCAAACTTGTTGGAAACGGAAGAGTTGTGTGTGTTTGCAATTCTAGACCCAAGACAGAATATAGAGAGGGTGAACTTCTAATGGAGGGGCTGGGGCATGCCTTGCCTGTCTCGGCTCCACACCAACCCAAGTTCTTACCTGGTGAAACCCAAAACCAACCCCAGATGTGTCTTGGGGACTGCTGAGAATAGTTGTAAGGTGGGAACATTCTTGTTCTAGTCAAAGCAATGCTACACATATTGATGTCAGCTCTATTAGAATATTGATCCTCCCACTCCAAATAGCCTCCACAACTCAGAACCACTGGCTCTTTCTGCACAATTCCTATCCTATCTGGTGTAAACAAATTATCTGAGCTGCTACTGGGTACCATGTCTGTCTTCTCAGCTAGACTTTAAAATGATCCAAAACAGTGCATGTGTTTTTGCTATGTATGACTACATTTCTGGGTCTGGGTTGGCCAGCACTTCTGTGAGGATTATACACATACAGGAAAACACCCAAAGCAATCTCTTGGTGTGAGAATTACAGCGGGTTTATATATTTTTATTTTCTCTCTCTTTTTGCAAATAGTATGTTTTACTTAAAAATTTTTTTAAATCTACTTTTTTATTTTGTTAAAAATGTTTTAATTGATTTTTAGAGAGAGAAAAAGTGAGAGGGATAGAAAAATAGAAACATCAGTATGAGAGAAACATCATCAATTGGCTGCCTCCTGTAGGCCACCCACTGGGAATCAAGCAACCTGGGCATATGCCCTGACTGGGAATTGAACCAGAGATTCAGAATCAAACTGGCAACTTCTTGGTTTCTGGGTCAATTGCTCAACTGCTGAACCACACTGGCCGGGCTTAAATTTGTTTTTAAAAAATTAGCACAAGCCCAGCCAGTGTTGATCAGTAGTTGAGCACTGGACCATGCTCCAAGAGGTCTCTAGCTCAATTTTGGGTCTGGGCACATGCCTGGGTTGCTGTTTTGATTCCCAGCAGGGGGCATGCAGGAGGTAGCCAATTGATGCTGATGTTTCTCTTTCATCCATGTTTCTAAATCTCTCTCTCTCTCTAGAAAAATCAATAAAAACATATTTTTAAAAAATATATAAAAATCAGCACAAGCTGAAACCGGTTTGGCTCAGTGGATAGAGCATCAGCCTGCAGACTGATAGGTCCCGGGTTCGATTCCGGTCAAGGGCATGTATCCTGGTTGCGGGCACATCCCCAGTAGGGGGCGTGCAGGAGGCAGTTGATCGATGTCTCTCTCTCTCTCTCTCATCGATGTTTCTAACTCCCTATCCCTCCCCTTTCTCTCTTTAAAAAATCAATAAAATATATTTTAAAAAAAGAAAAAGAGTATGTATCTGGGTTGCAGGTTCCATTCTGGCCCCAGTTGGGCATGTGCAGGAGGCAGCCAATCTATGTTTTTCTCTCTCTCTCTACCCCTTCTCTTCCTCCCTTCCTCTCTTCCACTTCCTCTAAAGATCAATAGAAAAAATATCCTTGAGTGAAGATTAACAGTAACAACAAAAAGTAATGAAGCCCTCACACATACTACAATGTGATGAACCCTTAAAACATTATGTCTAACATTGCTTGAATGCTGGTGGTTCTATCCCTTTGGCACTACACAATTTTCTAATTATGTGTTAATGCTACGTGATAAAAATGCCCTGATTCCTAGTGCCAAAGGTTCAACTTAATGTATATACCTGAAAACTCATGCATTTGTGCTCTTTTTTTTAATGATGCTTGAAGTAAAACAGCCCATCCTCTGCAAGTCCACCTATGTTGTTCCTTAGGCATTCTATCTTTGCTCAAATTGTTGAAGGATGGTGGTTTGTCTCATGGTTTATTTGAGTCTAATGCACGTTCTAACATGATAGAGGCAATGCATTAATGTGTAGCCACGGTTTTCTGGAGAAGTTGATATTTTAGGAACTGTATTTCAGATCTTAAATAAAATTTGTTTCTAAATTTCAAAGCAAAAACAAACAAACAAAAAAACACACATTATGTCTAGTAAAAGGAACCAGACACAAAAGTTCACCTATCATATAAAATATCTAGAATATGTAAATCCATGAAGACAGAAACTAGATTAGTGGTTGCCAGGGACTTGGGAAGGAAGAATGGGGAGTGATGGCTACCGGGTATGAGGTTTCTTTATGAATGATAAAATGTTTTGTAATTACATAGTGGTGATAGTTGCACAATGCTGTGAATATGCAAAAAAAAAAAATCACTAAATCAGCCGAAACTGGTTTGGCACAGTGGATAGAGTGTCGGCCTGCAGACTGAATGGTCCCGGGTTCGATTCCGGTCAAGGGCATGTGCCTTGGTTGTGGGCACATCCCCAGTGGAGGGCGTGCAGGAGGCAGCTGATCAATGTTTCTCTCTCACTGATGTTTCTAACTCTTTATTCCTCTCCCTCTCTGTAAAAAAATCAATAAAATATATTTAAAAAGAAAAAAAATCACTAAATCATACAGTTTAAAAGTTCAATTTTATAGCATGTAAATTTTATCTCAAGAATAAAACTTAAAACTGACAGTTCTAAAGAGTTGTAATTCAGGGAAAAGTTTTTCTTTTAAAAAGTAGAGGCGGGGGGTCCCTGACTGGGTGGCTCTGTTGGTTAGAATGTCGTCCCATACACCATAAGGTTTTCGGTTTGATTTCCAGTCAGGGCACAGTTAGGTTGCCAGTTTGATGCAGTAGTGGTGAGTATGGGAGGCAACCTATCAATATGGGTTTCTCTCTCTCCTCTTTTTCTCAAATCAATGAAAACATATCCTCAGTTGAGAATTTTTTTAAAAAGTGCCAGGAGGCCTGGCCAGGTAGCTTAATTTCTGCTAAGGGCACATACAAGAATCAAGCAATGGATGTAAAAATAAATAGAACAACAAATTGATGTTTCTCTCTTCCTCTTTCTCAAGTTAAGCAATAAATAATTAAAAAAAAAAAAAAAAGAGCCAGTGGATAGAGCCCACGCCTGCAGACTGAAAGGTCCCAGGTTGGATTCCAGTCAAGGGCATGTACCTCAATTGCAGGCACATCCCCAGTGGGGGGTGTGCAGGAGGTAGCTGATCGATGTTTCTATTTCTCTATCCTTCTCCCTTCCTCTCTGTAAAAAATCAATAAATAAAAAAATGAGGCAGAGAAAGCAGTACACAAATTTGATCACAACTTCATAAAACAAAGCAAAGATATGGGAAAGAAATATTATCAAAACTAGAGGCCCACTGCATGAAATTCATGCACAGGAGTGGGGAGGTGTCCCTCTACCCGGCCTGCATCCTCTCCAATCTGGGACCCCCTCAGGGGATGTCTGACTGCCATTTAGGCCCGATCCCACAGTCAGACATCCCTCTCACAATCTGAGATCACTGACTCCTAACCACTGGCCTGCCTTCCTGCCTGCCTTGCCCTAACCACTTCTGCCTGCCAGCCTGATTGCCCCCTAATAGCTTCCCTGTTGGCCTAATTGACGCCTAACTACTCCCCTGCGGCCTGATGGTCCCCAACTGCCTCCCCCTGCCAGCCTGATGGCCTGATCATCTCCAACTGCCCTCCTATGCTACAACCTGCCTCCTCTGCACTGCACAGAGCCACAGGACCCCCTGGCCTCACCACACAGAGCAGCTGCTGGGCCTCACCTCTGCTGTGTGCGTGGCCATCTTGTGATGATATCACACAAGGGTATGACACCACCTAGGCTTTTTATAGGATAAGATGGTTGTCTTGAGGCAATTTGAGTATTTCTTATTCCTTCAGCAAGAATTTTAAATGTTGCTGTTTCATGCTTTTATTTGTATAGCTACCTATACCATGCACCCACCCACCTGCTGTTTCCTTTCAGCTGCCTGATCCTGGAGCTGTGATCCAGCAGCCTTTAGAAGACCCTCTTGGATATGATGCAAGGGCTTTCCCATCTTGGAAAAAAGTCCTTCCATAAACTCCAGAGTGAGAACCCACCCACTGACGGATCTCTCAACAATCAGTCCTCATGTTCCTGGGTGCTCTGGATGTGCCAGATTCAGGGTTTCCACAGGAATAAGGTCTAAATCCTGCCCTTAAGAAGAAGCCACAGACTCTTAGAAAAGGTGGGAGGTGGGACAAAACTTTGTGGAGGGTTAACAGGATTCACATGTTAGACCACAAAGGAAGGGGGCTACCTCTCTGTCAACCTCTTATCTGAAATTTTTGGATCTTGTCATCCTGATCACACACCCCTGCTCAAAACTCTTAGGTGCCCAGTGTTTCTCAGGACAGGTAGGAGGACAACCTGCCTGAGCTCTTTCCTCTTCTTGCCTTCTGCTGGCAGGCCGTTCCCTACTTTCTTAATGGGCTGGCTCTGCCTGGGTCTTTAGAACACAAAGTCTTGTCCAGATAATGTGGCTCAATGGTTGAGCGCCAGCCCATGAATCAAGAGGTCACTGGTTCAATTCCCAGTCAGGGAACATAACCAGGTTGTGGACTCAAACCCCAATAGGGGGCGTGCAAGGACAACTGATCAATGTTTCTTCTCATCAATGTTTCTCTTTATCCTTTTCCCTCTCTTTCTAAAAATCATAAAAACAAATCTATCTATATAATAGAGGAATATGCAAATTAGCCGGACACTGTAACGTCACGACCAAAAAGCAGAGACCTGGGGCTGCATGGCACCTGGTTGGGGCAAGAGATCTCAGGGCCCCCCACTCCCCCGTGTGTGCACACACATATACACATATATATGTATACATGTACGTGTATGTGTATACACACACACACACACACACACATACACGTACATGTATACGTATATATATAGAATGCAAAGTCTCTTCTGCACTCCTACAGTGGGAACACAGTGCCTCCTGTTACCGACTGGAGCTCTGGTATCCTCAGGTGAGGATTAAAAAAAAAAAAGGTGATGAAAAAGCAGCACACAAAATTGATCACAATTTCATAAAACAAAACAAAGATGTGGGAAAGGAATATTATCAAAATGGTTGTCTTGAGGCAATTTGAATATTTCTTATTCCTTCATCAAGAAATTTTAAATGTTGGCACTATATGCTTTTATTTGCATAGCTATACCTCTGACCCCTGGCTGACATGTCGTCAGCAGTAAATAACTGCTGAGTAAAAGAATTGGCAGGCCATCCACTGGGTTTCCACACACCCCTTATGTCTCTCCTGACATACTAAGCTTCCTGAAAGAGAGCAGTTAGGTCATTCCTTGCATCATTAGGCTGTGACCGGGTACAGATATAACAAGACTGCTTATAAGCAAAACCCTCTAACATCCAATCCAGCCTCAGAGTGCACTTACTCGCCAGGATGCGGGGGCTGCGGGCTGGACACCTGATTCTGCTTGGCTTTCTGCTCCATTCTGGCTTCAATTTCCCGTTTCTTCTGAGCAATGAGTTCTTCCTGATGAAGGATGTTCATGTTCATTTTTCCAGACTTGGGAGGAGCAACCCCAAACCACCGATTAGCCTTTCCTGGGGAGGGAAAAGAAACATATCAGAAGTCATCTTTGCTTCATACACATGCCCAGCCGCTGCTACAGGAGCACCACAGTTGCTGCTGCTTGAAGCAACGAACATTCAAATAGATACGTATTCATATGTATCTACTCATTCATTTATTCAGCAAACATTTACCCAGCTATATACCAGATACTGTGCTAAGTGCTCAACAAGAGGCAAGGCCTCTGCCTATGTGGAACTCAGGTCTGGCTAGGGAGACAATAAACTTGTAACCAAAAAGTAGCTGTAAAATCGTAAGAGCTCTATGCTGGAAACCAAAAAGGATGAGAAAGCATGATAGAGGAGCATCTATAGCTAGAGCAGCCAGAAAAGAACCATTTGAAGTGAAAGCAGTAAGCTGAAACCATAAAGAGCTTCCTAAAAAGCTACATAGGGAACAATCTGGGCAGAGTAAGTTGCAGATTCAAAAACTAAAGGCTGGATAAAGCTTGGTGCATTCAAGGACCAGCAAGGGTCCAAAGTGGCTTGGGTAAATTATTCCGAAAATTCGAGTATAAGCAAGGGAATCTAGATTTTACTTTAAGGTCTTTGGAAAGTGTCAGGGAGTATTAAGCTGACAATATCCAATAGGTGTTTTTATTTTTAAAGTCATTCTGGCTACTAATTGGAGAGAGTGTGTAGGCAGCAAATAGAGCAACAAGGAGGCTTTCTGTCTCCAAACAAAAGATGATGGTGTCTTCAGACATGGACATTAGCAATGGAGATGGAGAAGACACCTCTAAATTTTCCCATGGAATTCAGAATAAAATCCAAATTCTGAAAGTCAATTTTCAAGGCCCTGCCAGAGATGGCCCCCTCCCCATCCTTGACATTCTTCAAAATGGCAAGCCAGTCCCACTCCAAGGCCTTTGCACTTGCCATTCCCCTCCCACTGTTGGTGTGGAAGGCTCTGCTCTCCAGGCCTCCTTCTCATCTCAAATGTCCTCTACTCAAAAAGGCTTTCTTTGGTCACCCAATATCACCAGCCTCCAGCCCCACTCTCTTACATCATAATTCTCTCTGCATAAGTATTTCCTCTTGGTTCATTGTCTGACATCCATTAGAAAGTAACCTT
Source organism: Lasiurus cinereus (assembly GCA_011751065.1). NCBI lineage: Eukaryota > Metazoa > Chordata > Mammalia > Chiroptera > Vespertilionidae > Lasiurus > Lasiurus cinereus. The sequence goes on along the minus strand of JAAGEH010000197.1, from coordinate 301,809 downwards.
CAGGAAGGCAGGGCCCTTTTTTGATTACCACTGCATCCTCAGCGACCAGCACAATGCCTGACACACAGTATTTGCTGAATGGGTTAATGTACCCATTTTGGGGTGGCTAGAGTTGGAAGATATGGAAGGGCAAGGCTTGTGGTAAAGGGGAGGCTCGAAAGACTCAGGAGTTTATGTATCCAGGAAATGCCTGAGAGCAATTCAGAAAAACAGTCTTTCCAGAAAGCAGCACACAGGCCAAGAGGCAGCTGCTGCGAAGAGGAGGGCGCAGGACAGTCCAAGGTTGCCGCTGTTTTGGGGAGCGGAGCTCGGAAGAGCCCCGAAGGTGGTTTATTTTTCGGAAGGCCGACGCAAGACAAACCCGGTGTCTGCTTTTACAGAAGCCAAGCAAGCCAAGCGCCCTCAGCAAACCAGGTCCAGTGTGAGGGATAGCAACTGGGTATGAGACCTCGGTAGGCGGGGGAGGTGCAGAACCCGTCGCTTCGGGCCGCCCAGAGGCTGAGGAGGACCGGCGAGTTGGGGTAGACTCGGTCAGAGGACGAAGCGGAGACGCGTAACTCCGAGGACCCAAACTGGAGCCTGAAAGGAGGAGGGGGCTGTTACCTGCAACATCCCGGTTGTCCATCTTGAGACTCATCCAATCCCACAATGCTCCGGCGCCACCTGAGGAGGCATGTTATAGTACGCATGGCCTAATGGGAGATGTAGTCCTCATTGGCCAGCCACGCCCTACTACTGCGGGGACACCTGGGACCTTTCTCGCAAGAACGCAAACCTCGGCCTCTCTGCAAGGTCTGGTCTCAGTCCCGCAGACCAGAAGGCGTCGTCTTTTTCCACACTTTCCGAGAGTCGCAGCCACTCCAAATTATAAACTACATGTTCCAGGATGCTTTGTGCGGCAGCTATCGCGAGGGACGCGAAGAGTGCCGGGCCCCGCCCCGTAGGCTTGCTTCCGCCTCCCTGTGGTGACGGCTTGTTGTTGTGGAGGCCAAAATGGCGGCTCAGGCGGCGGCTGCGGCCCAGGCAGCCGCGGCCCAGGCGGCGCAGGCCGAAGCGGCCGAGTCATGGTACCTGGCACTTCTGGGCTTCGCCGAGCACTTCCGCACGTCCAGCCCGCCCAAGATCCGCCTGTGTGTGCACTGCCTGCAGGCTGTGTTTCCCTTCAAGCCACCTCAGCGCATCGAGGCCCGCACGCACCTGCAGCTCGGCTCCGTGCTCTACCACCATACCAAGAACAGCGAACAGGCGCGCAGCCACCTGGAGAAAGCGGTGAGCGCGGGCCGAACCGCGAGGGAGGAGCGCGGGCTTCTTGCCGGGCCTGAACTGACGGGCCGCAAACACGGCCGGCAAGGGCCGCCCTCAGGGACCTGGGGTGTGACTTCCCGAATGGGCCGCAGGACCCCGAAGCCGCCACCCTCGCGGGGGACGTTATTTAACGTCTCTAGTGACAGACAGGGTCCAGGGCCCTGCTCTTCTGAGGAGCAACCTAAATTCTTTAGGTTTTCAGGAGTAGACATGTTGGCGCCTTTGGAGACGTCCCCAAATTGCCAGTGAGTCCTGCAGTTTCCAGCTTCTCGGGGCTCAACCCCAGAAGCATTAGCCTGAACGCGCCCTCCGGAAGTGGCCTGGGATAGTGGAGGGCCGACGTGACAGTCCAGGCATCCCTTGGGAATTTGATGTTTGGTCTCTCAGGAAACCTAGGAAAGCATTCTCTCCCTGGACCCGGAAGTCTGATAAGTGTCTGGTATTGTGCCCCCATTGGTGATGCGAGGAGTCATAGGTGGGAGGCAGAGGCTCAGAGCCTAGAGTTAGTCATTTGAAGTTCTATAAGGAGGCGGAACAGAGTTGGGTAGGGGCGCTGGATTCTAGAACCAGTTTGCTCAGTGATGGGGGTTGGGGAAGGGGTGCGCCTGGCTCTTGCTTTTTCTGTATTCTCCAGGTGACTTCTCTTCCTCCCACCATGCCCTTCAGAGGGCAGGCCTCACCCCATCCCCACCCCCATCTTTTTGTTGTTGTTAATTCTTGCCCGAGGATATTTTCTCCCTCGATTTTTAGAGAAAATGGAAGAGCGGGGGAGAGAGACACACACAGATGGGTTGCCTTCTGCACTTGCTGGACTGTGGCTGGGATGGAACCTGCAACCCAGGTATGTGCCCTTGGCCAGGATTCCAACTTGTGACCCTTCTGTATGGAAGCTGAAGCTCTACTAACAGAACCACCCTGGCCAGGGCTATACCCTCCCATCTTTACTTGTGAGAGATCTTGGTGCCTCAAAGAATCTGGCTGTTTTTCTTCTCCCAGTGACACTCAACTCCTATCAGACTGTGCTTCATTTGCCATTTACTCTTTTATTCTGATTGAAGTGTGGCTCAGTGATTGAGCATCGATCAGGAGGTCATGGTTTGATTCCCCATTAGGGCACATGCCGGGGTTACATATTCAAACCCCAGTAGGGAGCATGCTGAAGGCAGCTCATCAATGATTTTCTCTCATCGATGTTTCTATTTCTCTCTCCCTCTTCCTTTCTCTCTGAAATCAATAAAAAATACATATATTTGTTTTTAAAAGGAAACTTCTTGCATAGAATCAACTTAGATTTTAAAAAATGTATTGATCTGAGGTAAATCTGATTCCACCAGTGGCAAAAATAACGAAGTTGCTTTTGGAAGGATACCAGGTCTTTGTTTTTTCAGTTGGTTGGTCATAATCCCATGCACCCAAAGGTAGATGGTTTGATATCTCACTCAGGGCACATGACTGGGTTTCAGGCTTGATCCCCAGTAGGGGATCTCTTTCTCTCAAATTAATAAAAATATGAAGAAGAAAAAAAGAGTTGGAAGGGGACTTTAGTCCTTGCTTGAGCAACTTCCTTGTTTTAAGAGTGAGGTGGTAAGGGCCCAGAGAGGTAAAGTGATTGATTGGCCAAAGCCACATTAACAAAGTTGGGTTCAAACCTAGGCTCAAGATTACCAGGTTCCATGCCAAGACAATAAATTGTTATTGTTTTTGTGAAGTTCTATTCCCAGTTATTCGGCACTTACTTATTCAGCTCACACCAGATGCCAACCCCTCTTCTAGGTGCTAGGGATCAGCAATAACTAAAGCAGTACCTGCTCACTAAGTGTATGTTTTAGTGAGGGAGACAAATACTGAATATGTAATAAGAGGTTAGGCAGTGATGAAAGAATCATGAAAAATATGGGCCAGGGAGAAAAGATGGAGTTGACAAGGAGCTTTTTTTTTTAATTGATTTTTTTAGAGAGAGAGACCACTTATTTATGTATTCATTGGTTAATTTTTGTATGTGCCCTGACTGGGGATTGAACCCGCACCCTTGATGTATCGGGACAATGCTCTAGCCATCTGAGCTATCCAACCAGGGCCATGGTCGGCAAACTGCGGCTTTCGAGCCACATGCAGCTCTTTGACCCCTTGAGTATGGCCTAGGCAAGTCTATTTTGAAGAAGTGCTGTTAGAAGAAATTTAAGTTTAAAAAATTTGGCTCTCAAAAGAAATTTCAGTCGTTGTACTGTTGATATTTGGCTCTGTTGACTAATGAGTTTACTGACCACTGGGCCAGGGCTAAGCCCATATCTGTATGAAGTGATTTCCCTGGATTTTACAGAACCCTGAATCTTGTGAGATCTTCCAGAGAGACACAAGTTCCCCTCTGTAGCTCATACTGACATTATACCTGGAAATCCTTTCTTTCTGTCAGTTGCATTCCCAGCTGAGATTTTTAATTGAATTTTGTTCAAATTTCAATTAAAGTGCAATTCTCCATGCTGTTTTTCTTCTGCAATTGTTTGTGATCTCCTTTTGTGTTGCATGCTTTTTTAAATCATTATTCTTTATCAGTTGTGTGTTTTTCCCAAATACCAACTTTTATTCTTTCCTTTCCTACAGTCACTTGATAAAGAATCATAATATGTTCTCCTTTTATTTATTTAGTTTTAACTTTTACTTATTGATTTTAGAAAGAGAGGAAGGAAGAGAGAGAGAAACACTGATTTGTTGTTCCATTTACTTATGCATTTATTGGATGATTCTTGTATGTGCTCTGACCTGGGATTGAACCCACAACTTAACGACACTAACCAACTAACATATCCAACCAGGGTCAATATGTTCTTTTATTTTTGTTAATTCTCACCTGATGATATTTTTCCATTGATTTTTAGACAGAGTGAAGGGAGGGGTAGAAAAAGAGAAACACTGATGTGAGAGCACAACATTGATTGGGTACCTCCCGTATGCACCCCACTAGGGATCAAGACCATAATTCAGGCTCATGCACTTGATCGAAAATCGAATGGCAACCTCCTGGTCCAAGGGATGACACCCAGCCAACTGATTCACACTGGCCAGGGCAGAAATCTCTTGACTAGAGAATTTGTGAGGTTATTTGTACAGTCTCTGTCAGATTGTGTTCCTTTACATTTCATTTTCACCATGTTATCTTTCCTCTCGCTACACATTTATTCTTGTGTGAATTTTCAGTCTTCCTTATTTTCATACAAACAAGTCCATTTCAGTAATTTGCACATTCCCTCTTACCTTTCTTTTTATCACATTTCACTTTATTCCTTGGCCTGGAAAGTACATCATCATCTTAGACTTTCCTGATTTAAGAGCCACAGAGAAGTAAATGCCACTCCTCTGGAGTTTTTTATTTGCTATAATCCAGGCAGTCATTCTATATACAGTGGTTTCTCTGACTGCAGTATCCATGTCAAGACTGTGTTTACATTCTCTTTGCTTTTGGAATAGAGCTGCTTTTTAGTGGTGGTTTTGTTCACCTGACTTAGAAAGCAACTCCAAACTCTACCATCCAGATACTTGTTAATTCTGTTTCCAGGTTTAGCCTGACAGTCTCTGGTTTACCTTCCCAGCAAGTAATTAAATGCTTCCCTTCCTCTCTTTAAGGCCTGAAAGGGCTCAGTGGTGAGGTTTTCATCATCAGGCACAGCTAGAGCAGATCTGTCATTCTTCAGGATCATGATTGTGTCCTACTAAGTTCCATGCCCCATTGATCAGGAGCAAAACCTTGTGCAGAAGCTGCATTTACAGAGCTTGGTATTAGCCTTATCATGGAAGTGTGATCTTTGCTTAAAACTCCTGTTTTCATTTTTATTTTCTACACTCTCACTCTCTAAGTCTCTGACTTCAGGATTTGAAATCTGAACCACCACTTCACAATTCCACCAACTCACCCCTTACCTCCTTTCAAACCCCTGATTCTTCTGGTTCCTGCCTGGGAATTACCATAGTATTTTTGACGCCTTCTACATGCCAGACTATGCATTCATGCTTCTTGGAACACTCTTATTGGATCTTCAACAAACCTACAAGGTGGAGAGCACTTCCATCTTGCTGCTGACGGCAATGCTCATAAACATGGTCATACAGCAGAAAGAGACAAGGCTGGCTCCTAAGTGTTGTGCTTTCATACCAAAGGAGTTGCAGTTGATAACTATTTCTACACATTTGGTTATTATAAACCTGATCTTTAAAAAAAAAATTACCTTGGTTTTGAGGTACAAAGAAGTCTTGAAATGCCCTCTGGCTCTGGAGTAAATTCACCAACCACAATATGGGCACTTCCACCTCTCAGAATGTATATTGGCCCTGCCATGATCCCTCTTTTTCTGAGAACCTGAAGGTGGCCTTCAGGGACTTCAGCTAGGGTTGTTCATATCCTGCCCTGTGCCTACAGGCTTCCCCACAGCTCAGGGCCATTCACTTTGGCTGTTTTCCCATGTTTTTTAATGTTAATGTTAAGGTTGCAACTTTGGGTAAGGTAGCAACCTTGGTACTTTATTTGTGAGCTGCATATATTTCTGATGTCTGTATATTTCTGATTTGTGATTTTAGGTCACAAGTGTTAAAAAGAAACAAAAGAGAAGTCATTTGATTGGTGTCTGGCAGACAATCAATCTGAGGAGGTTACTGGCTTGCCCTGAGACTGAGCCAATTCTTTAGCTTCTAGTTTTGGTATTGAGTCATTGTAGGGAATGTCTCAAGGTGTCAGTGATGCTGATGCCTGGACACAAAGCAGTAATCTTTGAAGGGAGCTGTCTGATGCCATTTCGAAGTTAGTATTTTATTTTTTAATATATTTTATTTATTTTTTACAGAGAGGAAGGGAGAAGGATAGAGAGTTAGAAACATCGATGAGAGAGAAACATTGATCAGCTGCCTCTTGCACATTCCCTATTGGTTATGTGCCTGCAACCAAGTTACATGCCCTTGACTGGAATCGAACCTGGGACCCTTGAGTCTGCAGGCCAACATTCTATCCACTGAGACAAACTGGTCAGGGCAAGGGAGTTATTTTAAAGTCGTAAGTCTCAGTCCTGTGGCCTTTTACACATAAGAGGGAGCGCTCATTTCCTGGTGATGCTAGATGAACTTGTCATTCATGTGACAAATGTTTTCCAGGTACCTCCTGTGTGTTGGCCTGTTCTAGGAACTTGGAACACAGCTCCATGAGGAAGCACATTATAAGTCTTTATCTACATCCCCCATGTGTTTGTGTTTCAAGTGCCAGCCACAGCATATGCATGAGAGCATGGAAGCAGGTTGTAGCCCTGGGAATAGATGCTAAGGGTGACTAGAATCCATGTGGGTCCACATATTTAATCCCGTCCTCTTGTGTGTGTCCACGTTCTCTTTACTCACTCTGTACTCTTCCTAGAGGGCTCGTCTTCAGCACAGAGTCCATGCCTGAGGTAGATCTTGCACATGGAGATTGAGGTGCAGGACCACAGAATATCAGGGTTGGACCAGATCTCAACATGTCTCTAACTCAGCTCTTCAGTTACACAGTCTTCTACACAGCATTCCATCCTTCCTCCCAATTGGTGATTTTCAGGAGTTCTGTTGCTGGACTGCCCTTCCCCTTGGGGAGGAGTGGCTTCTGTAAAAAGCAAGCCCCAACTTTCATGTTTACCACCTTTATGATATCACATACAGGTGGCTTGAGCTGAGCCCATCCCCACTGTCCCAATAGACAGCCTCTGACTAAGGACCCCCATGTCTGGGGCTGTACTCCCCTTCTGGGGACCCTGAGTCCCTGCTGCAGTGGGAGGACTTTGAGAGAGGACTTTCAGGCTGGCTGCATAGTGCCTTTTGCTTGGGCTCTGCAATCATATGTGTGCATATGTATGTGTTTGTGTGTGTGCACCTGCACATGTGCATATATGAGAGTCAGGAGCCCAGTGGCTCTGAGTGCTCTTTGTTCCTCTCTCACAGCTCCCTCTCCTGGCCCACCTGTGTCTTTCAGGCAGCTGGTATGGGGTGCAGCTCCAAGTCTTTCCCAATCTCTTTTGTGACTTCCTCCTTCCCACTCACACTTGCCCCAAAGGCATATCCAGCCTCAAGACTGTCCACTAGGCTTTCCTAGTCTCTCCCTCTGCTCATGTTCCCAGCTAGCAGACCCTTGGGCTTCAGTCTCTGGCTCCTTTCCTCCCTCTGCATTCTCTGCTGCATCTAGGATATTCTCAGATCTCATTGGGTCAGGTTCCATAGATGACAACAGGGCATTCAAATCGATAATCACTGCTACCAGTGAGTAGCACATATACCTTCCAGCCTTTTCACAGGTTCTTCTCTGCCATGAGCACTTCCTTTGCCCGGGAACACACACACACACAGCCCCACACATGCCCTTCCCCTCATCCCATGCTGTTCTTTCACAGAGCATGGCAAGTCAGGGTCTTCTGTTCAGCCCCAGATTTGCCTTGCAGGACTCTGAAAACATTTGTGGGACAAGTTTCAGATGAATGCTTTGAGTCCTAGATGGTCTGACAGACTGTGGTTAGTGGATGGATGGTCCTGGCAACTAATTGCCTCCTGTAGGAATGTGGAGCTCTAGGGCACAGCAGTCCCCAAGTTATTGTCTGAACTATGTCCTGTATGTGTGCCAGCAAAGAAAGGGACTACGAGCTCAGATCTCAGAATCATCACTGCTACTCCTTTGCCAGGTCGCTGCCCTCACAAGTCCTTCCGGAGCTCTCCTCCCTCCCCTCTGAGGCTAACTACTCATCTCCAAGGATCTTTTAAATGCCACTAAAGATTGACACCCCCAGACTCACTCTCCAGTTGTAATTGAATTCTCATGTTATGATTTGCTATTGGGGAACTGCAGTGAATGGCACATAAGGACCCTTCTGCATTCCTTCCCCTTCTGAAGCATTGTGGCGCTAGTGGGAGGGGCTCAGATTCACGTGTCTGGTGGGATAGGAAGCCCCCTGTCAGTAAGGGAGAAAATGCTTGTTTCCCTCTCCCCAGGCATGCTGTGCTTGCTGGATTAGAGGATAAATGAGCCTATAGGCCACCTGCCCACTTATTGAGCACCTCTAGTCTTTGTGACAGGACAACCATATAAACCCCAAAGCCAGAGTTAGTGAATATGTGCCACACATTTGGCTGAGAATTAATACTTTTTTATTTCTCTTTCAGTGGTTGATATCACAGCAAGTATCCTTTTCTTTGTACTGTTTCCTTTAAGAAATGCTATTTAATTAAAAATATGTGTTATAAACTTGAATTCCCACTCTGATACACCCATGGGTTTAGGTCTTGGAGAATCCCTGCGCAACTGTATCTGTCCCTTCAGACCAGTGGCCTCACCATGGGTACTGTGTTCCTCTTCAAGCCCGGCATCTAGTTCTACACCTAGCCAGTGGCAAGCTCAGGGATTGCTAGGGGAATACATGAACTTAGAGTTTCAGAGTAGGTGGGGACACACCTGACTGGTGAACCTCCCCAGTGTAAGAACCCCACACATTATCTTTTTTTTTTTTTAAACAATATTTATTTTATATACATATTTTTTTACTGATTTCAGAGAAGGAGAGAGAGGGATAGAGAGAGATAGAAACATCAATGATGAGAAAGAATCATTGATCAACTGCCTCCTGCACGTTCCCTACTGGGGATTAAGCCCACAATCCGGGCATGTGCCCTTGACTGGAATCGAACTCATGACCCTTCAGTCCACAAGTTGATGCTCTATCCACTGAGCCAAAGTGGCGAGGTCACACATTATCTCTTTTAAACTGACCTTTTTGCAGCATCTGTACTTCCTTAACCAGATGTCACTAGATCCCACAGTTTGAAGATGTTAAATTTGAAGCAGCAAGTCTTTTGTCTGAATTATACTGTCAAGAGGTAAGAGCCTATGGAGGTTTCTGAAAGCAGGGTCTCCCTGAAATGACAGCACAATAGCAAAGTGATGTTCTCAGGAGTGGACTTACTTCCTTTTGGCTTTCTTGTTTATTGTAATGATCACCCAAGGATATGTTTTTATTGATTTTAGAGAAGGGGGCCTCCTGTATGTACCCAACAGGTGATTGAACTGGCAACCTGGATATGTTCCCTGACCAGCAATCAAATCTGCAACTTTGGTGTATGAGAAGATGTCCTAGCTAACTGAGTCACCTTGCCGGGGCTTTTTGTTCTGTTTTTTTTTTTTTTTTTTTTTCTTCTGACTTCCTCTTGGCTTTTAATGTTTCCCATTATTTTTCTACCTTCGGTGGTTTTAGGTGATCACTTGCTCATGAGGACCAACAGAATATTTTTCTAAGACTTCCAGAGACTTGGAAAACAGCCTTGTCCTAGGCTAAAAATAATTGGTTCTTGAACAAGTCCATATAGTTTATTTTCGTAATATGTTTCCTGATCTCAGGTATAGCTGAAAATTGCCTTTCCCCACGTTGAGCAACAGCCTGTGAGGCTCCCTGGGTAACAGGGAATGTATGCTTCACACCCCAAGCCCATATCTCTCCTAGTACAAGAAAGATGGCAATTGTCATCCAATTGACTGTTCATGATTTTGAACTAAAGCTACTTTCAGTTTAGTTGAATGAGTTATTTTATGACTAAGGCAAAAACCTCCCAGCCGGTGAGTCCAATAAAATGTCTTTTCTTGCCCAGCTGGTTTGGCTTAGTGGTTGAGCATTATCCCATGAACCAGGAGGTCATGGCTCAATTCCCAGTCAGGGCGCATTCCGCAGTTGCTGGCTTCATCTTCAGTATCGGGTGTACAGGGGGCAGCCAATCAATGATTCCCTCTTATCATTGATGTTTTTATCTCTCCCCTTCTCTCTCTCTGAAATAAATAAAAACATATTTTAAAAAAATATATCTTTTTCCTCTTGCTTTTTTTTTTTAATCTCCTGGTGTCCTGGTGCATGGGATGACACTCAACCAATTGAGCCACACTGGCCAGGCTTTTTTTTTTTTTTTTTAATTATTGATTTTTAGAGAAAGGAAGGGAGAGGGAGAGAAAGAAACTGATGTGAGAGCACACATTGGTTAGCTGCTTCCTGCATACCTCCCATCAGAGATCAAGCCCATAACCTAGGCATATGCCCTGGACCAGGAATTGAACTGGCAACCACTCTGGTGCATGGGGTAATACCCAATCAACTGAGCCACATTGGCCAGGGCTCTTTTCTTTTCTTTCTTTCTTTTTTTTTTTTTTTGGATAAAGTAAATCAGCAACCCACAAATCCATTTGTGAGTGTGAATGGGAGTGGTCTTCCAGCATCCCAGCATATGGAATCCAGCTTGCCTGCCAGCTTATTTCTTTTCTTCCCCAAATGTGACTGTTTCCTTTCAGAATTCCGTTGATGCTGCAAAGCCACTGTTGCGGAAAGCGATCCAGATATCGCAGCAGACCCCATACTGGCACTGCCGCCTGCTCTTCCAGCTTGCTGTGAGTACTGTGGGCCTGGCCAAGATATGGGTGCTGAAATTGGGGAACACCCACCTGACTACTTCAGGACACACAGGCCTTCCTCAGGCTGCTGCACCAAGACAATGGGGACACAGAGATGATCCTTTAGCATGCTCACAAGTCCCTTTCAGCCTCTGACTTTAGCAGTATCTCTAGCACAGGTCTTTCATTCAGCATCAAGGGTGATTGCATTCCCCTCTCTTCTAGTGCTCCCTTTTGCCTTTATTCATTTAAATTTTGGAAGCATTTCTTGCTGGAAGCCCACCATGTTTTTTTTTTTGTGTGTGTTTTTAATATATATTTTATTGATTTTTCACAGAGAGGAAGGGAGAGGGACAGAAAGTCAGAAACATCGATGAGAGAGACATCGATCAGCCGCCTCCTGCACACCCCACATTGGAGGTGCCCGCAAGCAAGGTACATGCCCCCGACCGGAATCGAACCCAGGACCTTTCAGTCCGCAAGCCAACGCTCTATCCACTGAGCCAAACCGGTCTCGGCCCCACCATGTTTTTTAAGAGCTGTGCTAAGATTCCAAGGGGCTGCCTATTGGGCAATGAATGCCTGCTCAAGTTAAGCCTTTGCAGGGCTGCTGGGGCACAGCCTTACCAGGGCTATACATAGTTGTGTTTTCCCTCCCCTCCCCTCCTACCCCCCGGCCCCACCAATCTCCTTTCAGCTCTCCAGACATAGTGGTGGCCTGGTCCCAGTGTTCTGAGTTGCTTAGGTAGTGGAATCTCCTTAGGTAGTGGAATCTTCCTGGCTGTAGTGACTGGGCCTAAAGGCTCTCTGTGGGGGGGTGCCATTCTCTCCTGGGCACTGCCTACATTTCCCTCTCACTGCTGGCCTCCAGCCTTTCCTGTCCCTGACCCAGCCTGACCCCTACTCTGCCTCTTGCCTATCTTCCATGACACATTACCATCACCTGTCTGTGTGTGTAGGATGTGGGCCCTCAGCTGGAATTGCTTTTTCTTCCCTCTACCCTTCAAGAGTCCCTCATCCCAGAAGGGTGTGGCTCAGGGTCCCTGCTGAGAAAACTTGTCTAGCCAGCGCTCCTGGGCTCTTACTCCCTGGCCTGCTGCTGTTCCACACAGCATTGTCTCCTTTAATCTCCCATGTGTGCTTTGCCCATTGGCACATAATATGTGGGCCAGGCAGTGAGACACCTGCCTCAGGTCACAGAGTTGTAGGGTACTTCATGCATCTGGGAGCCCAAGTTCAACTGAGACCCCACAGGTGTCCCTTCCCTTTAACTTAAGACTTCTGGGTTTAAACTCCTGCAGACACTTGACCCTGAAGTAGTTCTTGTTTGGGGTTCCTCTGGCTCCTCCCTAGTGACTGGCCCCTGAGAGTGACCTTGGAAGCATAGAGATACACTTGTGCAGCCCTGGGGGTCTTCGCCTGTGAATGTTAATTGCTGGCTCTATTTACTATTAAGTTTAGATGATGCACACACAGCACACATAGTAGACTTCTGTACATAAAGCAGTTAACATTGATGAGAGTATTTGGTTAATTTTACTCAAACTGACACTGAAGCAATTTTGTTGACAAGTGGGGAGGTTCACTTTAACAAAGCTTTAAGGTCAGGTACTGAGTATTATAAAGCAAGAGATTTGGAAGCAACGATTATTATTCTCTCTTCTTTTTAGCAACTGCACACCCTTGAGAAAGACCTGGTGTCAGCCTGTGACCTCCTAGGCGTGGGAGCTGAATATGCACGGGTGGTGGGATCTGAGTACACAAGGTAGGCACCCTCTCCCCACTCCCTTCCCCTCTTACTTAGAAAGATCTCAGCCATTTGATCCTGGACAACAAATAGAATTGGCATTTCAGCATGAAATAGCAGTCATCTACACACATAATAAGAGATATACAAATTAAAGCACCACAGAATGCATTTTACCCCATCAATTCACCCTGTTAATTCATGAAGTTGGAGAGTTGCCTGTGAGGGTTACCAGCTGGCATTCTCAGCACAATTGGCATTTACATATATCTAGTATTTTGAAATAAAAAATGCTTGTGTGATTTGTTGGGCCGATCCCCTTTTTGGTACAGATATGAAAGTAATGCCTGCAGAGGGTATAACTAGCATGCTTGTCAGCATCTATGGTAAGTAACTCCAGTGTCCCTCTCAGGATGCCCAAGAGCTTTTAAATGCACAGCAACAGGCACAGTAAGTTGAGTAAGCAGAAGTTTGTATAAAAGAAGGATGGCTCCGTTGGTTGGAGTTTTGTTCCAAGCACAGAAAGGTGGCGGGTTCGATTCCCAATCGGTAAATACCCAGGTTGTGGGTTTGATCCCTGGTTGAGGTTTGATCCCTGTGTGGGAGGTAGCCAATTGATGTTTCTTACATCATTGTTTCTCTCTGTCTCAAATCAGTTTTTTTTTTAATTAAAAATAAATTAAAAAGGGACATAGCCCTGGCCCAAGTTCAGTTGGTTAAAGTGTTGTCCCGATATGCCAGGGTTGTGGGTTTGATCATCAGGGCACATACAAAAATTAACGAATGCATGCATAAATAAATGGAACAACAAATCATTGTTTCTCTCTCCCTTCCTCTTTAAAACCAATCTTTTATATATAAAAGGCTAATATGCCAAGTGTCCCCTTAGGAGTTCGAATTAGAGACCAGAAGTTTGATTGCTGCTGTGACATGCACTGACCACCAGGGGTCAGTGCAGAATGAAGGAAGGTGAGGGCCCGGCTGGCAGCCAGAAGGCCCCAATCAGCCCTGATCTCCAGCCAGGCCTAGGAACCCTACCTATGAACGAATTTCATGTGCCAGGCCTCTAGTTTAAAATAAAAAGGGAGACAAAGATTCGTGTTATGCATGAAACTGCTTAGACAATCTGGAGACTTTTACCCTTAGGAACTTCACTGTGTACCCTCTGTAAAGGCCTCCAGTCTCTCTTTTTCCCCCAAAGAGAGTAATTCTGTGCACTTGACAGACTCGAGACAGCAATGCTCTTATTCTCTTGTGTGCTTTGAAGTTCTGGAAAGTTCTCTCTTACAGAAATGAGTTTATCCCATGGAGTTCTTGGAACAGAATGGTCCCCAACTCTGTTCTCTGAGCTCTGGCTCATGTGTGGCCCATGTGGAGCCACACAGCTTTCCATAGACTGTCCTCATCCCTCAGGCAACCTGCCCTGAGATAGCAGCTGTTACTCTATCTGGCCGCACATTTTTGGTCCCTTATGTTGTAGCTGCCACTGGATCCATGGTGACACACTTTGCAGGGTACAGGGACAGCTACAGAGCAGATGTTCCCACGAGTATGCGAATGAGTGTCCCCAGACAGGCTTCTGTGCCCTTGTGGGTAGATGACTTAGGTGGTCTTCACCAGGGCACAGAGCCTGCAGGTCACCTGGCCCAGAACCCCTGACCATTGATGTAGGATCTATATTAAGTGCTTCCTATGTGACAACATGGGAACCTTGATGTGAAGTTCTAAGCCTTCTATTTCAACAGCTAAACAGCTGACAGATTTAAAGAGTTCACACCTTTAGGTAATAACAGGGAAGAACTTGGTGGCCTGGAACACAAACATCTTGTGAATGTGACACTTAAACACTACAGGCCCCTCAATTGTAAAACAGAGCGGCACCCATTTGATGGAGTATTCGCCACAGCACTTAAAGACTACCAAGGCTGATGGGACAGAGACTGAGACATTGAATAAACAGGACCATGGACTCTGCATGACCACAGCTGTTGCTGAAGGCAGCATGTCTCCCCTGTTGTTTTGGCTGTTTCCTAAACTTGTTAGCATGTTCATTTTTTTGTTGTTGTTGTTGACAACCATGCACATATATTTAGAAAATGCTGAAAGGTTTAAGAGAAACAATAGAAATTTAGCCTTGCTGACTCTTGTGAGTAGAGAGTGTGGGTGGTGAGGCTGCTGACATGTCTGGAGCTCCCCAAGTTCACCTTCTTAACACTCAGAATCAGAGGACTTGGCTGGTCACTGCTGAGGAAAGGGAAGTGTGGAGGGGCCACAGTGAGACATGGCTTTGGGTTCAAACACCAAATCCTACCCACTCTCCCCATACCCTATGCTGTCTACCAATGTTGTGTCAGCAAGAGTGAGATTGTGGCAAACATTCTCTTGTACCTTACCCCTTTGTGATTTCTGAGCATCTATCTGTCTATGCTGGGTTTTTGAGCCACATGAATGTCGAAATAGGCCAAACACATAAAAATTGAATAGAACAAAGTGGAGCATTCTGATAAATAAAACCAGCCTCATTGAGGGTCGCTGGGGACCACTGTCATCTGCTTAAACCATCCCCAAGCTTGCTTGTTGGTCCCTATTAATGGGGTGGTAGGCATCCCAGGAGGCACCTGGGCCTCACAGACTGACTCCCACTCTCTGTTTTCTAGGGCGCTGTTCCTGCTCAGCAAAGGGATGGTAAGTTGAGGCTGAGCAGAATGGTGCAGGTGTGGTGGACATGAGGCAGGGCTTCTGCTCACTGTGGTGCAGCTCTTTGGGCACCCAGACACTTAAACACTACAGGCAACCACCAGAGTGAGGCTCCGTGCTCCAGCTTGGTTCAGAGGTGAAACTCAGGTTCCAGGTTGTGCAATTTGTGCTGAGGAAGGAACAGCCTAGATATGGGTTCCAGCCTGGCTTTTTGCCTTCCCTGCATGGTTCCAGCAGTCCCCCAGTGGGTGGGCAAGCAGATGGTGGCCCAGTGCACTGGAGGGGGCCCTTAGCACCTATGTCTCTCCCTCCCCAGCTGCTGCTGATGGAGCGCAAGTTGCAGGAAGTCCACCCACTGCTGACCCTCTGTGGACAGATTGTCGAGAACTGGCAGGGAAATCCTATCCAGAAGGAGTCTTTGCGTGTCTTCTTCCTTGTGCTCCAGGTGACACACTACCTGGATGCAGGGCAGGTGCGTAGTGCCTCCCGTAGTAGGGCTGCTGGGGAGCAGATAGGTGATGGGATGGGCAGGCTTGGGCTAAGATAACCACTCTCTTGTTGCCTCAAGTCCCCCACCACAAAGTACATCTCATTCAAGGTTTAGCTCTCCCACATACCCTGTTGTGCTCTAGCATGAGTACTGTGCCTCTGAGGACAGAGGGTGCTCTGACATGGCCTCACACAATTCCATGTTAAACTGGATTCTGGCAAGGTGCCTGACACACAGCAGGTACTAGAGCAGTGTCTGTCCACCACCTGCAGCTGATGAGGACTTTGTGAGGTTCAAGTAGGGAATGACAGAATCAGCTTTCCAAGAGTTGACTCTATAATCCCCGTGTATCGCTTCTTGGCCTTTTGGCTAAGATCAAGTGTAGTATAATCCCCATGTAGTTGAAGAGAGGCTGTACCCCCTATAGGTGAATGTGCTCAGTCAACCTTTGGGGATGTTGCCCCACCTATTCACCCCACCCTGTCCCACTGACTCACTACAGGCCTGGCCTCAAATCCTAGGAGGCTGCAAGTAAAGCCCCAGAAAACGTCAGGTCTTTCATTGGTAAGATTCCCCACCTATGCCTACATTTACCTTTTGGGCTATGTGCTGCACTTAGTACATAGAAACACAGAGCACATTCATGGGGTGCTCTGGATATGTCCCATGAGGCCCGGGGACAGGGCTTCCCAGTGCCCAGAGGCCAGTTCATATGAGGCACAGCACCTGTAGGATTCCTGGTCCAGGAAGCTACTTCTTGACTCTAAGGATGACTACTAGCTGCCCCAGCTCTGTCCTGCTCTCTCAGCAGGAAGTAGGAAACAGCTCATGCAGGGTCTTTGGATGGGTCTCTCCCGGTCCTTGGTGTTTGGACCCAGCACTGGGCAGTAGTTGAGCCTTAGTCCCACAGATGAGCCTTTGACTCTGACCCCCACCCTGAGAGCCTGCTTCCTGCAGGTGGTGGGTGTAGCTCCTGGGAAGAAGGGACTGGTAAGCTGGCACCTGTTGGGAGCAGGTGCTCAGGTGTGCAGTACTGCCCACTCACTGCAGGTGAAAAGCGTGAAGCCATGCCTGAAGCAGCTGCAGCAGTGCATTCAGACCATCTCTACTCTGCATGATGATGAGATTTTGCCCAGCAACCCTGCTGACCTCTTCCACTGGCTGCCCAAGGAGCACATGTGTGTGCTTGTCTACTTGGTGAGTCCCCAGGGCCGAGGCCAAGGACTAGGTCGGTGAAGAGAGGACCCTAGTGACCACCACTGTCTGGTCTTGTCGCCAGGTGACTGTGATGCACTCCATGCAGGCTGGCTATTTGGAGAAGGCACAGAAGTACACAGACAAGGCACTCATGCAGCTGGAGAAGCTCAAGAGTACGTTGGGCTGGGTGGGTCACATTGCCATTGTGCCCCTTGGTCTGTGGCCTGGCCACCGCCTCATGCTGGGCCTGACAACCCTGTAGAACCAAAGTGCCAAGCAGTCCCCATGAATCCCTGTCCCATGGGTGTTGTTACTCTAATTGGCAGATGAGAGTGACAGGTCAGGACAGAGCAGGCCAAGCCTAGGCTTGACCTTTTATCCTTGGCTAAGGGTCTTGTGCCATCTCATCCTGTCACCCTACTACACAAGATATCTGTGATAGTTAGCTGATCCCACCTGAGCCTGCTGAGACAACAGTGCTCAATTGAAATGGGATCTGCTATTATCTATGTTGTGACATGGATTACGCTCAGTGTGAAGCTGGGATCTGAATTTGGCTCTTGCTGACAGAACCCTAGAAGTTGTGGGTTTTTCCTGGACGCTTGACTGATCTATCCTGTGGTACCAGGGACCTTTAACTAGCAGGAACCCAGAACTCTGATTCAGTGTCCCCATTAACCTGCTCACCCACTCCTTGTGCCCTTTGTCAGTACTGCTGGAAGAGAAGCTATTAGCTAAAGATACAAAGTCCTCAGGGATCATAGTTCATTCCCTCTGGTCAAGTTGGGGAGGGTCTCCGCTGTCTAGTTCCAACATGAGATGACAGCCACTTGGGGCAGCAAGAGATCAGGTCTCTCCACAGCTGCCTGAGGTTGTCACACAGTATCATTCTCCTGGGCAACATCAACCACTATGTTTGGAGTGTTCTTGAGCATCCAGGTATTTCTTACTCTTAGAATACTCTAGTCAACAGAAACTGCTATGAGCCTGTCTCCCTCCTCACCTGAACAGGGAGGTGAAACCGGCACTCACGGGTGTAGTAGGCATGAATAAAGTGACAGGCCAGGTGTTGGCATGGTGCCCAGCAGAGGAAGTAGGCTCAGACCTGGTAGCCAATGGGTCAGTGTGGTGGGAGGTTGGACCAGGGGTCAGCCTCTTCTAGCTGCATCTTGAGTTCTTTTCTCACCTCCAGTGCTCGACTGCAGCCCCATCCTATCCTCCTTCCAAGTGATCCTGCTTGAGCACATCATCATGTGCAGGCTTGTCACAGGACATAAGGCCACCGCACTACAGGAGGTGAGGCCACTGGGGATGGGAGGGCCGGGGACAGGCGGTTGGAGTTTGCCCAATTCCAGAAGTTACCATATAGGAGAATGTAAATATGCCCAGTGCACATCAGCAGGACATTTGTCTTTGTCAATTCACTATAACTTGGCAGTTGGTGATCCTACATGGGCACAATTGATCAGACATCTGGTACAGAAATCAGTGGCCCTTTCCCTAAAAGCTGGGCAATGTGAACATTTCTAGATGTGCCAAGGAAGATGGCGCTCTCCTTGCTTCATATAACTCCTGCTTATCAACTTCTTGAGAGGGCACCTTAAGCAGGGCAAAGGTGCTGACAGCTGAGATAGTTGGAAATGAGGGAAAAGGCAGGTCACGGACAAGAATCATTGTCTTCAAGGAGGTTAGGGCTGCCCTTTGCCCACACAATGGACACACCCACCAGAACTTTATACCCAAATTAGGGCAGGCAGGATGTGGGCATTAGATCCCAGGTTACAGGTCTCGTGACGTTGGGCATGCTCTCCCGGCAGATCTCACAGGTCTGCCAGTTGTGCCAACAGTCACCCCGGCTCTTCTCCAACCATGCTGCACAGCTGCACACGCTGCTGGTGAGTATGCAAGACTGCCTGCCCCAGCCCCATTCCAGTGAGTAACCCCATGACAGTCACCCCAATGGATTTCATTCTAACAGACACCTTAAGTCCAAGTTGACTTAGGTCCCAGGAAAAGGGAATAACCCAGCATGCTGTCTTTCTGCCTCCTCGTCTGAGCAAAAGTTCAGATGTACCTGGCTCATAGAGTCACTGGTCAGGCTCGTCTGTGTGTAGCCATGCGGCCCTGTGCAAATGGCAAGGCTTCAAGTCCTCAGTGCCTCCTCCTTCCAGGGCCTGTACTGTGTCTCTGTCAACTGCATGGACAACGCAGAAGCCCAGTTCACCACAGCCCTGCGGGTAAGGTGCTGCCTTCACTGCATGGGGCAGGCAGTGCTTCTTAGTAAGGAGTCAGGTATGGGCTGTGATAAGGACAACAGCCACAGAGGCCACCTGCTGTTGCCCACTAGGGCTAGTGCCTCATCATCGTGGAGTCAACATCCCAGTGGCAGATCTCAGCTCTGTCCACCTTGCTCCAGGACCAGACAAGCACATCCTCACTTCAGCCCCTATGTGCTTCCAGGAAAAGGAGGCCAGCAACACCCTCCTTGTGGTCCTGGGGAGGCCCCAAGCAGAGATTGGGGTGTGGGGGTTGCTCTGTGACTCAGGTGAGGTCAGTGGGGTGTCATGTGTGCCCTGACTGTCAGGCAGGGAACTCTGCTCTGCCAATCTCCAGACCTCTTTACTCCTAAGGTTGAGCTATGGTGATGTTACTGCTCCTCCAGGATGCTCCACGTGGCCGTTGGTACAGGCAGCACACCAGAGCATAAAGGGCAAATACAGTGCTCATTCCCATGACTTTCCATGCCCATTCTGTGTCCCAGTCGGCTTAGGCTGCCAGAACCGCCCCCCCCCCCCCCACACACACACACTACCCTGCGTGCAGTTATCACAGCCTGTAATGGTCTCTTGACCCCTTCCTCCTCACCTCACTTCCCACAAGTGGGTGCTGCTGCTCTGTTTGTGTGTCCCAGGGAATCCCCCATTAGCCAAGAGGGAATGGCAGGGAAGTGGTGTAATCAGAACTTGGACCCAATCCCCTTGACCCCAAACAAAGCTCTTTTTGTGGTCTTACAACAAACTAACCAGAGCACTTCCTGCAAGTGAGATTTGCACTTTCTCTGCACCCTCGACCTTTTGCACACTGCGCTAGCTCAGCCACACTGGGAATCAAGACCTGGATGATATTTGGGCCTCTCATATCAATTCATGTCTTGGCCATTCTCGGTTCCCAAGAACTGGAGACACTGGCCATTGACATTAGTAGCATCTCTGGCCTCTTTCCTGGTGGGGGCCTTTCCAGGACCATCATGTACCTCTGTTGTATCTGTGCCAACAGGGTCTGGGTGAGGGTCACCATGGTTTGGAGGGAGTGGCTGCCTGGGTCTCAGTCCTGAGAAACAAACAGAAAATGGACCAAAATGTAGTGTGTTCTGAGGACAGGACCAGTCAGCTGGTTTCCTACATTTCTCATAACACAGACGATGATTTTATAGCCAAAAGAACTAACAGCTGTACTGTTCTTGTGTTTAGGAGACAGGTGTGTAGGTGTATGTGTGTGTGTATGAATTAAAGAGAATGGGAGGTTCCACAGTAGCCACTAGGAAGTGTTTGGGTAGCTCCTATGCCATGAGTAGATAACCCCTAATGCCCTGTGTCCCCATTTCAGCTCACCAACCACCAGGAGCTATGGGCCTTCATCGTAACCAACCTCGCGAGTGTGTATATACGGGAAGGAAATAGACACCAAGAGGTAGTAGGTGACATGCTTCATGTTTGGTATCCTTTCTTTCAACTCTTACTCAGGGGCTAGGGTGGGAGATGCACCAGCCATCTCAGCAGCCCGAGCATATCTATCCTTAGAGTGTAGTGTGGCTGAGGGAGGCCACATCTGGGGCAGAAACATTCCCTGGCTGAGTAACACTTCTCCCTGTTGAAAACAAGCCAAGCTTTGTCAAATCTCTCAGTTTCTTTCCTGAGCTTTCTGTTATAGAATCACAGTGAGACCTCGTGGCCCATGATCTGTGACCCCCTCACTTGGCATAGGGCAGGGTAGGCTGAGGGTGCAAGGACTCTGCACCAGACTCTTCACACTGGAGGCTGTGATTCCTATGGGGGTGTAAGGAAGTGAGCAACCCATGTAGTGTCCTGCAGTTCATCTGCTCTAGATCCTGCCTCCTCTACCAGCAGGTTGCCCAGGTGTGGGATTCAGGGTGAGGACTCAATGCTATCAGGAAGTTGCAGGCAGCCTTGGTCAATTTACTAGCATATTTGGGGCAAAACTCCCACATTTAGAAATGCAGAGTGATCCCAACTGACATTTCCTTTGCAGCTATACAACTTGTTGGAGAGGATCAACCCAGACCACAGCTTCCCTGTCAGGTACATGGCCCCATACTGAGGACCTACTTTACCATTACCTTTCTTAGGTATTTTCTGCTCTCGGGTTGTGCCACCACCTATGGGGCCCCTGACTGCCCTGTTACTCCCAACACCGTGCGCCATCACTTCTACCAACACCACTCATTCCCCTGCTATTTTTATAAAAACCCCACCAAATTGTGATGCTTCACTCTTCCCCCCACCCTCAGCTCTCATTGCCTTCGAGCAGCGGCTTTCTACGTGCGCGGGCTCTTCTCCTTCTTCCAGGGACGCTACAATGAGGCCAAGTGAGTGCTATTGAGGGCGGGCAGCCTGGGCTGGCCATCTCCCTGACAGTGTATGCTCAGCCCCTCTGTGCCCCAACCAGGCAGGTTCTGCTCAGAACTGAGAGGCTGCTGCTGCCTCTTCCTCCCCCAGAGATATTTCAATGGGGCCTCAGTCTGTTCCCCTCATGTAGGCGATTTCTGCGAGAAACTCTGAAGATGTCCAATGCAGAGGACTTGAACCGGCTCACAGCCTGCTCTCTGGTGCTTTTGGGCCACATTTTCTACGTGTTGGGGAACCACAGGGTGAGTGCTCAGGCCGGGCTGAGGAACAGGGCCAGCATGGTACTTGGGAGCACCATCAAGCAGTGCTTTGCATCCTATGCCCCTCGATTATCTTGTCTCAGTGACACCCTTCCCCCTAGCCTTCTTTGCTTCATGAGGCTCGGCAAGGGCAGAGGTGTCCTAGCTCAAACAGTCTCGGGGGCAGGCCTGGGGGACGTTCGGTCCCTGGGGGGTGGGCCTATAGGGCAGACGGATCCATTGCTTAGTTGGGGCTTCCTGGAGCTGGGAGGGCTGAGGCAGGTTTTCCTTTGTATGTGTTAATATCTGGGATGGAGAGTGTCCTCTTAGTTAGAATCCCTTGGGTTCTGTTTCTGCCCAGCAAACGTGGTGGTCTCAGGTCTCCTGTTTCCACTCTAACCTAGAGTGGCCCCTGGTGCTGGTTCTGGTGGGATTGGGACTCCCCATCAGTTGTGCAGCATCGCCTGATCTCACCCATTGACCTAACAGACATTTAATTTTTTAACAAAAACATTTGTCCATATTATAAAATATGACATGTTTATCATAAAAGCTCTGAGAAGCAAAGTTGAAAATCATTGTGTAACTTCTGTCTTCTGGCTTTTTCCATTACTTGCCCCTGCCTATCCATAGGTTTTGTTTCTCAGGATATTTTCTAGTTTACATCTTGTCTTTCCCTATACCACTGTATTAGAGCTTTTTTAACAGCAGCAAGAATTTTAAGCAGCATCTACTCCATAGTTTAGCCAACCTCACTTGAGCTGTTTTCACAAGACAGATGACACAGGTTAGATGTCTTGGTCTGTAAGTTTCATCTGACCAAACCCAGGAGCTCCCTAAAAATTAGATGCTGCTGCTCGTTTTATATATACACTGAGTGGCCAGATTATTATGATCTCTGAACACATAATAATCTGGCCACTCAGTGTATATCCTATATAATAAAAGACTAATATGCAAATTGTCCCCTTAACCAGGAGTTTGACCAGTTGGCAGGCCGGCCAACTGCCCATGTCCCCTCCCTCTGGCCAGGCTGGCCATACCCCACCCATGCATGAATTCATGCACTGGACCCTGGTTGGAGCAGGGAAAGGTGGGCAAGGCAGCTCTTTAGCTGCATCTCTGGTTCACAGTGAGTGGCCAAATTATTATGTGTTCAGAGATCATAATAATGTGGCCACTCAGAGTTTGTATGTGTGTGTGTGTGTGTGTGAGATTTATTTCAGAGAGGAAGGAAGAGGGAGAGAGAAACATCAATGAGAGAAAATCATTGATCAGCTGCCTCCTACATGCCCCTTACTGGGGATTGAGCCCACAATCCAGGCATGTGCCCTTGACTGGAATCGAACCCAGGACTTTTCAGTCCCCAGGCCAACGCTCTATCCACTGGGCAAAATCAGCTAGGGCAAAAATAAGCTTTTTAAATGAGCCTGGCTGGTTTCCCTTCCCATAACCTTGTGACAAGTGTTTGCCAAGGCTAATTGGCCCTGCTGCTCAGGTACTGATGGCCATGGCTGGGGATGTTACCACCCCCAAAGAAAAAGATTGACCTCTGGGTTCTCCCTTCTGAGTGCAGCTCTGCTTCTTTTCACATTCTGTCACCCTGCCCCTCAGCCTCTGAGCACAGTGGGGACAGTGACCTGTGTCTGTGCCTAGGGGAAGCATGAAGCCCCACTGAGTACAGGCTATGTGCCTGTATCTCAGTCTAGTAGATTTGATGACCTCTTGTCCAGATGGGGAGATGAAGATCACAGCCCCAAACTACAGATCCAGGTTTAGAACCAAACCTTCTTGGCTGTCATCTATTTATAAATCTCTAGAAGCCACCTTGAGCAGGGAAAGGTGGGCAAGTCAGCTTTTTAGCTGCATCTCTGGTTCATGTTTTGGGTGCTCCTCGCCTCTGAAGTAGTCTGTCAGGCAGCGGGAGGAGGGCATAGCCTGGGCTAGGTATGACAGGTGGGCCTGAGCTGTCCCTGATGCCTCTCCCACTCCCTGGCTGCTCTTGGTCCACAGGAGAGTAACAACATGGTGGTGCCTGCCATGCAGCTGGCCAGCAAGATCCCAGACATGTCTGTTCAGTTGTGGTCATCAGCCCTGCTGAGAGGTGAGTATGGCAGCTGGCCCTTCGCAGAGATCAGAAATGCTGAGTAAGCCCTGTTTGGCCTTTGCTCAAACTGGCCTCTACGTGCCACAGCCCTAGTTCTAGCACATTCTCAGGTTCTCAGGAGGCCATTTGAGGGCAGTGGTCACTGGACTCAGTCATGTCATCAGTTCAATGCAAGACCTGTGAGGCTGATTCTTGGCATCTGGATGAAGACTTGGACTGTGAGCTCTTGTGCTTGTCCTTGTCCCATTGGCAGGACTGGCTGGGATGCTCTGGGTGCAGGGCAGGGGCTTAGCAGATGGCTGCTTCCCTATTTATAGAGACGTGCCCTAAGCCTTGAGGAAGTGGATTTTGTGGACTTGTTCACTTCTCCTGCCTTAGAAGTGGGTGTTGGGTGCCTTGCTCTAGGTAGCTCCTGTGTGCACAGGGACCTTCATTGCCCAACCAGCCTCTGCGTCTGCCCCCGTGGGCCTCGCTGATCATCCATGTTAAGGACATGGCTCAGAAACTCAGGAGGGCATTGCGAGGGCTGCTGGCAGGTGGATTTAGCTGACCGTAAGACAGGGCTCAAGGCTGGTGATTTACCAGATGCACAGGAACATTGTGGTGGAACTTGGGTGTTGTTTTTTTTGCCTCCCGCACATGCTTCAACTAGGGCCAGGGAATGAACCTACAACTCGGGTATGGTCCCTTGACTGGGAATCAAACCTGTGACCCTTCGGTGTGTGGACCAGCGCTCTAACCACTTAGCGCTACACCGGCCAGGGCTGGAGCCTGGGTTTGACCTTAAGGCTCTACCTATACCCAAGGGGAGGGCCATGGGGTGGTGCAGGGGAAGGCAGGCTCACCCATGTGTGTCTTACCCTCAGACCTGAACAAGGCCTGCGGGAATGCCATAGATGCCCATGAAGCCGCTCAGATGCACCAGAACTTCTCTCAGCAGTTGCTCCAGGACCACATCGAGGCCTGCAGCCTCCCCGAGCATAACCTTATCACGGTATAGGCACGAGGTGTGGGAAGACAGAATAGGGGTGGTGGTTGGCTCCTCGGGGCTGGCTTACCTTGCTTGCAGCCCTTCAGGGTGTGGGGCACACTTCCTGAAGAGGAAGTATATGCTTGGCTGCCATCTCCCTGCATCTTTCCAGCAATTCCTAAATGAGCCTAGTCTCAGGAGCCCTTTAGGTGTGGGAAATGGCACTGGTCACCCAAGCAGGTGATTCAGAAGGACTTCACTTGTATGTTCTCTCTTCCTGCAGTGGACAGATGGCCCGCCGCCTGTGCAGTTCCAAGCTCAGAATGGACCCAACACCAGCCTGGCCAGCCTCCTTTGAGACCCCTGGAGGGGGCCACCCAGCTTCTCAAGGCCTCCGTGGGGCCTCCTGTGTCCCTGACTTTAACCCAGATAGCACTCGCGCTTTCCTCTGAGGCGTGCTGGCATGGTGTCCCCAGGCTTCTTTCCCAGAGCTTCCAAGTCCCCGGGGAGTGTGCAGGGCCAATTCCCACCCTCCCAGGAAGGGCTGGCCAGCTTTACTGCTGTGAATCAGGACCCCGGTGCTGAGGCTTGCAGGTGGAATGTTGGAGCCAATTTTCCAGAGCCATCTTTTAAAGTGGACTTGAACTGCCAGTCCTACTACAAGTCACGCTTTCCTGGGACTTTCTGGATGGGAAGTGCCAGGATGGGCAGCACCACTGGGGCATTGGCACGTGACTTCCATTGCCTGAATTTTGTGCCAGGCTGGAATCTCGTTTCCTTTGCTCTCACAGCAGCTTCCAGAGCTTAGAGGCAAGATGCCAATTTCTGGCCAAAAATTGGAAGGAAGAAGTGAGGATGCACATAAGGGACAAAAATGCATGTCCTGCTACAACACTTTTCCCAGCT
Source organism: Lasiurus cinereus (assembly GCA_011751065.1). Lineage (NCBI taxonomy): Eukaryota > Metazoa > Chordata > Mammalia > Chiroptera > Vespertilionidae > Lasiurus > Lasiurus cinereus. Next base: position 276,084 of record JAAGEH010000197.1, on the reverse strand, counting down.
TGCCTTTCGCTCCAGTGTCCATCCTGACAACTAGTGCCTCTGGTCAGGGCACCCATGAACTCGCCTTCCAAACATCTGTACCTTGACTGGATCATTGTCTGGCCATGGGGGTGCACATGCTGTAAACATGGGTGTGCATGTGTATGCATACTGTAGACAAGTGTGTGTGTGCATGTGCATTAGATACAGGTTGTGTGTGTATGTGCACAAGTGTGCACGTGCATGTGTGTTGATTCTCAGAGCTGGAGCTGAGACTCCTGTGTTTGCACCAGCTGCCTTCCCCCATCAGTGTCTGTATTGGGTAGGAAGCAGGGGAAAGGGAAGAGGACCCTCCTCAGTCCAACTCAGGGTGCTGAACGAAGGCAGCTCTGTGGCCTCTGCAGAGGATATTTGCAGATGTCGAACCCAGCCAACCTGGCCCTTGGGAAGGAGGAGGACTACCTACCCTGGGTCTTGGGACAGTGTTGAAACCTCTTCCCAAGCTGGACACGCCCCCCTACCCCAGGAAGTTCTACCTGGCTCAGACAGTGTGTTTGATTCTGTGCTCCTCTTGGATACTCTAGGAGGTGCCTCAGTGGTGAAGTTGAAATTGGGGGCAGTCATGGCAGCCGCCCCCTCCAACTTCTGGCACCTGGGAACAGCTCCCCACTGAGGGATGGTGAGTGGTCTTGCTGGTCAGGGTGGCTTGTTGGTTTGTGTCTCATTACCTTGCACTGTGAAGGCTGCTTCTCGAAGCCTCTGTCTGTGATGGAAGGAACATTAGGATATGGGATTACTCAGGTAGCTACTTGGGCCCTGAGCCTGGGTGTGCCTTAGCCACAAGCAGGACTGTCAATAGATCACCCTGCACTGGGCCACTGCCCTCGCTAGGCTTGTGACAGGGCCCTGCTGCCCACTTGGGGGCCAGTGACAGGCATGCAAGTGAGTCATCAATAAGAGGGGCAGGCTTTCCAGGGCTTGTTCCAAGAGGACCTACCATCCCTGTGTTGCCCAGGAGAAGCTGGGTTTTCAGGGCTGTTCCCTCTGCTGACACCCCTAAGCGCGTGACCTGTGGAGAACGGTGTAAGCCCAGTCATAAGCTGTCCCCATTCTGTCTTCCTCCTCTATTAGGGGCCTTCCCCTCCACTCAAGGGATGGAGCCCCCATCTCGCCATAAGCTGCGCCTACCAGCCTGGATCCCACACTGTCTAACTTCTCTATATCCACATTAGTTCAATTGTTGCACATGTTTGTCTCTGTGTATTTATTTAAGCCTTTCTTTGCTTCTAGGGCATTTTGTATGTAGAACAATTTAAATAAGAACCTCAAAACTTAATGTCTGTTCTGATGTTAAAATGCTTTTAGTGACCACTCTGTTATCTGTGTGTGTGTAAAGTTAAGGATACGTTCTTAAGTTTACAATGAAAAATTCAGTACTCAGCATTTAATATTCCACTTAGCTTTATGGGAACCAAACTGTGTGTATGGTTTTGAATCTCCCTCTAATGCAGCATCTACCAATTACATCAAGCTGTCATACATACCTTTCTGTGAGTCCACATTGAATGTCTCACAGTTTCTCAGTCAATAATTTAAGACAGGTAGCAAGTGAGCCACCAGAGAGATGTTGCATAAGTGTCATATAGCTAAATGGGGGGGAAAAAAACACATAAAAATTCCAAACTCTTCAACTTACAGGGCACATAAGTAATAGCAGAAGGATTTTGTTGGCAGGTCAATTGCTGAAAATTGGTCAGACCCTCATGTGCTCTCCTCACCTCCTCCTGTTAATAGAAGTGCCCTGGGCCTGCTGGGCCTGGAGGTGCCCCCAAGTTCCCTCGAAAACAGCTGCCTCCTACAGGTTGTCACAAGCATGGTAAGGGTCCTCTCCCTGGGGTAAATACTCCCTATCCCACTGACTGAGAGCACAATTGGGTAAGGGCTGCCTGGCACAGTGGATATGCTTGTGGTTGCATTATTTGTTTTGTTAAAGGGTTTTTAATAAGTATGTTTGGCATATCTTTTTAACGGGTTTGTAATATGGTTTTAGCAACCTGTAACTTCACTGGTGCTTTTAATCAGGAAAACAAATTTATAAATGCAAAACATTGTTTAAAAGACATAACTATACAATATAGCTTCTTGTTTGTGGATTTCTTTTTCTTTGTATTCAAAGTAAAATCACTTGCAGTAGCTATCACTGTGTCCTTGTCCTGCCTTCTGCCCTTCTGCGCCACCTGACAAGCTTTTGCCTTGCCCTACCCAACCAGTAGGGCTCTAGGGACTTCTTCTGTTAACTGACCAGGTGCAAGGATGCAGAGCCTGCCCTAGCTGGTGTGGCTCAGTGGATAGAGCGTCAGCCTGTGGACTGAAGGGTCCCAGGTTCAATTCCAGCCAAGGGCATATGCCTGGGTTGTGGGCTCAATCCCCAGTAGGGGGCATGCAGGAGGCAAGCCTATCAATGATTCTCTCTTATTAATGTTTCTATCTCTCCTCTCTTCCTCTTTGAAATCAATAAAGAAATATATATATATATATATATATATATATATATATATATATTTATTTTTTTTTTAAAGATGCAGAGCCCATACTGGACTGGAGGACCTGGTGGAAACCTGAATCATACCCTCTGCTAATGATGTTCCACTGGTCCAGCCCTGCCTTGAGGGGAGGGTCATCGCAGGCAAGGCCTCCTGAAGCACTGTCTCCTTTTTATATAATACATTTTATTGATTTTTTATAGAGAGGAAAGGAGAGGGATAGAGCATTAGAAACATCGATGAATGAGAAACATCCCCTACTGGGGATTTGCCCACAACCAAGGTACATGCCCTTGACCCGAATCCAACCTGGGACCCTTCATTCTGCAGACAGATGCTCTATCCACCGAGCCAAACTAGTCAGGACGCACTGTCTCTTGACCCTCAACACAGACTTCCTCAGACACTTTGACCAGCCTCCATTTTCCTGGACAGTTCTTTCCAGATGTTTTTATGTAAAAGACACAAAATTAGCCATTTAATGTTCACAATTCAGTGTTGTTAAATATTCACAATATTGTACAACCAGTAACTCTTTAGTTCTAGAACTTTTCCATCACTTGAAAAAAAGAGACCCTTTGATCCCATTAGCAGTCACTCCTCATTGTCTCCCATCCCTGATAACCACTAATCTGCTTTCTCTTTTATGGATTTACCTGTTCTGGGCATTTCATATAAATGGGATCATATAACATGTAGCCTTTTGTATTTGGTTTCCCTCATTTAGCATATTTTCTAGGTTTATCCATGTTGCAGCAAATCAGCACTTCATTCCTTTTTATGACTGAGTAATATTCCTTGTGTGGGTGGACATTTTGTTCATCTTTCATCCATCGATGGGTGTTTGGCTGTTTCCCTCTTATGGCAAATATGAGTAGTGCTGCTATGTGAGTGCTGTTCATTTTTGTTTAAACGTGTTTTTGATTTCTTGGGTTGTGCAATGTTTGTTTTTTCCATTCCTCACCAAAGGATATGTTTTATCGATTTGAAAGAGAGAGAGAGACATTGATGTGAGAGATAAACACTGATTGTCGGATCAAACCTGCTACCTAGATATGTGTCCTGATTGGGAATTGAACCTGCAACCTTTTGGTGCATGGAAGGATTCTCCAAGCAACTGAGCCATCCAGCCAGAGCTGTGCCATAGTTTTAACTTACAGGGATGGTGCTGAGCTGCCACCTCTGCTGCATCGAAGCCCTCCAGTCATTCTTGCACTCTGAGATGACGCCCAGGTGGCCTCAACTACTTGTTCCCAGGGTCACATCTGAGGACTCCTTTGGGCCATGGTTCTGGGGCCAAACTGCTGGCCAGTGGATGTGTGGGTGATTCATCCCAGCACAGTAATCCTGCCATCCCCACCATTGAGATCTGGCTGCCTCTGCCCTGACCCTGCCAACCTGGCTCAGGCAGCTTCTTCACTTGGGGTAGGCTCTACCTGTCAGCTGGATGTCATTTCCTACCTGTAAGCCTCACAACTCCTATGCAGGAAGTGTGTCCTGAGCTCAGTCAACCAGAACATTATCATAATCCCATAGTGGAACCAGCAGACTGGTCCTAAAATGGCTGCTGTTACAAGAAGTGACCCTTGACACAAGAAGTCACCTTGGCCCTGGCCACCCAGGGGCCTGGGAACCTCACCAACACATGGAAGTGAGTGACTTCCTCAGAGAGAGCCTCCAAAGTTATCTCACTCCCATTGTCCATGCAGTTTCAGGAACCCAGCACCTGAGAAGATGTTTTGGTAGAAAGATTCCTAGTGGCCACCTCATGTCTCCAAGCAGACCTCACAGACAACATCGCAGAGCCTGTTGCCAGCCTATCAGGTCTACTATGCAGAAGCATGACTAAGCCTGGGCCCCCACTGCTCATACACCTGGGGGACGTATGTGAGGAACATCAGGCTGACATTCAGGGAAGGTGCTGAGGCAGGAGGTGCAAGAGGATGGTGAGAAGGAGCCAGACAGGATAGGCCCACATGCCAAGAAACCTGCCTATTGTGGCCAAGCAGTTGGGCTCAGGTGGGAGCAGCAGGACAGTGCCCTGGAATGCTACTGAGGAGGCAGGATCTCTTCCAATTAACCAGTAGTTGCAGAGAAGTTTCCACAAAACACCAGATGTTGGTAAACAAGGAATAACTGCTGTGGTCGTAGAGTTTTTGGAATCTAGTAATTCCAAACAGGTTCCTTCTGGTAGGACTGGTCAGCACAAAGGGACACTGTTCAGAGAAGTCCTCAGTATCTCCAGGACACACTTGGTATGACAGGAGGTGGCCATGGGACTGGGAGGAGGTCAGGAATAGGCCTCACAGAGACCAGCAGGTAGCCAGAGCAACTTGCTGAGCATCAAATGGCTGGGACAAGGATCATTATTCGTCTTTGACACACATACAAACCCCAATCCTTAGAAATATGCTGGTTACCCTGCCCATTCGTGGCCATCTGACACCTTTCCCTTAGCTCCAGTCATATCTCCTACCTGGATGTCGTTCAGCTTATTTCCTGAATAGTCTGAGAATATTCTGTGTTCCCTCCCACCTGTCCCATCAGGGGTACTCTCCCTTTAACTGCTCAGCATCGCCCAGAACGCCCTGGCCCAGGCCTGGCACATGGTGGGTGGGTCCATGGGGAAACCCAGGAAAGAGCACATGCGGCAACTCCAGGCAGGTTCAGCAGATGCCACATGGACAACTGTCCAAGCTGCGTCAGCACACCCAACCACTGTAGCCAGGCTCCCTCCAGAAATACAAACAGGACCCTGCTGTTTTGCAAGGGAACCTGGACCTCACACCCTGAGCTGATATGCTTCAAGGGGTCTGGAAATTGAAAATGTCCATAAAAAAGAGAAAAAAAAATAAAGACAATGTTCACGATATATATTGGCTTTATCCCTTGGCCTCTTTGAGCTTTGGGTTTATATATCCCCACAAAGAAAGCTATTCAGGGAAAGACAAGTAGTCCTGCCTCTGTGGTCCAGTATGTTTAACATCTGACATCAGTTCCTTGATTTGAACCTTACCAGCCTATTTTTCCAACACAACCCCAGTTAGCTCAGAGTTTGGACTGGTCACAGGAGGAGAGGTGCTGCTGGAGTAAGAAAGTGGGATGCCCACCCCACCTAGGACAAGGGAGCCCTACTATGCATCCCCATCCACCTGCCCGCTAGGAGGGGACTGTTATGGTCCCCGGGAGGCAGGCAGAGAGGAGGAGAATTGCTGACAAATTTAAATATTTATTTTACCCAAATTCATGCTCATATGGTGAGATTATAATACAATTGGTTTGGCGAGGAAAGGAAATAATTTGTTTCTATATGAATTTGATTTCCTCATACTTTGATATTTTTCTTAAATATATTTTATTGATTTCTTACAGAGAGGAAGAGAGAGGGATAGAGAGTTGGAAACATCGATGAGAGAGAGACATCGATCAGCCGCCTCCTGCACGCCCCCCACTGGGGACATGCCCGCAACCAGGATACATGCCCTTGACCGGAATCGAACCCGGGACCTTCCAGTCCGCAGGCCGACGCTCTATCCGCTGAGCCAAACCGGTTTCGGCAATACTTTGATATTTTTAACACCATTTTCCAAGGACCAGAAAATAGTTAAAGGGACTGTTACAGTGACGCTTCATGAAAAATACTATGGACTACTTGTCTTTCCCTGAATAGCTTTCTTTGTGGGGATATATAAACCCAAAGCTCAAAGAGGCCAAGGGATGAAGCCTGTTTGTATTTCTGGAGGGACCCTGGCTACTATGGCTACTACAACAAATGTCATTTTAAAAAACATGACCCCTTTAATTTGTGGGAAACAGAATAGTGCCCTTTTGCCCCATCCCTGTCCTGTATGCTGAGAAGCTCTTCGGAGATGTGCCACTTCATCAGTTGTGTGTTAGCTTTGTTCTATGTGTCATTTCTAATGCCTATACCTACACTCAGTGTATGTGCAATGTGGAGTTCAGACTCCACCTGCAGATAGGTGTGCTCTGTCCAGAGCAAGTGTCGGTGTGGCCCTGAAGAGGTCCTGCTACTACACAGTTCTCAGCACAAATGCTCCATAAAGGGTTAAGTACAAAACTGCTCACAAGTGTCATGGTGAACCGGAAGTGTATCTCCCACACTATCTTCATCTGCTTGTTTCACCAGTTGCTGTCAACGACCTGGCCTGCTCCAGGCTTGACCACCAGGGGGTGCAGACAATCCATGAAGTGTCGCACCAGGGAGGGAGGGCAGGACATGGTCAGACCTCACTGTGACCAGACTGTCCTTATCTGCAGGGATGTGGGATGACCTGCACTTCAGGGCCTCTCAGATCCTCATCTGTAACTTTTGGAGTAGGAGATGCAGGTCCTCAGGATTCTCCAGGTGTCAGGGCTACACCATTTCCTCATTTACTTGCCAAATACTTATCTGGCACCTAGGGAGTGCTAGGGACACAGCAGGAACCACATCAAAGTCCCTGCCCCCAGGGAGTGGACAGTCTGCCACGAGCTGGACAAAGGACCTCAAATAGGAGTGAGCACTGTAAGAGGGATAACCAAGGGATGTGTGGGAGATGTGGTGACAGGACAGAGAGGAAACTTCCCTTGGCCAGGCTGCAGAGCCTGATGTTTAAAAAATCTGCTACATGGCCACCAAGATGGGTTTCTGAGGAATGCTGTGCCCACTTCTTCAAGGCCAACTATCTGAGCCTTGGGCTGCCAGCACTATGTAGGATTGAATGGTGGCAGAGGCATGGGTCAGATAGTGATATTGATAAAGACAGGGTTGCTGACCCACCTATAACATGGAATTCACTAGCAGGTACCCAGAGACCAGGGCATTTCTGACATTGGTCAGGGCAGTGGCTCAACTTGGCTCCAACTACAAACCAGATGCCTCAGAGCCAGATGCCCAACCCGAGGGTCCATAATTCCCTGTCCAGCAGCCACCAGGCTGCTTCCTGAGCCACCTCATCCCCAGGAAAGGGGACTTCATCTCCAGAGGAAGTTTTTCTGCCTCCGAGGACAGAGGGAAATCCCAGCTGGGCCACATCCAAATCCAAATCCCTCTTTCAGAGAATCTGTTTCTCTTTCAGCATCTAGTATTCCTCAGGCTAAAAGCTTTGACTTACTAGTAAGCAGATTATTTTTCAGGGATCATTTGTCCCTTCCTGGCTATGTTTGGGAATGGCCCAGGCCACACCCAGGTTTAGCCTGGCTGTGGGTACTCCTATGTGCCTTGTCTATGAAGTACAGGGCTAAGGTGAGCTTTTCACAAAGACAGAGCCTATGGCTGTGTCAGCTCAGCCCCCATGACAGGACCAGTGGCCCATGGCCACATCATCTCTCTCCAGAATCTTCCAAACTTTACACCTTATCTGGTGCTCACAGTCAGTGAAGATGAGGGTAGGGGGACAAAGTTCTGAACAGACTTCCATCCTGCTCTTAACTCGCATGAAAAGAAACAAAAGCTAAGTCTGACTCTATGTTAACACAACATGACACAATCTTTGATGTGGGGGATGCCAAAGGCATTTTTATCAATGCAGTGGGAACATCTAACAAGAGTTGGGCACCCAAAGAAATCACCAGTTTAAGGTCACAATGTGGGGCCAAAATGGATTTTTGAAGCTGGTTCATCTCTCTCTCCCAAGCTTTGCTAGACTCTGATTTTCACATTTGTCCAACTCCTCCAAAGGCACCAGGCTTTGGGGTCCTGTGAAGTGGATTATTCAAACCCAGGCTGACTCTTAGCAGGGGCTCAGCTAAGAAAGAAGCTCTGACACTCTAAGATATATTTACACTAAAGGAGTATTTCAAATCTAACTGGGTACCCTGCGCTTTCATTTGCTAAGTCTAGCCACCCCAAGAGCTGAAAAACATTGAATAAAGGAACGTAGGAATGAAATCAGAGAGCTGGAAGATTATTGAGTCCAAATAAGACTCGGTGAAAAAGAAAACAAAGCTCACAGAATTTTGCAGCACACTTACTTCTTATTCCCCTCAGAATAAAATCCCACATCCTCCCAGGCCCCTATGTCAGTTGGCTCTGTGCTCACAGCTACCTCAGGACTGTAGTATCAGCTGTCTCCTTTGCCCAGAATGCTCATCCTCAGGCATTGCTAAGATTCAGGTCTCTCCTCAAATCTACCTGTTCACAAACCTCCAATATCTGTCCCTGGCTCGAGGTCTCCTGGTCACAGTGTCACGCCCCGAGGCTACTCTTTTTTGTCGTCATTAGTTGAAATCACCTTGTTCACTTTCCTGGCAGTCTGTCCCCCAACCTTGACTTTTAAAAAAATATAGAAAGATAGAAACATCAATGAGAGAGAACCATCACTGACTGGCTGACTCCAGCATGTTCCCTTCTGGGGATCAAGCCTGCAACCTGGGCCCATGTGTCCTGACCGAGAATCGAACCATGACCTCCTGGTTCATAAGTCGACCCTCAATCACTGAGCCACATCAGCCGGCCCCCCCTTGGCTTGTTTAACACAGCATCCAGGATGTAAACACAGGCCTCTGAATAGCCATGGGTGACAGTTCCAAATGGGGAAGCTGGGCCTTTGCACCTAACCTGCAACTAAACTGCAACCTCCTGGCTCTCACCTGAAGCAAAGGAAAGATTTCCAGATGAGAGGGTCCTAGTGACTCCTGTACTAATAAGATCAGTTAGTCTCTAATATTTTTTCTTTAGTCCTCATCCAAGGATACTTTTTCCATTGATTTTTAGAGAGAGTGGAAGAGAGAAGGAAAGAGAGAAGTATCGATGTGAGAGGAATTACATCAATTAGTTGTCTCCTGCACAGGGCCTGGGCTGAGGAGGAGCTTGCAACCAAGGTATCTGCCCTTGACCAGAATCGAACTTAAGACGCTTCTGTCACCAAAACCGGTTTGGCTCGGTGGATGGAGCGTCGCCCTGCGGACTGGGGGGGTCTCAGGTTTGATTCTGGTCAAGGGCATATGCCTTCATTGCGGACACATCCTCAGTGGGGGCTGTACAGGAGGCGGCTGATTGATGTTTCTCTCATCGATGTTTCTAACTCTCTATCCCTCTCCCTTCCTCTCTGTAAAAAATCAATAAAATATATTTAAAAAAAAAAAAGACCCTTCTGTCTGTGGGCTCATGCTTTATCCACTGAGCCAAACCAGTTATGGCCAATTAGTCTCTAGATGTGAGCAAAAGTGATGGCCTTTCATAACCCTTGACATGTGGAAACACCCCTGACCCAAGGATCCTAGGACCTTTCTCCTCTTTAGGTCCCAAGGAAGGGTGGACCACAATGAGGGGCTGCAGATGCTCAATTCTCAGGAGTAGTCTAGAGACTGGAACCAAATCCCAAAGGCCAGTCCTGAGTTACTGATAGGGGAATCAGTAGTAAGGATTCCCCTATCCTAACACTTGCTTTCCATTTAAAATATCAGAGAAACTCTAGCCAATTTGGCTCAGTGGATAGAGTGTCAGCCTGCAGACTGAAGGTTTGATTCCGGGCAAGAACACATGCCCTGAGTGAGGGCTCATCTGAGGTAGGGGAGAGTGCAGGAGGCAGCCAAATCAATGATGCTCTCTCATCATTGATGTTTCTCTGACTCCCTTTCCCTTCCTCTCTGAAATCAATAAAAATAAAACAATACAATAAAATGAAAATAAAAAATCAGAGCATGTGTACTATGGCCCTAGGTATGCACAAAATCAAAGTGGTTCTCTGTGTGTGGAATAGAACCACTCTGGATAAACATGCAAGAGAGAGACTAGTGACAGCAGCTGCCTGTGGGTGAGGGGATGGGGGGGGCCTCAAGATCAGGGTGAGAGAGAGATGCTTCTTCCTTGGTGCCTTTAGCCATTGCTCTATTCCATGGTGCCTTGCCGTTGCTAGGAACCTATTAAGTATCTGCAGAATACATAAATATACAGTCATCCCTCAGTCTCACAGGGAATTGGTTCCAGGACCTCCCCATACCAAAATCCAAGGATGCTTATATAAAATGGTGTAGTATTTGCATACAATCTACACATATCCTCCCATATACTTTAAAACATGCATTTTCCAATATACTGTAAATCATGTCTACAATCTAAATGCTATGTAAATAGTTATTATACTGTATTGTTTAGGGCAGTGGTCGGCAAACTGTGGCTTGCGAGCCACATGCAGCTCGCAAGCCAAGGTTTGCCACTCTGTTGACTAATGAGTTTGTCAACCACTGGTTTAGGGGCTTAATCACAATGAACAACAACAGCCTGTAATTATTGGAATCGAGAGTCTAGGTCAGTGGTCGGCAAACTCAGTCAACAGAGCGGCAAACTGTGGCTCGAGAGAGCCGCAGTTTACCCCAACTACTGGTTTAGAGCATAATGACAAGAAAAAAATATGTATGTGTTCAGTACATACTACATGTCAGCAACAATGTAACTTTATTCTTCACTCGTTTCCTGCTCTTTCTGTGGCCTCTCAAATGCAGGTAGCGAAAATCTTTAAATAAAAAAAACCAGTAACTTTATTTATTTAATCATCACCGAAGGTTATGTTTATTTTTAGAGAGAGATATATATATAGAGAGAAACATTGATGTGAGAGAGAAACATCATCAGTTGCCCTGACTGGGAATCGAACAGGTAACAATGTAACTTTATTTACTTATTTTTTTAAATGTATTTCTTTCTTTCTTTTTTAAAAAAATATATCTTATTGATTTTCTACAGAGAGGAAGGGAGAGGGATAGAGAGTTAGAAACATCGATGAGAGAGAGACATCGATCAGCTGTCTCCTGCACACCCTCCACTGGGGACGTGCCCGCAACCCAGGTACATGCCCTTGACCGGAATCGAACCCAGGACCCTTCAGTCCGCAGACCGAAGCTCTATCCACTGAGCCAAACTGGTTTCTGCAACAATGTAACTTTAAAAGAAAATATTCTTATTGATTTCAGAGAGGAAGGAAGAGGGAGAGAGAGAAACATCAATGATGAGAATCATCTATTGGCCACCTCCTGTATGCCCACCTACTGGGAATTGAGCCTGCAACCCTGGCATGTGCCTTTGACTGGAATTGAACCCGGGACCCTTCAGTCTTCCACTCAGCCAAATCAGGTAGGGCAAAAGAAAATACTTTTGATTAGCAGTTGGTTGAATCCGAGGATATGGAACCTTCAGATACCAACTACAGAAATGAATGAGTAAACTCTCTAAAGGTTGCTTGTTCAAAAAAATAAATAAAATGGAGGCACTAGGTATTTTCTTTCACTCCAGGCCACCCTCTCAGTGCTCACCCTGCCGCCCACAGGGGAGGAAGAAGGGAGAATCTATGCTGACCAAACAATTCTATACTTTCTATATGTCTGGGGGAAAGTCTCTCTCTCCTGCCTCACTTGTCTACGCATCAGTAACAATCCAGAAGAAAGTTATCATAACGAGGACCAAAGCCTTGGTGAACAGATGTGTTAGAGGCTGAGCAGCATCAAGGACAAGCCTGGCCCAGTCTGGGTGGCAGGCAAAGGTAGGAAGCCTGGAGGCCTCAACATAGAAACAGACTCTGACTTTTTACCATCCTTTCCATGAGAGAACCAAGGCCATTTCAACCCAAATGAATTATGTAGCCTAAGAATCTTTTTTAAAAATATATATATTTTATTGATTTTTTACAGAGAGGAAAGGAGGGGGATAGAGAGTTAGAAATATTGATGAGAGAGAAACATCGATTATCTGCCTCCTGCACACTCGGTACTGGGGATGTGCCCGAAACCAAGATACACGCCTTTGACTGGAATCGAACCCCGGATCCTTCAGTCTGCAGGCTGATGCTCTATCCACTGAGCTAAACCAGTCAGGAACAAGAATCTTTATTTATTTATTTTTTGTTAATCCTCACCGAAGGCATTTTTTCCATTGATTTTTCTTAGAAAGAGTGGAAGGGAAAGGGAGAGAAGAGCGAGAGAAACAGCAATGTGAGAGAGACACACCACTGGCTGCCTCCTACACACGCCCCTGACCTGGGCCAGGGATCGAACCTGCAACCGAGTTATGTGCCCTTGACTGGAATTGAACCCATGGCCCTTCAGTCTGCAGGCCCACACTCTAACCACTGAGTAAACAGGCTAGGGCTAGTCCAAGAATCTGAGGAGGCAATGATGGAGGACGCACTTTGCTATATGCACTTGAACTGCTACTGTGATTGAGTGACATCAGAGGGCTTTAACTTTGTGCTTAGTACCCTTCCCTAGTATTAACTAGCTTTCATTTTTCATTGTCAGTGGGCACTCTTCCTTGTCTAAGACTATAATACCAACAGGAGGTCTCTGCAGGCTGGCACCCATCATGCCTTCATTTTTCTACCATTGAGGCTCTACCTTCCTTGCTGCCTGTGTAGTCAGTCACCTGGCTCAGCGCCCATTTTCCTATTTGATTGTGAATGTCACTTAGCCAGTTTGCCCACATGATTTTTCAGACCCATGAAGGGACACACCTTGTGCAGAGAGATGCAATCACTGCTACCACTGTGGAAAGGAAAGCCCATCTTTGGTTTAGGTCATGTTTTTTTATGTCAGAAGCTGTGCTTATGTCATCCATTTTGGTGGGACTTTTCACTTGTCCTGACAAATGCACATTTGCCTTGAATTCTTTTTATTTTTTAATATATTTTTATTTATTTTAGAGAAAAAGAGGGAGAGAAAGAGAAAGAGAAACATAAATGATGAGAGATAATCACTGATCAGCTGCTTCCCACATGCCCCCCACTGGGGACTAAGCATTTAATCTGGGCATTGTGCCCTGACCGGGTATTGAACCATGACCTCCTGATTCATAGGTGGATGCTCAACCACTAAGCTATGCCGGCTGGCCTGCCTTGGATTCTTTGAGGATACAATTTTCCAGCTAAATGGGATACTTACTTATGCTTAGGATTCCAGACTTCATGGACATACCTTAATCCAACATCTCTGCCTTCAGGTCATACCTTTCTCTAGAGAATCAAAGAAATTCTGTGCATTCCTAAAACAAAAAGGTAAGATATAGTTATAGGTCCTGACATTTCCAGGGATCAGTCTGGAAATTACACAGGATAATCCTGAAATAACCTCCATTCATTTGCAATTTCCCTTTGACCAAGTTAATTTAGATGGTCTTGACTTGGGTCAGGGCCCACTTGTCCTTTTCTCTTGAATTTGGAGACTCTACTAGACTGATTTCCAGAATCTTTTCACAGCTTCCCTGAGAGATAAGACACAGGGAGTTTTAGGTTCTCAACAAGGCTCTGCTTTGCACAAGGACTCAAGGGCACAGGTCCCCCTTTGCTCCATTCCTGCATATAGGTTCAACGTGAGATTAAGATGGTGCAAGTTTAGCATCTAGGCATATCCCTAACCGGTTTGGCTCAGTGGATAGATCGTTGGTCTGCAGACTCAAGGGTCCCAGGTTCGATTCTGGTCAAGGGCATGCACCTTGGTTGCGGCACATCCCCAGTAGGGGGTGTGCAGGAGGCAGCTGATTGATGTTTCTCTCTCCTTGATGTTTATAACTCTCTTTCCCTCTCCCTTCCTCTCTGTAAAAAGTCAAGAAAATATATATTTTTTAAAAAGGATCCAGCCATAAAGTGTTAGCAGTGGGATAGGAACAAGTCACCTTGCCCTCTGGACTTCTCAGTTTCTCATGTATAAAGTGAAGGTGTTGGGCAATGAGCTGCTCTTTGATCCACGTTCAATTCAATAACTATATAAGCACTGAGGTATTACTTAAATGAATAAGGCTAGATTCATGTTCTCAGAAAGCATCCTGGTTAGTGACTGGAATGAAAGGAGAAGCTCCTGGGGCCTTCTGTGCACCAGGCAGGATGCAATGCACTTTGAGCTCACAATCCTTATTGCAACCTTTGGAGACTGGTATTCTTCTTATTTCTGATATGGTTGAGGAAAGTTACTGGCCTAGCTAGAGAGTGGCAGATGTGGGTTTGACCCCAGCTCTGTCAGCCACAAAAGGCCAAGTATTTATTGTCCACCCAGACTGTCTCAGACACTTGCAGAATGTGATGCTACACCAAAGGTGCAAACAAGGTGCTTTGGAAACATGCTTCTTTCATGTTTTCAGTAACTTCCTTCCCTAGCCAAGGACTATTGTCAGTCTTGCCACTGGGTCTAGGCTCAACTCACTCAGGGAGGCAGGCCTCACAGGGCTCCCTGCCAATATCCCTGTAACTCTCAGATTTTATTCTTTACTTTTCTTACAGGAATGTCAGCCCATTTGTAACAATAACAATAATCCTTTCCACACTAATACACTGCTTCATGGTTTACAAAGCACTTTCACATTCATTATCTCATTTAATCACTTCTGCCTCTCCATTCCTACATTTTCTTGGTATCTTTTTAGTGTAACATTCTGCCTTGCCTAACAGGCCTATTTTCCTTTGTTGTATTCACCTTGGCTCACAAATTCTGTCCTATAATTCAGGTATCTCAGTATCTTGCACATTTCTGTGCAAAAAGGGAGAATGATAAAAGTTTGCCATATTAAATCCTCACAGTGTTGTGAGTCTTTGTTTTTTTCTTCTTGTTTTGGAAAATTTAAAACATTTTTTTCTATTGTAAGTCTTTTTCATTACTGACTTCTTCACCCCTTCAATTCAATGGACAGTTGGTTCCCTACTAAGGGCAAAGCTGGATTCTCTGGGATGAGGGGGAATCAGGCAAGGAGTTCAGACCAACTGGGAGAAGACAGAGGTGAAGGCCTCTAACGCAGGTAGGCAAGGCACTGAGCAACTGATTGGTTTTGTCTGGGGGTTGGTGGAAAGCAAAACTGCTTCTTGGAAGGGCCCCACCCAGTAGAGGAAACTGGGAGATGGGACAGAATCAGGAAGGACCACAGATTTGATCCTTGGGGAAGAGTAGACAGCTGCACAGAAAAACTCCCCTCAAAAAGGGAGAAAGAGGGCTAAGTGGGTGGTAGTTTTTCCAAAAAGGAAGTATTAGTCCCCATGACTTTCTAGGGAAGAGGACTCAAATGGTCACAATATTTAGGAAAAATGGAACCTTTCCTGAAACAGACATTGCTTAGAAGAAACTCATGGCATAAGCACAACTTCATGGCATTTCTTTAGTAGAAGCAGTGAGGTGGCATCGATCTGTCTTTCTGCTGTTTAGAGGATGGGTGCTTGAGGTTCCAAGTTTCTCCTGTTTGGGGGAGGGTCACACAAGATAGAAACTTATGGTTATCTTCAAAGAGAAGGCCCGGGGCAAAAAGCCGCCACTGCTCTTCAGACAATGGAAGAAGCGGACCCGTGGCCCCCAATAATGCCCAGGAGAGGCAGGGTATGCTCTCCAAGTGAGAGGAGTGAATTTAGGGACCTGAATCACCCACATTCTTTTTAGTAGAGGGGGCAGGAGCCCGGGGCCCCTTAAGTTTCAGAGCTGGGGTTTCGAATCTACAAAATCAGCCCTATCCTGGCAATTCTCCTGAGAAAAACTGGCAGGGCAGGAACTTCCACGTTTCTGTTCAGAAGAGGAGCCACGGGCGAGATTTTTGAAGCTTCTCCTCAGAACTGGGGCCAGGCAAAGAATCCCGAAGATTCTCTTCAGAACAGGGGCTAAGGGCAATAATCCCCAAAGATTCTCCTGGGATGAGGCTCGGACCCCCAAGTCCGGTCAGAAGAGAGCACCGGGGCAATGAATCCATCCCGGAGAACAAGGCGGGGCCACCGCTCGCCCAGTCTCCTCAGAGCGCGCCTTACACGACCCCGCCCACCACCGGTTCCTCGCCTGCCCGGCCGGCCCAGGCTGCCTCCGGTGCATTGTGGGTGGGGCGCCCCTGCTGAGCACTGCAGGGAACCCCCTGCCCAGTCAGTTGTTGGCTGCCCTGCAGCCCAGTCGAACCGCCTTCCAGGGTCCGAGCGAGCCGGCTACGGATTGACGCGTCTCCCAGGCCCTGCCCTTCCCGGTGCCCGCCCCTAAGCCCCAGCCCCGCCCTAACAGGGCTCTGACTGGTCCCGAGGCCCGCTCTACTTTACCATTGGCAGGCCACCTGTCAGTTACTCTGTGCCACCTCCTTGAGCCCGCCCAGGCCGCCGGCGCAATCCCGAGAGCAAGCCGGCCCGCGCGCTCATTGGCCACCGGTCGCTGTCTGTCGTGAGGCTGGACACGCCCTCGTGGGGCGCGGATCCCTGAAGCCCCACCCGGACCTCATTGGCCTGCGGCGCCGCCACTCGGCTAGACGCGTCTCAACCCGGAAGTGTGCGAGGCGAAATCTGCCTAGCAACCGGGGAAGCCGGGCTGCGAAGCGGGCAATTTCAGTGTGAGAGAGAGCGGCGAGACCGAGCCGCAGCTCCGAGAGCGGCGCGGCGCGGCGGCTCCTCCCGCCCGGGGTCAGCGCCCCGGCGCGCGCACGCGCACCCCAGCCGCCCGAGCGCGCCTCGCGTCGCCCGCGCAGTCGGTCGGTCCTCCGTCCGTCGTCCTGTCGCTGCTGCCACCGCGGACCCACCTGAGGGAGCTGCCGCTGCGGGACCCGAGCGGACTGGACCCGACTCCGCAGCCCGAAGCCGCCCGGGACCTAGTAGCCTCCTGTGGGGACGCCGAGCAACTTCGGTGAGTGAGGGGCCAGCGCCGCTGGTGGCGGGTCCCCGGCTTCCGGTGCCCCGGGCTTCTCTGGGGCTTCCGCTTCTGCGAGGGGACCGCCTCCCGTGTGTGGACCTTCTTGTCTGCGGGGACTCGCTTCTGTGAAGGAATCCCCCACTTCTGTAGGGAACCTCCAAAGGATTCTCCTTCTCTGAGGGACCTCACCTCTGTGAGGGACCCCACAGACTCCTTTTTCCGAGGGAAGCTCCCTTCTCTCATGTACCCTCCACTTTTCTGAGGGGCCTCGCCTCTCTGAGGGCAGCTCCCCACCTCTCTGGGACTACTTGCCTTCCTAGGGATCTTCTGCTTCCCTGAGGGATCCCGCTTCACCCATGAGACTCTCCTGCTTCTAGGATCCCTCCACTTCTCTGGGGGATCCCCACCTCTCTGAGGACACCTGGTTTCTCCATGGATTCTCCCGCCCTAATTTTGTGAGGACATCTCAGCTTCTCTGAGCTGTTGTCCCACTTTTTCTTTTAATATATTTGTATTGATTTCAGAGAGAAAGGGAGCGGAAGAGAGAGAGAGAAACATTAATGATGAGAGTCATTGACTGGTTGCCTCTTGCAAGTCCCACACTGGTGATCAAGCCAATAAACTGGGCATCTGCCCTTACATTTGAATTGAACCCAAGACCTCCTGGTTCATAGGTCGGCAGTCACCCACTGAGCCAGGCCCTTAGGCTGTTGTTGCACTTTTCTATGTTGTCTCCCACTTTTCGTAGGTCCCCTCTTCTCTCTACTTTTCTGAGTTGCTTTTTTCTGTCCCCACTTGTTTGGGTGACCTCCTTCTTCTATCAAGCATCCCTGAACTAATCTGAGGTGTTCCTGCTTCTGTCAGAATCCTTCTTGAAGGTGTTTTCTACTTTTCTGAGCTATCACCACTTTTTTAAAAATATATTTTATTGATTTTTCACAGAGAGAAAGGGAGAGGGATAGAAAGTCAAAAACATCGATGAGAGAGAGACATCGATCAGCCGCCTCCTGCACGCCCCACACTGGAGATGTGCCCGCAAGCATGGTACATGCCCCCGACTGGAATCGAACCTGGGACCTTTCAGTCCGGAGGCCGACGCTCTATCCACTGAGCCAAACCGGTCTCGGCTATCACCACTTTTTAAAAATATATATTTTTTATTGATTTTTTACAGAGAGGAAGGGAGAGGGATAGAGAGTTAGAAACATCGATGAGAGAGACATCGATCAGCCGCCTCCTACATGCCCCTACTGGGGATGTGCCCGCAACCAAGGTACATGCCCTTGACCGGAATCGAACCTGGGACCTTTCAGTCTGCAGGCTGATGCTCTATCCACTCAGCATACTTTTCTGAGCTATTACCACTTTTGATGGTAATCCTGCTTTTTTTTTCTTATTTTTTTATTGCATTAATTTTAGAGAGAGGAAATAGAGAGAAGGAAACATGGATTTGTTGTTCCATTTATTTATGTATTCATTGGTTGCTTCTTGTATATGCCCTTACGGGAGATTGAACCCACAACCTTGGTATATCCTGATGTCACTTTAACCAACTGAATCACACTAGCCAGGGCAGGATACTCTGCTTTTTGATGAGTGTCTCCATTTCCCTAAGAGGTCCTTTATTACTCTGAAATACCCATACATCTGATTGGATCCATAGTTTTCTGAAAAAAAAAAATTACTAACTTTTCAAAAATTATTTGCCATTTCTTTTGGGTTCCCTACTAATCTATGCATCTTATAATGTTTGGAGGGGTCACTGGCTTGCTTCTCCAGAGGTTCTCCCCCTAGGATGATATGTCTTATTCCTATGGGCTCCACACATATCTGAAGTGCGTCTCCACTTTTCTAAGATTCTTTTCTTCTGATGAGAGAGACATGGTAAATTTCACTTCACTGAGGGGGTCCTCTTGGATTCAGAGGGATTCCCCTCCCACTTGCCTGAGGTTTCGCTCATGATTCTCTCTTTTTTAAAAAAAGGTTTTGTTTATTTATTTTAGATTTGTTTTCCCCCTCCTGATTCTTTAAGGGATAAACTGTCTCCTCATTTCTTCTTAGAAATTTAAGATTCCCTTATTTATCTTTGTGGCACCCAATTACCTCCATTCTGGAAGGAGAAATGTGCCTTCCTTTCAGTACTCTTTCTTGCCGGTTTGGGTGGTCTTCTCTGAACTTTTACCGTTGGTTCCAGAGATCACAGAGATTTTGGCTGGAAGAGAAATTGGGAGACAGTTTAAAAAAAAACAAAAACAAATAAAAACACACATCACTGTTTTCTTGTCCCTTAGGACCTGCTATATTTGGGGGGAGCAGGCTAAGTTTCCAGATGACCACTTTGGTTACTCTGTTTTTGAGCCATGGTGTCAGGCCAGTATAGAGGCAAGAGGGACAGGGCTGGAACAGTGTCCTTTATCACACTGTCAAGTTGTGGGACTGATCCACTTCCTGTCCCATGCCTTAGTCCTCCCTCTGCATAGGGAGTTGAGGGGAGGAAAAAATGCTCCTTTATGTCTTTCTGCTGCATTTTCTTTTCCTAGTTCTTTGATTTACCCCTTGATCTCGAGAGGCTCCTCAGTTTGTGGGCCACTCTGATTTAAAAGGCAAGGCAAGAAGCAGGAAATGGGTCACCTTAGATCTAGGAAGGGTGGAACAGAGGCAAGGGACAGGGGTTTTGACTTAATTTCTCTAAGTTTTAGATGACTTCAGGCTGGCCAAAGGAAGTTTTTACGTGGCTTTACAAATCTCATGTGTACTTTTTTTAATGGCCCTCCCTAGATTCCAAGTTCACTCCAGTAGCTAATTTTATCTGCTTTGCCAAACTCAGAACTCTCTGGAGCCCAAGTAGATGAATGCTGGCATTGAGAGATGGTCCAAAGGACGGGAATGAACTCAGTTTGAAACCTGAGTAACTTGCAACCACTTTGTGTCCATGCACAAGTTTCAGGCTAAAAAAGTGGAGAGAACGTTCCTGAAGTGGAGTTTTGAAATATAGGCTGAACTCCTGTGTGGTTTAGCATTTCAACGAGTTCTGTACTCTGACTCTGCTATAACTGCAGTTCACTTTACAGTTTGACTTACGGCTGTCTCTCTCCTGTTCGTTTCCATCTGGGTCTTGCTTAATTTGAGTTCTTTGTGAAGACTCCTGCGGAGGCTATAATTTGAGTTCTAAATCTGTCGGTGGACCATGTGGACACAAGTTTCAACTCGAGCTATTTTCTGTGGAGAAGTGTTTGGAGTTTCCTGGGCCCTCTGCTCCTGGGGTAGTCAAGTCCAGGCAAGAAGGTGCTATAGACCTGGTTGCTCTTTCACTGCTTTTTCCTAGTCAGCTGAAGGTGCTGCCTTGAAAGGCAGGGAAAGATAATGGGAAGTTCAGGGTTTAGGGTGTCCTGAGACAGGGCAGAGAAGTGCTGGTACATTTATTATTATTATTATTATTATTATTATTATTATTATTATTTAAAATATATTTTATTGATTTTTTTATAGAGAGGAAGGGAGAAAGATAGAGAGTTAGATACATCGATGAGAGAGCAACATTAATCAGCTGCCTCCTGCACACCCCTGGGGATATGCCCGCAACCAAGGTACGTGCCCTTGACCGGAATCAAACCTGGGACCTTTCAGTCCCCAGGCTGACGCTTTATCCACTGAACCAAACCGGTTTCGGCACATTTATTATTTTAATATATTTTATTGATTTTTCACAGAGAGGAAGGGAGAGAGATAGTCAGAAACATCGATGAGA
This sequence comes from Lasiurus cinereus, assembly GCA_011751065.1. Taxonomy (NCBI): domain Eukaryota; kingdom Metazoa; phylum Chordata; class Mammalia; order Chiroptera; family Vespertilionidae; genus Lasiurus; species Lasiurus cinereus. Next base: position 255,255 of record JAAGEH010000197.1, on the reverse strand, counting down.
GAGACATGGATCAGCCGCCTCTTGCACACCCCACTGTGGAGATGTGCCCGCAAGCAAGGTACATGCCCCCAACTGGAATCGAATCTGGGACCTTTAAGTCTGCAAGCCGAGGCTCTATCCACTGAGCCAAACCAGTCTCGGCACATTTATTATTTTAAATGAAACCCATAGAACCAGCAAGATAGGGTCTTAGGGAAGGGGGAGCTTTGAAGTCAGAAGAACCTGAATCAGATTCTGGGTCTGTCCTCCCTAGTAGTGTGGCCTTGGACAAGTTATGACACAAAATTGATGTGTTACTAAATATTTAAGAGGTCACATCTCTGTAAATGTGTGTGAAGATGCTTACAGATAGGAAGTGCTTTCTAGACGTATGAATGCTATGAAAGAATGAATTTATCTGAGATAATGAATGGGGGGGTGGGCGCAGCATAGTGCCTCACACATGGTTGGTGTGCAATAAAGGTTGGTTGTTGTGCTCAGGAGATGAGGGTTTTGTCCTATACTCCCAGGCCAGGAAACGCTTGACATTCTGCCAGGCTAAATATGCCCTAATAGAAAGAAACTTGGTATGTCCCTTGCAAAATCCATTACCCTCCCTCCCTCCTCCCCAGCACCCCCCTCTTCCCCTACTCCCCCGTCCCAGGTCTCATAGAAATTTTGTGTTCAGATAGCAGATGTGAGGTGGATTTGCTGTGTGGCAGACATTTGTATTTGGTTTGGCCTTGTCTTCTTCCTCTGTAAAATGGGATAATTTTTTTTTATACTCACCCAAGGATATTTTTCTACTGTTTTTAGAGAGAGTGGAAGAGAGAGGGTGAGACAGAGAAATATGAATGTGAGAAAAACACATTGATTGATTGCCTCCTACACGTGTGCTGACCAGGGCCCAGGCCTGGAGGAGCCTGGAGCCCAATCGAGGACTGGAATCGAATCTGGGACCCTTTAGTCTACACTGAGCCAAACTGGCTAGGGCAGGGGTAATTTATGAGTTAAGAACAAGTAGGGAGATATATTACTGTAATTGGGCCATAGGCAAGATAGATTATAATGAACTTTAGGAATTGTGGGACGAAGATAGTAGGAGTACCATAAACCTAAAGGATCATATCCATATTTTGGGACTGCTTGAATGAGTGATGTGCAGCAGTTACCTGGTGAGTGGTCTTTTAAATATTAGAACCTTGAAATAAGAACTGTTTTTTTAGGGTAATGGATCAGATGTGGGAACAAAAGACTGGGAAAGAGATGTATAAAAGCATTTGACACGACACAATAATAGTAGATTGAGAGGGCCAGTGTGTGGCTTAGTGCCCATGAGGAGATCAGAATTCACCTTGAGCTCCCAGGATAGAAAGAGCTGTGGGGGTGGGCAGGACAGTTTTTTTTTTTTTTTGAGAGGATTCTTTCTTAGCAATTAGTGAAAGCCCTAAAATCATGGCTGTGAGTTGTGCCCAGTTTTTTAACTTCCTACTGTGGGTACAGATGGCACATACCCTAGCCTAGATAGTTAAAACCTAGGGGGAAATAATGGGTGAAAATCTGAGCTAGGTCCTCAGTGGGCTTCTCCCAAGTTTGAGGAAAAGGGGTGTTCTCCCCACCCCTTGAAATATCCCTATTCCTTCCCTTCATGTCTCTTTCTCTCACACACACACATAAAGTGACTTTACTATTGAGGCCAAGAAATATCCACCAATCTTAAATTTCTCTTAATTCGTTAAAGGACAGTTATTCCATTCTATGGGAAAGGAGCAAAGTTTATTATTATTAACATATATGAACTAAGATAAACAACTTTAAAAGGGATCATTATCTCTTTTGAAATTATGCTGTGTCTCTTGTGTGCCATAGACTTCACTCTGGTGAATGGTGGCGCCACTACCAAGTCTCTTTTATCTAACAGGAAGTTCGTTAAACTTTTTTTTTTTTTAATTGAAAGATCCTTACAGCAATAAAAACCCTTGGATAATTAGAAATGATATTGATCTAGGTACATTTATTAGATGTAATGTAATATGGTTATCCATTGGTGGGCGGCTCTAAAAGGCATGTGCGTCCCAACATTGCCCAGCTTCTAACTCTGGACAAATAAACTGTTGATTTATATAACTGAAATAGCTAGGGAAGTCAGGGTTTCCTTCCTGTTGGAGACAGCACAGGGGGCATTAAATCCCATGGGATCTTGATGATAAGAAAGAAGTTGAACTCTTTTGGAACTGAGAAATAACTATTCTATCAAGTCGTTCTATCCAAGTGAATGGATGGTGTTATTTTTGATATTCAGCTTGGCTCTATCCTCTCTACAGCTTGGCTGCCTTTGTTTAATACGAATTTATTCCTTCAAACTGACCTACAAGGGAGTTTGAATTCTCAAGTAAGGGCTCTATTTACCACAGATTTTCCTATGTGGTCATAGGTAGTTTTCTTTTCTTCTTCTTCTTTTTTAAATTGCAATTAAAATTGGATTGAAAAATAAAAGTGTAAGGCTGGCTGGTGTGGCTCACTAGTTGAATGTTGACCTATGAACCAGCTCATGAGGGTTTGATTCCCGGTCCAAGGCATATGCCCAGTTGTGGGCTCGATCCCCAGTGTGGGGCTCATTCAGGAGGCAGCCAATCAAAGATTCTCTCTCACAATTGATATTCCTATCTCTCTCCCCCTCTCCCTTCCTCTCTGAAATCAATAAAAATATTTTTTTAAAAGAAAGTGTTAAATGTTTTGGCTCATGTAATTTCTTATGCCAGCAAATTATTCAGCAGTGTTTGTGTGCCTGCCATGAGACATGCTGGACACCTGAGCAGTACAGCTGCAGTAAGCTCTCCAGGAGCTTACATCCTAGTAGCAGACAAGTAAATGAATGAATGAAAGAATATCAGAGGGCTTCATTAGGAATGTCCATGTTGGAAGCTTGGTGTGGAGTTTCTTGGATGTTTAGAAGTAAAACATCACTACTCTTTGAATTTTCTCACTGGGCTCCTTGCTTCTGTTTCCTCCCTCTATAACAAGGCAGAAATTATGGCATTTTCCCAGTTGATTATTGGCTGTTGGCACTGGTTGATTCAGGATGATTGTGGCTGTAATTTTCGAATAACTAGAGAGAGAGTCTGGGATGGTCCTGGTCAGGAACACTTTCAGCTTTGCTTTTCTTGAAGTTGGTGGCAGCGTGTTTTGGAATCCTGTGGCATTTCTTCATGGCAGCGCATATTATGCAAAGATAAACAGCTCTAAAAGCTCTTTCTGCCTTGTTTGAAACCTTAAAAAAAAAATCAGACAAGGGAAGTGCTTGGCTGTTATTTATGGCATAGGAAAAGTGAGATTTCAGATAGATTGCTTTGTTGTGTATTGGTAGGTGCATGGTGCATGGAGTTCTTATGTCCTAGGGTTCCCTCTTCCACTGGGTCTGAGGAAATGCTGTTTTGACTTTCCCATGTTATGGCCAGCTTTGATGTTAGTTCACATAGGTCACTTATGTGACAGGTGCTTTTCTTAGGTAAGTGTATTGGTGAGGGAGCCAGAGAGGGTGTATACTCATTTGGGGCACAGGCTCCCCAGGAGAGGAGTGGTTTTGATTAGTTTGTTTTCTTCTTCTTACCTTCCACCAAGTACTGACTCTGGAAGTGAAGAGGAAGGCCCAGGCCGGAAGTGGGCGTGAACGAGTAATGAAACTATGCATGTGACTAGGCTCTCACCTCTGGGTTCTGCTGTCCTTGGAAAGTGGATGCTTGCTCCCTCCTCACTTCCTGTTCCCTCGCCCTCCAGTCTGAGTTCTTCGGCCCCAATTTGAGCATAGAAAACATTACTTTTTTTATCGACCCACAGGTTGAGAACCGCTGCTGTAGAGCCTAAGACCATCGGAAAACACAGATATTTACATTACGATTTATTAACAGTAGCAAAATTACAGTTATAAAGTAGCCACGAAAATAATTTTATGGTTGGGGGTCACCACAACATGAGGAACTGTATTAAAGGGTTGCGGCATTAGAAAAGTTGAGAACCACTCTTTTAGAGGGATGCTCTGGAGATGTGTATAGAACTTAAGGAAGCAGATAGTAGATAGGTATTTCTGCAAGAATGTGTTCTCGAAGAATGGTTTACTGTTAATTTGCCTTTGCTGCTTTGTAAAAGTACCATGGGGGGCCCTGTGTATAGTAGAAGCTTTAGAGTCAGAAAGCCTTTGGTCTGTATCCAGGTCTCACCACCTGCTGGCTCTGTTCCCTCAGGAAAGTGACCTAACTGCAAGTGGCCTAAACTCTTTGAGCCTCAGTCTCCTTATTTGTGGGGTATGGATGATAAGCATGAAGTCAGCAATCAGATTATTGTAGTTGCCTTATAAATGGGTTGTTACAGAATCATATCAAGGCTGACTCTCTCCAGGTTGGCACCCAAGTTTTGACAGCTATCTATGGCAGTTAATATTGCTTAAGATCAAACCAGTTCACATTGGGGTCACAGGCTTCTGTGTATGTCCAAGACCTGTGAACTACAAGTTCCTGGATTGGCTGATTTTTTTTACTGAGTTCCCTCAGTTCATTGTAGTCTTACACTGGGTGTACAGTTCTTGCCATACGGACTTACATTGCCTCCTGAAGCATAACAAGGTAACTAGGCAAAAGACTCAAACCTATATATTCTTATGTGGCTGCCGTATGTGCTAGCAAAAGCCTCACCTTTGTGGGTGATGGAAATATTCATTTAACTTGCTACAACTGGCTGGACATAGGAGCTCATAGGGTACTAGGAAAAAACAGGCACATTAACTAGTAAGATTAGTGAAGTGCTGCAGCTGTATCAGGGAAGGAGGGGGCAATTTAGAGGGTCAGCAAAGAAGGGGTGATGGAGAGAGCTACTTGTTAGTAAGTAGGTGGCTAGACATTCTGAGGAGAGGAGTAACATGGGTACAGGCAAGGGCAGGCGGTGGAAAACAGCCTGGTGTGTTCCCTTGACCTGTGGAAGTTATGCTCCTCTAAAAGTCAGAGTGTGACCTGAGTACCTTTTAAAAAATATATATCTTTTTATTGGATTTAGAGAAAGAGAGAGGAAGGTAGAGAGAGAGAGAGAGAGAGAGAGAGAGAGAGAGAGAAATATTGTTGAGAAACATCATCTATGGGCTGTCTCCCTGCATGCCCCCTGCTGGGGATTGAGCCAGCAACTGGGGCATGTTCCCTGACTGGGGAATTCAACTGGTGACCTCCTGGTGCATAGGACAACGCTCAACCAACTGAGCCACACTGGCTGTGTTGAACTGGGTACTTTTAATAAATGAAGCCCAATGTTACCTTCAAAGGTAGGAAGTCTTGCCTGGCTGGCATGGCTCAGTGATTGAGCATCGGAAACAGGAGGTCATGGTTCAATTCCTCAGTCAGGGCACATGCCTGGGTTGTCAGGAGGCAGCCAATGAATGATTCTCTCTCATTGATGTTTCTCTCTTTCCCTCTTCCTTCCTCTCTGAAATCAATAAAAATATATTTTGGCCAAGACCAGTTTGGCTCAATGGATGGAGTGTGGGTGGGCCTGTGGATTGAAGATTCCCAGTTTCCATTCAGGTCAAGGGCATGTACCTTGGTTGCAGGCACATCCCCAGTAGGGGGCATGCAGGAGGCAGCCAATTGATGTCTCTCTCATAGATGTTTCTAACTATCCCTCTCCCTTCCTCTCTGTAAAAAAAATAAAATAAAATAAATATATATATATAAATATTTTTTGAAAAAAAATGTAGGAAGTCTTATAAAATGTGCCATGTAGGATTAGAGATGAAACTCAAAATCATATCTAAATTGAGCTCTCAATAGGCATTTTAAAGTCAGAAACCAATGATGGCTTAGTGAAATCAGGTCATCTAGACTTCTTTGTAATGGTATACAGTCTACATGGAGTTTAATCTCTTAAGGACCTTCAAGAGAACAGAATTGGGGGCTGCTTCTGAATTTTTTAAAAGAATTTTCATCATTTAAGATGGTCTAAAATTCTTAGCATACTTTTTTTTTTTTTAACTTTCATGGCATTCAAGGTTTTGGTTTATATGTATATTTATAGAGCTTCAAGCTTTATATTTTACTTCTCAGAATATCTCTATTGAAGGTTGTCTTTGCCCTGAGTTTGAAATAGAGATCTTACTCTTCCCAAACCATGAATTGGTAAAATGTAGGCCTGACTAGGTCAGCATGCAAAGAGGGCCTGAAGTTTGTTATGAAGCTGTGAAGGAGAAAACTAAGTAGACCCACTCCACTGCCTGTATTTTTCTATTGTGAAATGCTGGGCAACAGGGAAAGAGGGAGAGTATCCACCTTATTAGGAAAATCTTTGGGAGGAATGTTTTCCCTCCTTCTTATGTTAAGTTGGAAGATGTGCCATTTAACAACTAGGGAGTAGGGGACGTGATATGGATATCAAGTTTTTAAAACAGGTTTTTCTTCATATCTAAATCAAAGATGTTTATTAGCAGACCGATGATGTGACTAACACTCTTTGCTGAGCAGGTTTGAATAGGTTGATCTCTAGACTTAAAACTGTCATATAGCCTTTCTTTATCTGGTAGTTTTCTGATTGTTTTTCCCTTTTAATTCTTTAATTCATAGAAAACATGGTTTACTTAGTAACTTCAAAGACTTAGGCAAATTTTGGTAATCTATGTATAGACAAGAAAGAGATATTCCTTGCCAACTGGTGACATGCAGATGGGAGATACACTTATATTCATGATGATACTTCTGAGCTATTTATATTTAACCCTTTAGAAAACCATTTGTGCTCAGAACTCTGTCAGAACATCAGGTTCACATAGAGACTAACTGCAGAAGGAGCCTGAACCCCACATTGCACAGATACAAAGTGATTCAGAATTGTGGTTAGAAATGACACTCAGAACAAAGAACACACATGTTGACCCATCTCTAGGAAAGCTGTCTTTCAGAAAACTTTTCAGTATGACAGGAATGAGGCAAATGGTGTTGATCTGTTTCCCATAAACTCCTCATCTAGTGTAAGAATATTGTGATTTAAAAAATGACATTTGCTGCCTGGCCGGTGTGGTTCAGTCGTTGAGCATCAACCTCGGAATCAGGTTGGATTCTCGGTCAGGGCACATGCCCAGGTTGTGGGCTTGATCTCCAGTTGGGGGCGTGCAGGAGGCAACTAATCGATAATTCTTCATCATTGATGTTTCTATCTCTCCCTCTTCCTTTCCCTCTGAAATCAATAAATATTATATTTAATAAATAAATAAATAAATAAATAAATAAATAACATTTTTTGTAGCAGCTGTAATCTGTCAAGAATATTGTATTTTTCACGAAGCATCAAAGTACGGAGAAAATCAAATTCACAAAAAATTAATCTTTTCCTTTACTTTCCAACTAATTGCTTTGTAATCTCACCATGTAACCATGAATTTGGGGTGAAATGAGAAACTTAAAAACAATTCTTTCTTAGAAATTGTGGTTATCTTGTCCTGAAACTCAGTGAAAACTCAGAGTATTAAATATGCAAAGTATGGAAAGAGGTTAGTGCTCTTGTTCATAAGGGTACTTAAGAAAAAAAAACTTGGTACACTTTTGAATATACTGTATACACTTTATTCTTTAGAGATCTGCTTAGCTTGTGAATTTAAGCAAGTAGTAAAGATTTCATTCTAGCCGAAACCGGTTTGGCTCAGTGGATAGAGCGTCGGCCTTTGGACTGAAAGGTCCCGGGTTCAATTCCGGTCAAGGGCATGTACCTTGGTTGCAGGCACATCCCCATTGGGGGTCATGCAGGAGGTGGCTGATCGATATTTCTCTCTCATTGATGTTTCTGACTCTATCTCTCTCCCTCTCTGTAAAAAAAATCAATAAAATATATTTAAAAAAAATTTCATTCTGTTTTAAGAGAGAATGGCATTGCTCTAACTGGTTTGGCTCAGTGGATAGTGTCGGCCTGCACACTGGCAGGTCCCAGATTTGATTCTGGTCAAGGGCATGTACCTTGGTTACAAGCACATCTCCACTAAGGGGTTGTGCAGGAGGCAGCTGATCGCTATTTCTCTCTCATCGATGTTTCTAACTCTCTATCCCTCTCCCTTCTTCTCTGTAAAAATCAATAAAAGTATATTGTTTTTTTTTTTTTAAGAAGAGAGAATGCCATCTAGAAAGTTTAAAATATAATGAGTCTATCTCTTTTCAGCTCTTTCTGCCTCAAAGTCCCTCCACTTCAGGTGTAGCCAGCTCTGGCCTTTGCCTTTGCCTCTGTCATTTTAGATGCCTTAGATGCTCATCTGTTAAAGCTGGCTCAAATGTCATATCCACAAAGATTTGCTGGACCCTTCCCTTGGCAGAGGAACAACCTTTCCCTCAATCTTTTCCTATGAATGTTTTTTTCTGCATTGAAATAATTCTGTGTCCTTGTGTGACACCAGCCTGTGAACTTCTGGAGCTGATGCCAGTAGGCTCCTCATCCTGCTAAAGTCGGGATGAGTGGTGTCTTAGACAGTTCTTGTCTATTAGTGTTTATCATATAAAACGTCTTAAATTTTGTCCCTCAGAAACTTTAAGGAAATTTCCTTATTAGAAACAAAAAAGTATAGTACTTTAAACATTTGGTAGGTGATGTTACTCCTTTTCAGTCAGTTTCACACAATGCGAAGCCTTTGACCAATTTCTGTTACAAAAGAGGACAGGAACTTGGATTTTGGCTCAAATTTCTTTTCTTTAGATACTCTGTTGTGCAAGAACAGGCTCAGATGGTATTTAGAAGTTTATCTAATAAGTACATTAGAAAGATAATTAGAATATTTTTGTAGTGGCTAGGGTGGAAGAACGAGGCTTAGCTATCATTAGCAAGGATCTGGCCTATGAAGGATATGAAATTTAAATTGAATTGGGAAGAAAATTTTGTTTAACTAAATTTTTTTTGTTTTTGTTTGTTTAAAAAAAATTTTTTTTAAAGAGGGATTTTTATTTTTCATATATATATATTTCTTTATTGATTTCAGAGAGGAAGGGAGAAGAAGAAGAGAGAGATAGAAACATAAATGATGAGAATCATTGATTGCCTGCCTCCTGCACGCCCCCTACTGGGGATCGAGCCTGCAACCCAGGCATGTGCCCTTGGCTGGCATCGAACCTAGGCCCTTTCAGTCCACAGGCTGACGCTCTATCCACTGAGCCAAGCCTGCTAGGGCTGTTTTTTAAATTTTTATTGATTTCAGAGAGGAAGGGAGAGGGAGAGAGAGATAGAAACATTAATGATGAGAATCATTGATTGGCTGCCTCCTATATGCCCCACATTGGGGACAGAGCTCGATACCCAGGCAGGTGCCCTGATCAGGAATCGAACCTTGACCTTCTAACTCATAGATAGGTCCATGCTCCATCACTGAGCCATGCCAGCCAAGCAATTACAAGTTTTGGAAAAAAAATTTTTTTTAATTGATTTGAGAGAAGGAGGAAGAGGGGGAGAGAGATAGAAACATCAATGATGAGAGAGAATCATTGATTGTCTGTCTCCCTCCCCCCCCCCCCCACTGGGAACTGAGCCCACAACAACTTGGGCATGTGCCCCGACCAGGAATTGAACCATGACGTCCTGGTTCTTAGGTCGATACTCGATTACTAAGCCACACCAACTGAGCTAACGAGTGTTTTTAAAATATTATATTAACTAGTATCTGTATTTAATTGACTTATTCGTAGGATAGAGGAAAAACTTCAAGAAAAATATGGTTCTAGCCATAGCTGTTTGTTAGAGTTTCTTCAGCTTTAGAATGGCATCTGAAGGTGATTGCATCATATTTCATAATTATACAGCTGAACTATTTGCTGTTTAGTCCAGTAGTAGGTTGACACAAAGGCAGCCTTTAGTCCAGGAGTGAGGAAATGTCCAGCCTGAGGGCCATATAGGGCCTGCAAAATCATTTGGTCTGGCCCTGTCAAGGTATTATGGGTCAGTTAATTAAATGTTTGATAAAATATAGCAGGCTATTTAAACATATATGTGTGTGTGTGTGTGTGTGTGTGTGTATAAAATTGATATTTTGCAGAGAGAAGAGGGGGATAGAGAGTTAGAAACATCAATCAGCCGCTTCCTGCACACTCCCTACTAGGGATGTGCCCGCAACCAAGGTACATGTCCTTGACCAGAATCGAACCTGGGACCCTTCAGTCCTCAGGCTGACGCACTATCCACTGAGCCAAACCAGTTAGGGGGCATGCTAATTTTTAAGTTGATAATTTTGTATGGGCCTAGAATGATGTTTTAAATATCCAAATGGTCCTTGGCAGAAAAAAGATTCCCCACTGCTGCTTTACTACAGGATGCCCAGCTTGAGCATCAGGGACCCCAAACAGGTCTGGATTCACTGTTGCCTTTTCCATTTACATACCTGGTTCTTTCTTCCTATCTCAGAAATAAACCTTGTAATGATGTCATCCCACCCCCACTCCTGCTTTCCCTGCTGGAGTTGACACGCCCACTGGAGCAGCCCACCTGTCACCAGTGCACACCTCAGTCCACAGGGGTGTGTCATTAATATGTTGCAGCTGATGCCTCCCTCTGAAAACGGTGATTGTCGCCTTGGTGACTCAGACAGAGCTTGTGAGCTCAGGCTCTGGAATCCCTATATCTATCTCAAGTCTCAGGTCTCCCACCTTACCACACTTTGCTGTTTGTAGTTAATTAAGTTAGCATTAATCAAGACTCAGGTGAGGAGTAGTAAGGTAATACTTTGCTTTAATATACATAATCTGATTAATTTTCGTAGAGTACAGCATTTCTCAAAATATACAGCTGCTGAATTAGAGTGAAAATTCTGGGTATTTTCTTTAATCTGTCCTTGCATTTGGGATCAGGGAGCTTTCTGCATTCCTATACCAAGTAACCTGTTTGAGAATAAGACAGTCAGGTTTTTGAATTTGAATTATTTTGTAGCAAAGCAAAATGCTGACAAAACTGGGCCAGGGTATGCCTTTTGGGGGTCAACACTTTGTATTTTGTATAATTTTTTTTTAGATTTGGAGAATGCTTCTCTTTTCATCCAGGGGAGATTGTGTCAGATATTGCATTAAACAGTTTGAAGATTTTGGGGTTGGGATGGTGGAATCAACAGAAAAAAGTTGCCAATTATGGCCCTGGCTGGGTAGGTCAGTTGGTCATCCCATATGCCAAGGTTGTGGGCTTATTCCCTAGTTAGGGCACATACAAGAATCAACCACTGTGGGGGAGGAGTGGGGAGAATCAACCAATAAATGCATAAATAAGTGGAACAACAAACAGATGTTTCTCTCTCTTTTCTCTCTCTCTAAACAATTATGTGTGGAACTTAACACAAAATTAAGATGGACTGTTTTGAGCTTGATGGGGAGAATTGTTTTTCTAAAACTTGTTCTACATTGTTTTTATTTTTTTTTCTTAATTAAAAAAATATTTTATTGATTTTTTTTTTTTTTACAGAGAGGAAGGGAGAGGGATAGAAAGTCAGAAACATCGATGAGAGACATCGATGATCAGTTGCCTCCTGCACGCCCCCTACTGGAGTTGTGCCCACAAGCAAGGTACATGCCCCGGACTGGAATCGACCCTGGGACCTTTCAGTCTGCAGGCCGACGTTCTATCTATCCATTGAGCCAAACCGGTCATTAAGTGTTTTTCAAGTTTGAGGTCAAGAGCAATCATGGGGCCGAAACCGGTTTGGCTCAGTGGATAGAGCATCGGCCTGTGGACTGAAAGGTCCCAGGTTCAATTCCGGTCAAGGGCATGTATGTATCTTGGTTTCGGGCATATCCCCAGTAGGGTGTGTGCAGGAGGCCGCTGATTGATGTCTCTCTCTCATCGATGTTTCTAACTCTATCCCTCTCCCTTCCTCTCTGTAAAAAATCAATAAAATATATTTTTAAAAAAAGCAATCATGGGTTGAAATTATATTCTTTTAAAAAATGAAATAGAGCTCTAGCCAGTTTGGCTCAGTGGATAGAGCATCCGCCTACGGACTGAAGGGACCACATTCGATTCCTGTCAAGGGCACATGCCTGAAATGTGGGCTTGATCCTCAGTGGGGGAGTGTGAAGGAGGCAGCCAATCAATGATTCTCTCTGATCATTGATGTTTCTCTCTCTCCCCTTCCTTCCTCTCTGAAATCAATAAAAATACATAAAAAAAAATGAAATAGAAAATATCAGAGTACACCCTGGTCCATATAGCTCAGTTGGTTGAGCATCCTGCCATTCATGGGAAGGTCACCTGTTCGATTCCCCGTCAAGTAAGACTACAGGAGGCAATGATCTCACATCGATGTTTCTCTCTCTCTCCCTCTTCCCTTTTAAAGATCAATTTTTAAAATGTCATAAATATATTTTAAAAATATCAGAGTGCATTGCAAGTGGTAAAGGTTTAGTTGGTGAAACTTGTTTTAATTGTATGACTATGTATTAGGATGTATTATAAAAACCCCATTATTTAGGAGTCTATGTCTCATTATAAATTATTTATATTAACGTGGGGGAAAAAACATGAAAAGGGCCTGCCTTTTTTTGCAATTCTTAAGAACCTGGTCTTGACATTGAGAGGATTCTTGTAATATTTTATTTTTCCTATTGAAATTACGTTCTGCTTTATGTAGTTTAGTATTTCCAAAGGCCCTGCTCTCTCAGGTTCACCTGTGTTTCACCTGTTTCAAACCTTCATGTCACTGAGGGAAGGGTGCAGATTTGCTTTCTTGGCTGGAAGTGGGGAGAGTAACCTTTTCCCACAGGCACTTGGGCATATTAAGAGGTAACTGGAGAGGGAGCGGAGCCATTCCCAAGTCTTTAGAAGTGGATGAGTCTGGAGCTTACTTCGTAAAACTCTCTTCACTGCGATGGAAAAGTGATGCTTTAGTCGATCCCCTAGAGGGGAGCTTCTTTGTGACGACTCCGCAGGGGAGGCATTCTGACCTCGGTTTTCAGAAGCAGCAGAGTTGCTGGAGGTCAGCAGTAGTGCGTCGTGAGCGCGTCGCGAGTCAGCCCTGGGCGCGGCCAGCTGGCTCTGCGGTGGGTGAACTAGCCGCAACCCCTCGGTCCTGCCCTGGTAGCCTGCCGGGGCCCGCATGGGAAACCAAACCCCTGAGCGCGGTCCCGAGGTCGTAGCTTCCGGGGGCGGAGCCAACATTACCCCGCCTCCCGGCCACGCCCTTTATCCAGACCCCGCCCCTGGTTGCTTAGCCCCGCCCAGCCGGGCGCGGGCGGGCGGCGTCGCCTTTAAGAGCTCCCCGGTGTTTTGGGGGCCGCGGGCCGGGCGCGCTGACCTGGTGCGCATGTCCCGGGCGGTGACGCCGGCGCCGGGCTCCATGTGTGCGGCCGAGGGGCGCATTATCTGGCCGGCGGCGCGGGCGGTCGGACCGGCGGAGCGTGCGCCGCGGGCCCGGGCGGCTCCACAGGCGGAACGAGAGCGCGTGGCCCGGCGCCCCCGGTCCCTCGGCCGCCCGGCCCCGCGGGCGCCCCCGCCCCTCGGCCCCACGGTCCCGCGAACCTGCGCGTTGCTCTAGGGCCCGGCCGGCCCGCGGCCCGGTAAGTTCCGGACCAAACTTGCTGGGGGCCGGGGGTTGGGGGCTGGGGTCAGGGGTGCCCAGGGGAGTCTGGAGCGGCGGGGGCGGCGCGCACCAGACAGGGTCTGGGGGTCGTGAGAGACCCCCGTGTGAGCATGAAAAAGTGAGGGCGAGTGAGTTCTACTCCTTGTATTGCGGGAGCGTCTTTCTCGTGCTGCCCTGGAAAGTTCCGCGCCCTGTCGCCGCTCGGGCACGTGGGGGCCGGGCGGGGGTCTGGGCAAATTGCGTTTTCACCAGAGCCAGGGAGAGGCCGGGTCGCGAGGCGCTGCTTCTGAGCGGCCCGCACTGGCGGGTTGGTTGGGGTGGCAGGCGGGAGGCACGTGGGTGCGAGGGGCGGGGGACGGGCGGGCCGTAGGGGTCCCAGGCTGGCTGGGCCTGGCCGCGGCGCTGGACCCCGTGGCGGCGGCGGCGGCGGCGGATCCCGTGTCAGAATAAGAGTCCCCGCGCGCCCACGCCTGCAGGGCTGGCCCTCACACCCGTCCCCCCTCCCCCCCGCGCTCTCGCCCTTCCTGCCTGACCCCCGGGAGTTGCAGATCCTTCCCCTCTGGTCAGCCTTTCACCGGACCCTACTCTTGAGATTTGTCTTGCCATCTAGGCAGTGGTTGTATTGAGTCTTTCCCCCCCCCACCTAGAATGGGTCTGCATCAGTGACTAGACAGCAGCAGCTGTCCTTTTAAAAGGGATTATTGCCAAGAATCGGAATTGATCACTTCAACGAGGAAGGGCTTATGGGCAGGGCCTCAGCCTAGAGAGTAACTTGGTGTGTGAGCACACAAGGACCCAGAAATGAATGGGAACCCTTGAGTGCATGTTTCTGCTCTATCCTGGTAATTTTTCAGGGATTGCTTGATTTTGTGTATCTGACCCAAGGTGTTTAGGTATGTAGTTCATCCTTATCTTGAGAGCTTTGGATTCTTTAGATCAAAGTCCGGGTGAGTCATTTGAGCCTTTTTCTCTATTCCTCACCCTTTTAGTTCTTTAAGTTTTCTTGGAGTTCACAGAGCTTATTACGTCTCAGTATGTCTGTTTCCCACAGTGACACCTTCTGGCTGTGGCAGCACAGAGAACCTGACCGATGGACAGACTTCTGTGCATTTGCTTCATTCAGTCTTGCTGATATTCTTCGTCTTTCTTGTGGTAGCGGTTACAAATTTATTTTAAGTTAGATTATGTGAAATAATGTTTGCTGGCACCTGATCAGTATTAGTGATTCATATGGTAAAATCAGTAGCTTGCTAGACCTGACAGCAAGCTATGGAGGAGGGCTAATATATAACACTATCTTCCAGATTTGAGTGCCTACTGTAGGCCGAGATCAGTGCACAGACATCCTCAGTACCCGTAACAATCTGATGAGGAGGTGAGGAAACAGGCTCCCTTGAGTGGTGGAAAGGGAGAACTGGGCTTGAACTTGCTGTGTGGGACACCAGAACCCAGGAATGTTTTATTTGCAAATCCAGTGTGCGAGCATTTCCTGGGAGCTTTTTAAAACATGAGTTCATTTACTTGTCCAGGCTCCAGTGCAGCCCTACTTGGAGATATATGATGACTTGGTGACACCATTTTAGTCATGCTTTGTTCTCAGAGTTACCAGCTGGTCTTAAAGGAGCTAAACGGAAGAGCCACCTCTTTGCATTTGCTTCCTCAGCTTCCAGCTCAGGAAAGGTGGCCCTTTTCTAAAGGAAGCAGTTTAGAATGAGAATTTTAAGAGTGATTTGTTAGACTCTCATGTCACGTACTCCTTCGAAGTCTTTTTTCTTTCATCCTTTATTTCTCCCCCAAGATTCTGAAGCTAGTTTTTATAGAGGACTTTTTCATCCTGGTTATTATATAGAGAATGGATGTTTCTTTATTACTGATTTGGATGCATTGTTATTTCCACTTAAATGACATCATTTTTTTAAATGTCAAGTCATCTCTATTAATGCAGTATAACTTGGGAGATCCTACATTCTTATATTTTGATAGTGAGGAAAGAAATACTACTACGCTTGGTAGAAATCTGTTAAAGATTTGTACCAAAAGTCAATAACAAAACCTCTTTTTAGGGTTAGTTGTGTGTGTTTTTTTTTTAACTTTTTGCTATCTACTTTTTAAGATTTTTTTAAACATTTATTTTTACAGAGAGGAAGGGAGAGGCATAGAGAGTTAGAAACATTGATGAGATAGGTATCGATCAGCCGCCTCCTGCACGCCCCCTACTGGGGATGTGCCTGCAACCAAGATACATACATGCCCTTGACCGGAATCGAACCTGGGACCTTTCAGTCCGCAGGCCGATGCTCTATCCACTGAGCCAAACCGATTTTGGCAACTTTTTAAGATTTTTTTAAAAGAATAAAATAAGGAACATCTTTTGAATAATAAAACAGTTTTCAGCTCTTCGGTAGCTTCTCTCATTTGTTTTGCATCATTTTGTGACTTTCTGGCATTGCAAATAGTGATTTCTGGGTTGATTTATTCAAGAAATATTGGAGTGTATATGTGCTCCAGCACTGTGCTAAGAATCCTAGCTTAGTGGAGTTTATGGTGAGATTAGTGGGAGAGGAATCATAATTAATCTCATGAATGTGTGGAAACTTAACAAGGGCCAAGGAGAAGACTCCATGATCTAGTGAACACACACACACATACACATACACACACGTACATGTGAGGGAGATGGGATGGGCAGCCTTGGGGCTGAGTGGGTCTGGGATTTACCTTGAGACCACTGAAACTCCATTGAAGAGGATATGGAGGGACCAAAGGGCCATGTGGTACAGTGAGTCTCACAACCAGGACCTTATTGGGCCTTAAGTAGCAGACAAATGAAGGATGCTCTTGAATTACGTGAGTGGGAAGATAACAAAACTATTAGAAAGTTGACATTTTCTTGGGAGAAAATTAAGAATGACTTGCAGAGTCTTGAATATATTAATTCTCAACAGAAACAAAAATATAAATGACCTTACCACTGATTTAAGTTAAGGATTTTCATTGTGCTAACTTCTAAAAGAGGCAACTCCAGTGCTTTTTTGGAGAAATACCTGCTTGGATGTAACTGTTTCTGTGTCATCAGTTGAAATGGCCAAGGCTATTTTCCATAGATCAGTGTTCGGCAAACTCGTTAGTCAGCAGAGCCAAATATCAACAGTACAACAATTGAAATTTCTTTTGAGAGCCAAATTTTTTAAACTTCTTCTAATGCCACTTCTTCAAAATAGACAAGCCGAGGCCATGGCTCCACACTCAAGGAGCCAAAGAGCCTCATGTGGCCCGTGAGCTGCAGTTGGCTGACCACTGCCATAGATGGTTTTCTCCCTGGTAATTGAGTTAATTTATGCTCATTGTAGAATACTAGGAAAATTATGAAACAGGCAAGGTATCCTGAGTAATAGAGCATCTCTGGGATTTCCTTGTTATGTTGGGTTGGGAAGTGCAGCAGAACCAGAAGAACGAGTTGGCAGTGTTATAGTTTGAAACTTACAGAATTTTGCTGCCTCCTAATGTGGTTGATCATTAGAATGGATGCTTTTGAGTTATCTGAACTCTTTTTAGGAGGTTAGACCATCTAGTCTTAGAATTCTTTGAGGTGTAATGGTACTAATTTTTATTTTATTGACTTTAAAATACATTTTTATTGATTTCAGAGAGGAAGGGAGAGGGTGAATGAGAGAGAGAAACATCAGTGATAAGAGAGAATCATTGATCTGCTGCCTTCTGTTCTTCCACTGGGGATAGAGCCCACAATCCAGGCATGTGCCCTTGAACTGAATTGAACCTGGGACCCTCCAGTCCACAGGCCAATGCTCTATCCCCTGAACCAAACCAGCTAGGGCTTTATTTTATTTATTTTTTGTTAATTCTCACCTGAGGATATTTTTCCCATTGATTTTCAGAGAGAGTAGAAGGAAATAAGGAAAGCGGGGGGGGGGGGGGGAGAGAAGTGAGAGAAACATCAATGTGAGAAAGACACATTGAATCTCTAACTTCTTAGCATGCTTCCTAACAACATGTACCTGGCTTGCAAGTACAATAACTGGTCCTGGTCAGGATAAATGCCTTTGACCAGGAATCTAACCAGCAACCTTTTGGTGCCCAGGCCAGTTCTCTTAACTACTGAGTAATGCCAGCCAGAGCTAATGAAATTTATTTATTTGTGCTAACTGTGCAAATCTATATCTCTGACTTGAATTAGGAAGGACCTGAAGTGGTGGAGCAAGGTGAAAATAGTGTTCTTAAAAACAAAAGTATCAGATTGGGGATATACCCTATACACATGTGGATTCTGACAAATGTGATCCAGGACTTTTTTTTTTTTTAATATACTAGAGGCCCAGTGCACAAAATTTTTGCATGGGTGTGGCCAGCTATTGAAGTGTGAGCATCTGTTATGGAAGGGCAGGTTCCTGCTGACCTCTGGGCAGCACTTGGGCCCCTGCATGCCCTACTCTGGTCTCCAGGCGGGCAGCGTGCTGTCTCTCAGCTGGCTTCACAGACCAACCGGCTCCTGTGCGAACTGAAACACACAGGGGTCTGACCCTCTGTGGTCCTGGTTCGCCCGGAAAAGGCTGTGTAGGTGTGGGATGGGCTCCTTGTGGGAGCTGAGCTTGAGCCCTGTTATCCCAGGTAAAGGGTAGCAGGGGGAGTGAGAGCAAACTCCATGAACACCCTACATTCTCACTGTCCCTTTGTCCCTGTCACCTCCCCTCCCCCGAGCTAGCGAGAAGTCACAGCACATCTCCCATGTCCACCATGTTCTCTGCCACCTTGCCACCTCCTGGTGGTCAGTGCATGTCATAGTGAGTGGTCAAACTCCCGACTGAGGGGAGGCTTTATTATATAAGATAGGATTTTTTAATATATATATATTGATTTTTTTACAGAGAGGAAGGGAGAGGGATACAGAGTCAGAAACATCAATGAGAAACATTGATCAGCCGCTTCCTGCACACCCCCTACTGGGGATGTGCCCACAACCCAGGATATATGCCCTTGACCAGAATCAAACCTGGGATCCTTCAGTCCGCAGGCCAACGCTCTGTCCACTGAGCTAATCCGGTTAGGGCTAGGATAGATTTTTTTATTGATTTCAGAGAGGAAGAGAGTGGGATAGAGAAATAGAAACATCAATGATGAGAGAATCATTTATCGACTGCCTCTTGCACACCTCTCACTGGGGATCGAGCTGTAACCCAGGCATGTGCCCTCACCCAGGAATCGAACCTCCTGATTCAAAGGTCAATGCTCAACCACCAAGCCATGCTGGCTGGGTGATCCAGGGACTTTTTAGTCAAGAGGAATGTCAAACCATGGGCTTATTGCCCTTCTCTCTTTCTAGACTATTTGTGACCTCTTGGATGAAAATGTAGGTTTTTCAAAAGACAAAGAATTTAATAGAGTATCTGCAGGTAGTATTTGGAAGTGACTGGGAATCCTTCAAAGGGAGAAAAAGGATCCTTACAGTTTCTCAGTGCCCTGCACCTCATAAATGTACTCCTGTTTTATAGGTTAATTGTTAGGCACCTTGCTTTCCTGTTCTCCTGATACCCAATTCTTGGGGTTTTCTGAAAGGACGAGACTTGCTATCTGAGATACAGAAAAGCTAACATTTGAGATAGAAGGAACTGGCAAGGGGTGGTCAGTACCCCAAAGGGGACTCCCAGCAAGTTGAGGCAGGAATTTGGGGGAATGTTTGAGGTTGTAGGACTTTATGGTTACTTGGTACAACTATAGCTGGAGTCCAGAAGGGAGAGATAGCACTGGATTGGAGAGGAAGTTTCCACTTGTATGAGGTTGAAGAATCCTTCAGCTGGTACTTCTGCAGCTCATCTCCAGAGCTCTCTTCACTTGACCTGCTTTCCTGATCAGATTTTTTGGTTCAACCTTCAAACTTAATTTAGTCTAAATGGGGTGATGCCTTTGAGCACACTTTAAAAAGTACTGCTGTAGCCTTAGCCGGTTTGGTTCATTGGATAGAGCATTGGCATGTGGACCCAAGGGTCCTAGATTTGATTCCAGTCAAGGGCATGTACCTTAGTTGCAGGCTCCTCCCCAACCCGGGTCCTGGTTGAGAGTGGGTGCAGGAGGCAACCAATTGATGTGTTTTGCTCACAGCGATATTTCTCTGTTTCTCCCTTTTTTTCACTCTGAAAATCAATGGAAAAATATCCTCAGGTGATGATAAAAAGAAAATGAAAAAAGTACTACTGTAATATAGTGGCCAACCACGTCCTGGTGCCAGGGATACCTCTCATGAATAGTGCTTACTTGCTGTTTGCTAGGTGAGGCTTTGGGCCTCTTCCCAGGCAGCAGGTCCCTGTAGCGGCATACTGGGCTAGCCTCAGAGAGGTTGGGTGTGAGCTTCGCTCAGCCACTTCCTAGTGATGTGACCTTGCTGAACCTCATCCTCTTCTATTTCAAAAAAGGGGGTGGTATTGTCTACCTTAACTGGTTGAGTTGGGAGTGAGCTGATAAATGGAAGGGCTTAGCATAGTGCCTAGTGTGTGCACCTGCTCAAGAAATTGGAGTTTAGTGAGTGTATCATGACTAGAACAGATGAAGAAGAGAACCAAAAGCATTAAGGACCACTCTTTCTCTCATATGGAGCATCTTCAAATTCGTGGGACAAACTGTCACTGCCTACTGTGTGCCCCTTGGAGTCACAGCCTGTCCACCTTCTAGATAGAAGAAAGCAAAGTCCCCTTACAGAGGGTGACATTGCCAGTGTCATCTTGTTTCTTATTTTATAGCTCGGACTTGTCTCCAGCCTTTCTGGTTTCAGACTTTGCATATATTTCCTGCTAGCCTCAGAAATATAGAATTGCTAGGTTTGTGGAGCTTCCCCAGGGAAAAGGAGGCAGTCCTTCCGTGGCTCTGTGCTTGCTGAACTCCACTTCTGACTTTCAGAGACAGCTCCTCCATCTGTGAGATGGGAAGATGTTGCCAGGCATATCTGTTATGGGGTCTTGCCTTTGAGAACCAAGAGGGGCCCCTACATCTCTGGCTTTATCCCCAAGTGGATTCTTGTCAGGGATGGGAATGGGTTGTCTGATGGTGCATGCAGTGGCAAATGGGAGGCTCGTGCCTACATCCTCTCCAGCTAGCTGGCTTGGGGAATGAACAGATTGGTCAGCTTACCACTCTTCAGCCTTGGGTGGGCCTCCTGGCCATCTGACTTCAGATGGGGAACTATATCACCTCATAGGGTAACTGTGAGGATAAGGACTCAGGGATATCCAAACCCCTACTCCTCCATTCACCTCTGAGACAAAACCCTTCTCTTGCCAAGTGACAACTACTCAATGACCACAGCTCAGTTATTCACAATGAAACAGATTTTAGGAGCTAGATTTTCTTCATAAAAAAATCCTAACAACCTAACAATTTGGAGATGTTGGGAGCTCGATGTAAGGAGATCTTATCTAAAAAGTTCATATCATTTCGAAGTAATGTGAAAAACCCCATGGCCTTAATTTTGCATATAATCCAGCATAATAACATTTTCTTCAGTTCTAATTGTTTTGTGCAATGAGACCTTGAGTCAGTGGCGTTAAATTCTACTCAACACATTCTTTTTAAACATTAAAAAAAATTGATTAGAGAGAGAAGCATTGATTGTTCCACTTAATTATGCATTGATTGGTTTATTCTTATATGTGCTCAGATTGGGGATTGAACCCCCAACCTTGGCATATCAGGATGATGATCTAACCAACTGAGCTACTCAGTCAGGGCCAACACATTCTTACTGTGGAGGCAGCTGCTCATCATGACCTTGGAGGTGAGCAGGTTTTAGGCAGAGTCGCTTGAGTTTCCAGTTGGTGAATTTTTGTGGCTGTGACAACATATTGTTTAGTTTTCTTGTGTTTTTTGGACCAGTTGGAAAATGTTGCTGCCACAACCTTTATTCACATCCACAAAGGAAATACATTTTCCACAATTGCTCAGCGATTTGGGGAAAGTAGGAGCATGGCAAACTGAATTCTTGATTTGAAAGTATTGGTTGAGTCACCCCAAACCTGTGTGATATATGTTCTCAGGACTTGTTTACCATTGACCGAACGTCTGAACTTCATTTTCTGTTGCCTCATATATTATTCTTGTGCATTTAAAGGGTTAATGCCCACACCCTTAATAGCAGTTGTTCTTTCAGAAGATTCTATATTCAGATCCCTTCTTGGGTGGGATTCTCCTTGAGCCACATACGCTTTGCTCTGTTGACTAATGCGTTTGCCGACACTGATCTAGACTCTCGATTCCAATAATTACAGGCTGATGTTGTTCCTTGTGATTAAGCCCCTCTCCCAGTGGTCGGCAAACTCATTAGTCAACAGAGTGGCAAACCATGGCTCGTGAGCCGCATGTGGCTTGCATGCTGCAGTTTGCTGATCACTGTCCTATACCCACTGGGATCCTGGGAGATTTTAGGATTTGATTAGTGTTTTCCTTAACACTTTTGTTTGATTGACTGACCTCAGCAGTTTGTTTGTGGGTCATGATCCTGTGTCTCCCCAAACCTTTACAATTCCTGTTATTATCGAGGTGTGGTTTTTTCCCCCCTTTCTAACCCAAGTAACAGTTCTTGATGCTGAATTTTGGGGAGGAGGTGGAGAGCGTCAGGTATCAATGGTAGGAGTTGCCTGGTCTGCTTTTGACTTTTTCTTGGGTAAAGATATTAATGTCCTGAATCTGGGTTGAAATGTAATTGCGGCCTTATTACCAATTTATATTTGTCAGGCAGGGCATTAGAAATGTAACTATTTTTGGTCCTTGGGCAGCAACAACTTTAGGATTCACCTTGACTAGCTTGCTTCTGTGTACAGTTAGTTATGCTGTGTGCCCACCATGCAGCACACAGACTTCATTCAAGATGAGTGGGGGAGTCCTTGATAATTACACACATACAGGAAACAGATTCTTGAGAGAAGTGGCCTTTCCCCAGCTGACTTGCAGAAGGGAGGGGAACATAGATGATAGTTCTCTGTTCTCTCCTGAAGCTACCCTGGTCTGACCTGTCATTTTTCTTCATGGCTTGGTTAGTTTTGTTTTAGATTCCTCCTCCCTTTATTTATGTAGGTCCATTGGCAGGTTTTCTTTTGAGCCCAAGTCATCGTGGTGTGAAGATGGGATGGGACACAGGAAGAACGTGACTGCTTTTTTTTTTTTGGAATTGACTGAATGATAGCTTTCCATCTTAAGAGCATAAAATTGCTTTTCCTGTCTATTAAAAAAAAAACAATGGCAGTTTCTTGGATAGATATCCTT
Organism: Lasiurus cinereus; assembly: GCA_011751065.1. NCBI lineage: Eukaryota > Metazoa > Chordata > Mammalia > Chiroptera > Vespertilionidae > Lasiurus > Lasiurus cinereus. The sequence continues at coordinate 232,457 of JAAGEH010000197.1, read as the reverse complement.
CAGGTGATATGCTGGTGGCCATTTCAAAATCCTTAAAAGCAAGAGAGAGGGCTTTGTTGCTATGCAAAGGATACTAGTTGATTCTAGAACAGTGAACAGTGCAACCTGCCTGCTAAAAAGCGTTTTCAGGAAGGTTATTTGCTATATATCCTTTATATCTGTGGGAGTCTGTTCTGGCTGCTGGAGTGGTCTTTAAACCTTGTCACAGGACTGATTAGAGAAGTTAAAAATGTTTTTGTTTGGGGGTGAGAGATGGCTAGAGTTTCCAGGAGACCTGTTGGTGAGTCAGGATCTCAGCTCAGGATTGAATGGAAGGCCTTTCCTATTGCTGGAGCCATCATGCACCTGCTCACCCCCTCAGGGAGTGAGGAAGGGGTTCCTGTTACTTTCCAGAGATAGTAGTATTAGGTGATCCTGCCACAGAAGTAAACAGGTCATTACCTGGGGTAGGAACTCGCACTCACCTCATTGGGTGAACAGCTCAGAGACTCGCACTCACCTTCTGTAAAGTTTGAGATGGCAGGAGGTTGCTCATTTTGTTGCCTTGGTTAATTAGAGAAGGGAAAAGGAAACAAATTGCTTAGAAAAGTTAGGGTAACTTTGATTTGTTTAACCAGCCTTCTGAGTCTGTGAACCACTGTTGTTTTTTTAAGTTATTTTAAAAAGTTAAGGCCCTGGCCCAATAGCTCAGGATTGTGGTCCTGATACACGCAAGGTTCCGTGTTCCATCCCAGCTTAGGTGATATATAAGCATCAACCAATGAATGCATAAATAAGTGGAATAAATCAATATTTCTCTCTCTCCTTCCCTCCTTATTCCCTGCCCCCCTCAAGTTAACTGTTGACATTTAAGAGCATAAGCTACTCTGGTCAGTACCCCATGGAGTGAAATGAAGCGTTGGATTTTCCTTACTACGTGGTGAAATTACCAGAGCAGATGTGTTGCTGGTAGTGGGATCCTCTAATTCAGAGTTTCTTAGTCTGTAGGCTGGAATGGGAGTGGTGCAGAAATACATTGAAGCCAGGTGGCCCCAGCCCCTGAGCCTGAGTAGCCTTATTTTACTCCATTGTGTTGTGCAAATACCATATATATTACATGCCATGACATGTAATGTACATGTGCTTCTGATCTGTGTCTGTTCCCTGTCCCATCCATCATCTCCTCCTACTTCCACTGTTCTGAGAAGACAGGATTTTCTTGCATCCAGAGGGTTTACTACTCTTATGGAGAAGGTGCATGACACTGGACTAGACCGTTCATGGAAGGGTGAAGTTGGCAGATCACCCTTCCAGACACAAGGTTTCCAGGAAGTCTAGTGGGAAAGAAAGTTGCAGAATGCAGGTTGTTCTGATTATTGTTGAACTTCAATGGAAAGCTGGTTATACTTTGTCCTAAAAGCATGTAGAGTCCTAATGTTTCTGGAGAGAAGAATGTCAATTTGAATTGGCCAAGGAAGCCAGTCAGGAAAAAAGGGCATTGATAAAAGGCAGGCATGAGCTAATACAGTCTTAAATTTGCCTGACAAGGAATAAAAAGTGGGAATAGGTGCTGGAGACGTTGTATAGATAGATTGAGTGGGGACTAATTGGATACCAGGGGATGAGGACAGGTCATCTGTATTTTTTAAAAAATATATATTTTTATTGATTTCAGAGAGGAAGGGAGAGGGAGTGAGAGAAACATCAGTGATGAGAGAGAATCACTGATCAGCTGCCTTCTGCATTCCCCACACTGGGGATGGAGCCTGCAACCCGGGCATGTGCCCTTGACCAGAATCGAATCTGGGACCCTTCAGTCCGCAGGCTGACACTCTATCCATTAGGCCAAAACTGGCAAGGGCCCAGTCATCTATTTACTCAACAATTGGGTAGCCTTCCTGCTGTTCTGTGCTTCTGGGGCCCAGTGATGGGTGAAATGGCCCGTTCCTGTCCTCGGGGATCAAAGGCCACATGGATAGACAAGGTAGGGTGCCCTGAGAAAGAGGGAGGGTGAGCAGGAGCACATCTGAGAGGTGGCAGCTGAGTGATAAAGAGCCCCTAGATTGTGGATCTTTGATTTCAACGGTATTGAATTTGAGTAAAGGTGAGGTGAGCTGAGTTCTGGAGAGGTGGTTCAGAACTTGACCTGTCCTTGCATCATCTTCCCAAACTAAGTGTTTTGTATTAGGTGAGAGAGCAATAAATGATAGATAGGTGAGATAATAAAATATCCAAGAGACTACCTCTTATATGTAGGAAAAGTTTGTTCTGCAATCCGCTCCCAGGAGTGAAGTAGTGATAAATGAATGGAAATTAGAGGGACCCAGCCCTTAACATAGTCTAATAAAGAGCATTTTAGCAATTAAAGGGACCAGGAAGAAGCTCGATAAGATTTCAGTGCCCTGGGAGCCAGTTGGTAACCCACATAGTCTAGATTCTGAGAATTTTCCAGCTTGAGATTTTGGATACTTTTCCAGAAAGACCAAGAGTGGTTGATTAAGATGCTTCTTTGAAATATCCATATGAATTATTCCAACAGCTGATGCTTCCTGGTTTGAGAAATTTCCCTTGTTTCATGCATTGCTCAAATATTTTCGAATCTTGGCTCTTTTGGCAGAGTCCAGGGGAGATAATAGGTAAGTGTCTTGCCAAGTGATGACACTAGTTTTGAGAGTGGGAAGGAGTTGTGGTCATAGGAAGGAAAGGAGCTTTGGGAATTTGGCAATTGGGAGAAAAATGAATTGGGTTGGAGAATTGCATCTGGCTGGTGGTGACCACAATGTCATCAGGGTCCTGATTTTGGACTTGAGGTTTGCAGTGAGGAATAGGGTGAGTTGGGTAAGGGCAGCAGCCTGGTGTCCCATATGAAAATTGGGAGGGCTGGAATTTGCCTTGCCTAATCTAGTTGCCCTCCTGGGAGTCCTGCCTTTGGGGCCTGAACTATCCCCTTGTCCCTGTGTCCTCTGCCATCCTCAAATTCTCCTTGCTTTGTTAGTGACCAGGGGAACCAGTCCTCTTCCCATTGGACTGTGGGGAAAAAGCATATTTTATTGATTTTTTTACAGAGAGGAAGGGAGAGGGATAGAGATTAGAAACATCAATGAGAGAGGAGGTGGCAGACCTGAGTCTGAATCCCCATTTTACTTCTTAACCCTGTGACCTTGTCCAATTACCTTGACCTCTCAGTCCCAGCTTTCTTAACTGTCAAGTGTGGGCATCAGTGACAGTCCTCTGTGTGAAGTGGGGTAACAGTGGCAGTCCCTTGTCTGAAGTGTGAGTGACAGGGGGGCAGTTCCTTGTGTGAAATGTAGATAACATTGGTAGTACCCCATGTAAAGTGTGGGTAACATTGGCAGTGCTTGTTCTGTGGTTATGGGGATTAAATGAAATCAGGCATGTAAAGTGCTGGCATGGTGCCTGACACCAAATAAAAAATTCAATAATTGTTAGCACTGTTAAACTTTTCTTGGGAACCAATTCTTTTTTCATCATGTTAAATAAAGATGATTCTCTTGATGTCCTTAAAGTTGTCCTCAGTTGCTTTTTCTGTAGCAGTTTGAATTTGTATGCCCAGTGGTAGCTTTCTCAACAAAAAGTTAGGAATTCCCCTCTAGCCCCACGAAAATACGATGAACACTCAGGAGGAGTTCTGAACCATGGAGGAAGCAGAGCTCCCTTCCTGGCAGTAGTGTCATGGTGGTTGATGTTGGAGACAGACCTGCAGGGCCTGAGTCTCTCAGGCTGGATCTTGGGTCTGTGTGAGGCTGCTGAAGGCAGAGCAGTGGGATGGGCCTGGGAGGAGGCATGAGGGTCAATATCAAGGCTGGCCTAGTAAAGACTTAGGTGAGTGAATACTCCTGCTTTGTCTCCCTTATGGCCTCTTCCCTCCTGGCCCTTGCCTGTCTTGCAGTCTCTATGCAGGAAGGGCTGGTGGCCTGGGACCCTGGGTGACTTCCCAGAAGATGTCTTGCTTGGAATTGGGTTGTCTTTGTAGGTTTATACTTTAGAGATACTGGAGTGAGGTGGGACTGCTTGGGAACTTGACCTCACTTAAGACATTGTTTCTCTGAGATAGGCAGTCTGTATTCTCAACAACCGACAGAAGTGAACCTTTGCCCGGAAGACAAAGTATCTGCTGGTCCTGTGTGTATTTATATGCATATATAAACATGCATGTGCATGTGTGTGCTGGTCCTGTCTGCTGGAAAGGAGCCTGACCCATGCAGTCACTCTGGTGTGTGCATGTGGAAGAACATTCCAGTTTGTGTTGGATGTGGACTTTGTGTGGCTGAGTTCTGCCTTTTGTGGGGGTTCCCAGTTTTTGGGTAAGTCTCAAATGCAGGCCAAGTTCCACTGAGGTCATAGCTCAAGCCTGCATGGCCCTTACAGATTTCTTCAGGTCTTCTTATTTTAAGGCACAGATTCAAGTGACCTTTGTACGTATTGCATCTCATAACACATCAGAGTTTTTGTACTAAAACCTTCTACCAGCAAGGTAAACTCCTGACTTGAGGGAGAAGCAGCAAGCGAGTTGTAAGATTCACATCTCCTTGCCATCACATCCTGGGAGGCAGGCCCTTCACTCTCCTAAAGCTTCTGTGGGGAAGCTTGGTTTTTGTTGTCTTGCTCCTCTTAGACCAGCATTCTCCAGGGGTTTAATCCCCAGCGAAGTTTCCCTCTTCCTGTGTGCTTCTTAGATGCTGGCTCTTTGGATACATCAAGCAAAATTCCCTCCAGCTGACAGAGCCCTGGGTCTGTCTGGCACCTGTGAAGGTTACATGATGGGAAGTGTCCATGCAGGATTCTAGAAAGCTCTTAACAGCTGAGAGAAGCCAGGTGTCCCATTTTCACCTCCATCTGGGCCTCATTTTACCCTGGGGGTTGGGGGTGATGAGCACAGTTGGATGTTCTGTGAACACCCTTCCCGAAGAACACCTCTTTTCTTCTGGTACCTTCTGATGTTTTTATTGTCAGGAAGTTATGATATCTATTTATATCGTTTCTCAGTTCTTAGTGTGTGTAGAATAAGCCATGATTTTACTCATGGATGTTGTCATTTGTTAATGATTTCTTTACACTTTGCAGCATTTTCGTCAGTCACATGGTTTTTGTCATTACTGTTGTGCTTCATCAGTTTGCAGCAATAATGAAGGCTCTGAGTCTTGGAACCAGCTTGTTGGCCTGGACCTGGTGGTGAGGCTTCAGGACCCCGGACCCCTTGGGCCAACTATGTGGCCTCAGTCAAGGCCATCAGTGCTGTGGTGTGTTTGGTGGACAGCTCTTGCCACAACTGAGAAATTAACAGATGGTGTTGACTCTTTGATCTGGCCCCTAAATGGTCAATTCTGCTTTTTTAGGAAAGCTTGGTTGGTCAGATGGTTATAGGTTATTGTTTGAAGGCCCAGTGTCAGACTGGATTTCTAGAATTCCACAAAGTCCTTGCTCCTGTTCAAAACTTGGTCAGGGGCATTTGGAAAGTTTGTAGGTAGATGACACTGACGGCTATCTTTCTGGGTGCTCACTAGCTACTCTGGATTTGCTCTAGGCAGATCCTTTAGTGATCCAGAAACTTACCAGCTTCAATAGATTTCAGTCACTCATTCCCGGTCTCCTGTTACCAGCCTGGAAGAGGAGACCTTTCTTTGAGATGAAGACAGAGGCTCCAGATCTTTCAAGGGTTAGAGGTGAGACCTCCTATTTACCTTTTTTCAGAGAGATTTTTGCCTTCCTGTCTGCTATTGTTAACTGGTCAAAATAATCTTATTTTGAATATTGCTGGGATAAATTCTGCGAACTACTCTGGGTAGATTTTGTTTGTATTCCAGGACCATGAAGTTTTTTTTTGTTTGTTTTTTTTTAATCTAGCCTAAACTGGACATCTTCATTTGTAAAAATGGGGCTGCCTCAGAATGCTGTTCTCTCTGGGTACTCTTGAATAACAAATAATTTTCTCTTTTCCTTTCCAAAGAAAAATATTCTGGAAAGAATGTGGGGAGCACTACTGGAGGTACAAGATTGCGTGCCAGGTCTAGCTGTTTATGCACTAGGACTGCCTGTTTGAAGATGGCTTAGCAGTGGTCTACATGCTGCTCCTCAGAAGATGTTGGGGATTCCTTGGTCTTTGCCCCCTCATGAATATGTAGATCAGGTTTTGTCCCTTATTGTCAACAAATGAGAAAGTGACCTGCTTTTAATAGATGCTGTTTTTACTGCATGGAGATGTTTAGGTGGTATAGCTTTGCTTCTGCTCTCATGGCATACATAGCCCTGTGGCTGCGTGAACCTGATTGAGACAGCAAATGGCGCTTATGGTCAAGGCTGTAGAGGCAGCATAGAACATCCTGTCCATTGGTAAAAGAAGAATTCTTGCCTTTCCAGGAGGTTACGTACTTGTGTGATAAGGTGTTGCCTCTTTAAAAACAAACTCAAGAAAACTTGCCACAAGTATAGAATGACTAGAGGACTTATTTCTTGACATGAAAATAAGCATAACCAGCTATGAAGCTATGAGATACCATACAAAGTGGAGGTCCCCTTGATGGTGTCTCTTGGGAGGGAAGCTGGATGCTGTTGGAATCTCCTGCTGGCCACAGGCTACAATGGAGGCCTTTTCTGCAGGTGGGACTTTTTGTGATCCTCCCAAACTTTTCTGTTTTGACTAGTCCTGGAGACTTGGCTACTCCCTCCCCAGCCTTCCCCCTTCCCTTGTTTGTTGTCTCAAGAGGGCTCTTGTCATGTTTTGCAGTCACAAGTCATTCAGGAACATCTATGTTTGCAAAGGAGACTGCTTGCTTGCCCAAATCAAACCAGGCAGAGAAACCCACACTATCATTTTTGCTTCCTTATTCTTATTTTCTTCAGGAGCAGTTGATCAAAGATAATTGGGGTGCTGTGGGCTTTCCTATTTGAAACCATGAGCAACTAAATGCCCTTCCTCTGTGGGTGGATACCTTGTGTGGGGTCCCTTGGTGTTACTGTTTTCTGTGCAGCATCCTTGGACTTGGTTCTGCCTCACAATATAGGTGGGTTTGGTGCTACCTTTCAAAGTGAAATATTCTGCAAAGTATATGGGGAGCACCTGCCAGAGGTATAAGATTGCACAGGGGATCTAGCTGTTAATGCACCAGGGGGATGAAGTGTTTTCCTTTTCAGTGATGTGGATTGTGTGGCTAGTTATCGAGTTCTCTCTTGTTTAGAGTTTACATGTTGTAAGCTCAGGGCTCAATCTCCTGGTGGACCTGTATAGAGTCCCATGTCTATCCCAGGTGCTCCAGGGAAAAGGTTTGGGTTGAACTGTGATGTCTCTGGCTTCCACTTTTAAGAAAAGTGTGCACAAGACAAGTTTGTCATCTTTACTGTCCACCTAAGCACTTTTTAAATCCCTGGTTTATGGCTGTGAGATGGGACTAGGAAAGGCGTGTCCAGGGAGACAGAGTGCTGTGGGATATAAGAGCTGGGGTGAGACAGGTGTACTTGCAGTGCATCCAAGGCATAACATTTGGCATTTTTCTATCTCACCATTCTGAGTCTTTTTCAGTGCCACTGTCTTGTTGTGCAATTTATTTGGGGAGTGGTGGGAAACACTGGTTCATAGTGGAGGATGTTAAGGACGTGACTAGTCTGGGAAGCAGGATTCTAGAGCCATTTTGGTTGTGGGTATACCAGGGCTTTTTCCATGGGCTTTGTTCTATACATACTTTGGTCCCAAAGTACAGTGGTACTTCGAGATACGAGTTTAATTCGTTCCGTAACCTTGAGGCGTGGGAAACCATGAGACGCTCGAGTTGCGGTAAACTGGTGGGTCGTGTGCAGCCGGCCGATCTGAGCGATTACTCCTATCTCAACTGTTACTTGTATATAAAGCAAAAATCTTGTATGTTAGGGCACTCGTATCTCGGGGTACCACTGTATTAAAATGTGTATAGTTCTACCTTGAAGAGATAATTGTACTAAATGAAATAAGCTAAACACAAAGGGACAGATACTGTGTGACCTCACTTATATGCGATCCTAAGGTAGTCAAATTCATAGAGGCAGAAAGTAGAATGTAGAGTGCCAGGGGCTAGGGCTGGGGGGTTGGGGAGTTAGTGTTAATGGGAACAGTTTCAGTTTTGCAAGATGAAAAAGTTCTGGAGATGAACTGGTGTGAGGATGATTGCACAACATTGTGAATAAACTTAACATTACTGAATTCTACACTTAAAATGGCTAAGATGGTAAAAAAAAATGTTTTTAATTCCTTTTATAAAATACTAGAGGCCCGTTGCAAAAAATTTGTGCACGGGGGTGGGGTGTGTGTCCCTTAGCCCAGCCTGCACCCTCTCCAAACTGGGACATTCCTCCCATAATCTAGGACCTTTCACCTGCTGTCTGCCTACCTGATTGCCCCTAACCACTCCCCTACCAGCCTGATGAATGCCTAACTGCTCCCCTGCTGGCCTGATTGCCCCCAACTGCCCTCCCCTGCCAGCTTGGTGTCCCCTAACTGCCTTCCCCTGCTGGCCCAATTGCCCCTAACTTGCCCTCCCCTGCCGGCCCAATTGCCACTAACTTGCCCTCCCCTGCAGGCCTGGTCACCCCTAATTGCCCTCCCCTGTTGACCTGATTGCCCACAACTGCCCTACCCTGCTGGTCATTTTGTGGTGGCCATAGTTGACCACATGGAGGGCTGTCTTGTATGTTGGAGTGATGGTCAATTTACATATTACCTCTTTATTAGATAGGATATATTTTAATTGATTTTAGAGAAGGAAGGAGGGAGAAAGAGAGAGAAATATTGCTGTGAGAGAGAAATGGCAATTGGTTGCCTCCTGCCTGGAGATCAACCTGGGTATGTGCCCTGACCGGGAATTGAACTGACGACTCTTGGCGCATGGGATGATGCTCACCAATTGAGCCAGACAGGGCTGAGATGATAAATTTTGTGTATATTTTAAAATTTATCAGTGTGACATTGGTCAACAACATTATATAGGTTTCAAGTGTAGATTTCTATGAAACATGACCTGAATATTTTATTTTTCAATTATAGTTGACAATGAATATTGTATTGTGTGTTTACCACCAAAAGTAAAATCTCGTTTTGTCACCATATATTAGACCCACTTTACCCTTTCCTACTCTCTTACCCCTCTTTGCCACTGGGCACGACTGTAGCCTGTGTCTATGAGTATGTTAAGTATGTTTTAACACAATAAAAAAAATTTTGAATTCAGAAATATCCTACATTCCCTATGAGAGCATCATTTTATCCTCCAAGAGATAGCTTAGGGAGGAAGGAACCTAAGGCATTAATGTTTTGATGGCCTACCTGTGCCACATATTGTGGATTTTAAGAAAAAAGGATATGTGTGGTTCTAGAAGGTTCATTATAACATCATGTTGGGAATGTTGGAGCACAGAGATTCCGTGAGTATTCTTTGGTCCCTAGAGGGGTGGGGCCTGGAAGTACTTCTAGCTTGGTGGAGTGACACAGGATTCCTGGAGTCTTCAGAGGACTTCGGAGAGCAGAGTCCAGGAACATCCGAGGTTGTCTCTGCTCTAGTGCTCAGCTCAGAGATCAAAGGTATTCCTTGTTTTCCTGTGGCTATTTGTCAGAGAATTTCTTTAATTCAGCATTTACACTGAGTGGGAGACACCGTTTCCTAGATCCTTGTTATTAACAGAGAAGTCATTTCCTCTTGTGTTCTTGGGACATTTTCTTTAGGATGTCCTTTAATGTTGTAATGCACCACACATCCTCAGTACTAAACACTTCCAACACTTCCCAAAGCCTCAGATTAGTGTAGATGTTGACATTTGATTTCTGGATTCCTGGACACTTTAAATATCCAGGAATTTATCTGAGTCTATCTGAAGTTTATTTTATTTCTCAATTACAGTTGACATTACAGTAAAATCTCAATATAATGGACTATTTTGAGCAAGGGTGAGTGTCCGTTAAAGCTGAAAGTTCATTATGTAATAAAGTAGGTTTTCTGAATTTGTATGTTAAAAAATTGACAAGTTTAATTTTACAGAAAAGTTTAATTTTACAGAAAAGTTTTCTATATTATTACAGTAATTTTAAGTTTATACTGAATTGCTCTAGTAAATGCATGCATTCACTAGTTACCATGAGTAAACAAATGCACACAGATGGGGTGTGGCTTAATGTTCCTTGGAACTTGGACTGGCAGGCATTAAAACTGCTGCAGCCCTGGCTGGTTTGGTTCAGTGGATGGAGCATTCTCCTGCGGGCTGAGGGTCCTAGGTTCAATTCTGGCCTGTGGCGTGTGCCCGGGTTGCAGGGTTGGTCCCCTGTGGGGAGTGTGCAGGAGGCAGCTGATCAGTGATTCTCTCATCATGTTTCTCTCTCCCTTCCTCTCTGAGATTAATGGAGATATATTAAAAAAAAAATTGTGTAGAAAGTCAGGCCACTGGACAGCAGAAGCAATTGCTATGTAATTATGTGCTAATCATTTGCTGAACATTGTGAGTAGTGACTCTTGGATTTAAACATGTAGACTACAGTTGTAGTTATGTAATGTTTATGTGGGTGAAATTACTACAGTTTTTTCTAACATATGGCCCATCTGCTAAAATTTGCTAAAAATAAAAGTTAGTTTAACAACAAAATAACCTGTTAATTTAATTATAAGCAAATCTTGGTTAAAAGCATTTTAAAATTAACAGCATGTTTATTTTCACATATGACATATGGATTGGAAATTTGTTCATTAAGTCTGGAGTCTGTTAAATCGAGATCCGAAAAATTGATGGTTTATCATATTCCCTATGTTGTACTTTATATCCCCATTACTATTTTGTAACTGCCAATTGTATATCTTACGCACTTCATCTTTTCACCTAGCCCCTCACCCCCCAACTCCTGTCTGGCAACCACCAGTTTGTTCTCTGTATCTATGAGTCTTTCTATTTTGTGTGTTTGTTTATATTGTTCTTTTTCTATTTTTTGTTGATTTCAGAGAGGTAGGAAGAGGGTTAGAGAGATAGAAACATCAGTGATAAGAGAGAATCATTGATGGGCTGCCTCTGGCATACCCCACAACCCAGGCATGTGCCCTGACAGGAAATCAAACTGTGACCTGGGCTGTGCCCTTGCCTGTTTCCATGCTGCTTGTTCCTGGATAGAGTTTATATTGTTACTGTTTTTACTCAAGTCCATGGTGGAAACATAGTGGTTGGGTATTTATAACTCAGGGGTGATTCCATTTCCCTATTTTCTCCTATATGTCTCTTTGGGCATTGGATAAGGAGATGAGTGAGAGAGCTCTTGAGCATTTGGGAAGGGAACCTAATGGGATGCTTGATGCCAGATGTCAAGTTTCAGCTGTGCCAAGTGATGGGGCTTTAGTTCTTTGGTATGGAAGGGTTTGATGGGGTAAGAGCTAGTCAGGCAGAGTGGGCCTGAATAACAGGTGCTTGTGTCTGAAGGATGAGTGGGAGCAGGGGCTTTCCCAGTGGTAGGAACAGTATGTACAAAGAAAAGTCTGGTGGTAGAGATAGCCAGATGTGGGTGTGAAGAATTGAGACAAGGAGCATAGGGTATGTCTGTGGGTTTGCACACATACAAATGTGTGTGCCAGATTACTTCCATAGGGTCATCTGGGCCTAAAACACGCAAAGCCTTAAAATCCATGGTGATACGTTGCTAGCGTTGGGGGTTTTAAGGGACTTTAGGAATAGCCTTATTGGCACAGTGCAGGGAATGGACCATCTCTCTTTCAGTGAGACTATAGTTACTGTGGCTGAGGGAGGACAGACAGGGGCAAACCAGGGTCCTGGAAAGCACATACTGGCTGTTACCTCAGTGGACACAGCTTGATAGTGAAGACAGGCCAACTCTGTTGCCAAGGATGGGCATGTGTGGCCTTGCTCTTGCCTCTATGGCCCTCATGGGGCTGGTTTTTTGCATTTAGTGTGCCAAATCATACTCTTCTGCTCTGCAGGTTAATAAGTCTCCATCCCAGGGGAAGAGCAGGTACTGCTTTGTCCTCTGGGGCCAACATGGAACCAGAGCACTTCCTTCGAATGCCTCTGTCCTTTTTATTTCAGGCATGCCACTATGGCTGGGTCACCTCTGTTCCTTTAACACAGCCTGTCAGGACTGCAGAAAGTCAATAGTTTTGACTTTTGGGGTTGTACTGTCTCTATTGCTACTACTCAGCTCTATTTTGTAAGAGAAGCAGCTGTAGGTAGTCCACATTTGGGTGGGCATGGTTGTGTTCCAGGAAACCCGTTCACCACATCAGGCCCAGACAGTAGTTTGCTGATCCTAGATTAGAAAACTGAATTTCGGCTCAAGTGAATCTTGACATACTGCACAATTGCTCTGCTTCAGTTTCTTCCTTCCTTTTTATTTTTATTTTTTTGTGTTACATTTATACATATCTCCCCATTGCCCCCCCTCCCTCCCAGGCATACCCCAACCTCCCAGTATCTATGTTCATTGATTATGCTTATATGCATGGATACAAGTCCTTTGATTGACTTCCTTTCTGATAGGACTGCCAGGGAGATGCCTTCCTAATAGTTTGGTAGTGCATTTGTTGCTAAGACTGTTGACAGAGAGGGTCTAGGTAACCCTTGTCTTTCAGGAGCACTTGAATTGCATGGAAAAAGTAGACTTTGTGGACCTATAGACGGGAGGAGGAGAATATATTGTTGGGTTTCATCTTGGAGTTTTTTGGCCTAATGTCTCGTTCCCAAGACTGGATTTGAGCCAGGGTGGTGGTAAATACTTGGGTGTAGACAGTTAAAGAATTTTAGTGACAGCACAAGTGTTTGGTTAGTGCAGGATACCAGAGTGTGCAGCTTTCATAAGGGCTGGGCCTCTGGCAGGGATTATGGGCCCTCTGTGACTGCCTTGGAGAGCCCAGGCTTTCTAGTCAGGTGCCCATGGCCCCAGAGACCAGTCCCTGCACTGGGCTGGCCACGGGTGCTGCAACCTGAGCGTCTCCTTGGAACTGGAGCTCCCTAGCCAGCAGCAGCCTGTGTCTGGCTGGGGCTCCTCCCCTCTAGTTTAAAGGGAGCTGACTTGACTTGCTGGAGCTCCAGAGGATGAAATAGCTATGAAAGACTTCTGCTGCCCAAAGCAGTGACTTGATTTCATGTAAATCACCAGGACTGCCCTCTCACAAGTGTGATCTCTCTCATACTGGGAAATCATTGTATTGGGGGTGTGTCTCAGAGTTGGTGTGTGTGTGTGTGTGTGTGTGTGTGTGTGTGTGTATATGTATGTAAGTGGAGTACCCAGGTGCAGGGTCAAAGGCAAATCATAATGATTTATCAAGGGAACAGAAGAGACTTATGAGTTGGTAATTATGTACTTAAGAGTTACTTGATACTGTTTTAAATGTATGGGTTGGAAATAAAAGCTGAAAGCTCTCTAAACCCATCTAGTGTGGGTAGATGGCAAAAACAGTTTAAACGTTGTATTAGTGAAAAGCGATTATATTTTATTTTAGAGAAATGCTCCCAAATACTAAGTGTTCTCTGCTTGGTTTCAGCTCCTTTTCAACTTCCACACTAATTGTATCTGAGAGCTTCTACTCCTCAGATTGGTTCCTTCTTCAGTGTTAAACCATCCCAGTTCATTCATTCCATATATATTTATCGGGCACTTGGTATGTGTGTCTGACACTGTCCTAGGTGCTTGGAATAAAATGCATCAGACATCCCTTTCCTTATGGCATTTATGTTGTTGGGTAAGAAAGTCCATAAACACAATAGCTGCCTGTGTGGAGCTTGCAGAGAAGCCAGGACTGTGGGAGAGCAGCAGGTGGGCCTCTGGGAGGGAGACATTTGAGTAGCAACTTGGGGTCAGCCATTGGGAGGAGGAAACTGTTCAAAACAGAAGGAGCAGCTAAATACAAATGCTCTGGCAACTATTATTAGAACAGGCTGTATACAGGCATTTCTGAGTTGTGTGAATATGGACTAGGCATTTGTTGACATTTAGGGATTTTTTTATATGGCATTTCATATATATATATATATATATATATATACACACACACACACACACACACACACACACACACACACTCTGAGTGGCCAGATTATTATGATCTCTGAATGCATAATAATATGGCCACTCAGTGTATATTTGATATAATAAAAGGCTAATATGCAAATTGTCCCCTCGACCAGAAGTTCGACCAGCAGGCAGGCCAGCCAACCACCCATGTCCCCTCCCCCTGGCCAGGCTGGCCGGACCCCACCCATGCACAGGTCTCTCATACACACACACACACACTGAGTGGCCAGATTATTATGATCTCTGAACGCATAATCATCTGGCCACTCAGTGTGTGTGTGTGTCTATTTCAGAAGGGAAGAGAGAGGGAGAGAGAGATGGAAATATCAGTGTGCAAGCCGCACACTGGGGATGGAGCCTGCAACCTGGGCGTGTGCCCTGACTGGGAATTGAACTGTGACCTCCTGGTTCATAGGTCAGTGCTTACCCACTGAGCCATGCCAGCTGGGTCATGGTAGTTATATTTTCAAAGGTCCTTTTTAATTTGGGTTGCAAATGGAAGAATTGATTGTTAAAATGATAAAGTGCCTGGGATTTTCTTTAAAACATAAAAAGACCCCCAGGTGGGAGAGTACCCTGGTGTATTGGAGTCATGGCCAGGAAGCTAGCAAGGCTGGAGCAGGATAAACAACTGGTCAATGGGTAGGCCTCAAAATACAGGAGAGACTCGAGCTTCATTCTTTTATTAAAAAATGTTTTTAAGTTGATTTTAGAGAGCGAGGAAGGGAGTTGGAGAGAGAGACATCGAAGAGAGAGAACATCAGTTGGCTGCCTCCTACACGCCCCCTTACTGGGAATCGAGACTGTGACCTCTTGGTGCATGGGTTATGCTCAACCACTGAACCATACTGTCTGAGTTCAAGCTTCATTCTAAGTGAGTGTAGGACCTTCAAAGGATTCTAAGCTGCGTATTGAAAGCACAGGGTTTAGTTTGCTGGCCTCCATCATAGCAGAGAGGATGGTGTGGCCAGTGAAGCTGTAAGAACTGGTTGGACCCAGGTATGTTTGATGACAGAATCAATAGGATTTACAGATGGACTGGATAGTGGGATAGTCAGATTAAGATGGCAATTCCACATTTTTATCTGAGCCGCTATAGTAGACTGTAGATGTGCTATGAGTAAGGTGGGGAAAACCATGGTGGAGCATGATGACCTTAAAACTTATTGCATATTGTACTTTACCCATGATGCAGTGTGTATGTTTTAATAACAGATTGTTAAGATAACCTTCCTCGCCCTAGCCAATATGGCTCAGTAGGTTGGGCGCTGTCCCATGCACCAAAAGGTTGCTGGTTCAATTCCTGGTCAGGACACATGCCAGGTTGTAGGTTTGATCCCTGATGGGGGCGGTGTAGAGGAGACAGCTGATCCATGTTTCACTCTCACATTAATGTTTCTTTCTCTCTGCTCTTCCCCTCTAAATCAAAAAAAAAAAAAAAAAGATGATCTTTCTCTTTGCCAGTTAACCCTCCAGGAAATGTTGCTCAGTGTCTTATGGTTTCATAGAGTAGAATACTTGGATCTTTGTTGAAAATAAGTTATCTTGTGTATATTCTAGTCACCCATCTACATGTCTGTCTTTATGTCCATATCACAGGCTTATTTATTGTTGTCTTAAGTTCAGATAGGATAAGCACTCCAAATTTGTTCCTCTTTTTCAATGTTGTTTTTACTATTCCAGGTCCTCGCATTTTCATATAAATTTTAGAATCTGTTTTTTCTATAAAAAAGCATGATAGGAATTTTTTTATTGGGATAGCATTGAATCTGTGGTCCAATTTGGGAGGGAGAATTGATACCTCTGACCCACGGACAAAACCTATTTATTTTATTTATTTTTTAATTTAATAAATCTTTATTGTTCAGATTATTACAATTGTTCCTCTTTTCCCTCCCATAGCTTCCCTCTATCCGGTTCCCACCCTATCCACTGCCCTTACCCCTCCCCTCCACTATCCTCATCCATAGGTGTACGATTTTTTTATGCTTGAAGTTGTCCCAGAGACACCTTAAACTGTCTTCAGATTTTTGGATTCTTTTTGCTTTTCCAGTTGAGTGTTTTCTGCTTCTTTGTATTTCAAATCTTTGACGTGATTCTTGTGTTCCTCTAGTCTGCTGTTAGGTCTCTGTATAATATTTTTTATTTCAGTCAGTGTTTGTTTAATTTCTAGTTGGTCCTTTTCATATCCTTGAGGATCTCACTAAATTTATCGACCTTTTCTTTTTAAAAAGATGTATTTTATTGATATTTTACAGAGAGGAAGGGATAGGGATACAGAGTTGGAAATATTGATGAGAGAGAAACATCGATCAGCTGCCTCCTGCACCCTCCCTACTGGGTATGTGCCTGCAACCAAGGTACATTCCCTTGACCAGAATCAAACCTGGGACCCTTGAGTCTGCAGGCTGACGCTCTATACACCGAGTCATACCAATTAGGGTTATTGACCTTTTCTTTTTGAAAAACCTTATAACCATGGTTTTGAACTCTATGTCCAGTCATTTGTTTTCCTGTTTCTTTTGTTTGTGATCTGTTCCTTTGTCTCCGCATTTTCGCTGCTTCCCTGAGTTGGTAGAGTAGCTTTGTGTGCTAGTTGTCCTATGTGGCCCAGTAGCTCCGCCTCCTGAGTTACCTGAGGTGGATTCTTTTGGTGCACCCCTTTGTGGACTGTGTACAGTCTTGTTGTAATTAAGTCTTGATTGTTGTTGATATCAATGGGGAGAATTGACCTCCAGGCCAATTGGCTGTGAGCATCAGCTTGTGTCTACACCGGAAGAACTTCTGTACTGGAGTCAGCCTTTTGAGACAAGACTTGCAAAATTGCAAAAGCCTCTGTGCTCAGCTTGGATGGGGTGGAGTCTCAGGGCTGAGCAGACAGTCTTGGCTTCCCATCGACCCTGCCCTATGAGGCCCCTAGGTCTCAGTGTCCCTCAGTAATTGCTGTAGTCCTTTCTGTGTACTTGCGTGCGCACTTCCAGACCTCTGTCTTTCGCAGCTCCCCTGAATTTCTGTGTGCTCTAGGGACCTCTATGAGTCTAGGTCCCCAGAGTCTCACCTGAAACTGGGATTCAGTGCAGTTGGGAGGTTCTGTCTTCTTCCCGCTAGAGAAAGCCAGCAGCACATTCAGCAGTCAGTCCTCTCTCGCGCGTATTTGCGCACGCACCTCCAGACTGCTGCCTTTTGCGGTTCCTCTGAGTTTCCATGCACTCCTCCCTTTTCCCAACAGTCCAAACTCCCCCCACCCCCACCCCGTCCCCTGTATGAGTATTGCCCAGAATTGGGGTTCAGTGCAATCAGGAGTTTCCATCTCCCTCCCACTAGAAGAAGCTAGCCAGGCACTCAGCTGCCCATCCTCTCCATGTGCGTGTTTCTGTACCTCAGCTTTTTGCAGCTCCTCTGCGTCTCCGTGAGCCCCCCCTTTTGTTAAGTTAAATCTTTATTATTCAGATGATTACATTTGCTTCTCTTTTTTTCCCTCCATAGCTCCCCTCCACCCAGCTCCCACCCCTCCCTCTACTATTACTGCCCTACGCATTGACCTCATCCATAGGTGTATGATTTTTGTCCAGTCTCTCCCTGCAACCCCCTCACCCTTTTCCCCCTGAGAATTGTCAGTTCACTCCCTTTCTATGCTCCTGATTCTATTGTATTCACCAGTTTATTCTGTTCATCAGATTTTTAATTCACTTTAATTTTAGATTCACTTGATAGATATGTATTTGTTGTTCATAATTTTTATCTTTACCTTTTTCTTCCTTCTCTTCTTAAAGAGTACCTTTCAGCATTTCATATAATACTGGTTTGGAGTTGATGAACTCCTTTAGCTTTTTCTTCTCTGTGAAGCTCTTTATCTGACCTTCAATTCTGAATGTTAGCTTTGCTGGATAGAGTATTCTTGGTTGTAGGTTCTTGCTATTCATCACTTTGAATATTTCTTGCCACTCCCATCTGACCTGCATAGTTTCTGTTGAGGAATCAGTTGACAATCGTATGGGTACTCCTTGTAGGTAATAAACTGTTTTTCTCTTGCTGCTTTTAATATTCTCTCTCTGTCTTTTGCTCTAGATATTTTAATTATGATGTCTCTTGGTGTGGTCCTCTTTGGATTCCTTTTGTTTGCAGTTCTGTGTGCTTCCTGGACTTGTAAGTCTATTTCTTTCACCAGATGTGGGAAGTTTTCAGTCATTATTTCTTCAAATAGCTTTTCAGTATCTTGCTCTCTCTCTTCCTCTGGCACCCCCATAATTTTGATGTTGTACCCTTGAAGTTGTCCCAGAGTCTCCTTACATTATGGTCACATTTTTGGATTCTTTTTTCTTCTTTTCTAGTTGAGTGTTTTCTGCTTCTTTATATTTCAAATCTTTGACTTGACTCTTGTGTTTCTCTAGTCTGCTGTTAGGTCTCTGTATAATATTTTTTATTTCAGTCAATGTATGTTTAATTTCTAGCTGGTCCTTTTTCATCTCTAGTTGGTCCTTTTTCCTCTTCTCTTAGATCTCGCTAAATTTATCCATCTTTTCTAGGAAATTCTTGAAAAAACTTAGAACTGTAGGGTGTTTTTTTATATATATATATCTTATTGATTTTTTATAGAGAGGAAGGGAGAGGGATAGAGAGTTAGAAACAATGATCAGCTGCCTCCTGCACACCTCCCACTGGGGATGTGCCTGTAACCAAGGTGCATGCCCTTGGCTGGAATCGAACCTGGGACCCTTGAGTCCACAGGCCAATGCTCTATCCAGAGCCAAACTGGTTAGGGTATAACCGTGGTTTTGAACTCTATATCCAGTCTTTTGTTTTCCTCTGTTTCTTTTGTTTGTGATCTGTTCCTTTGTCTCCGCATTTTCACTATGCTGGGAGAACTTCTGTGTTGGAATCAGCCTTATGATACAAGGTGCAAAACTGCAAAAACCTCTCTGTTAAACTTGGGTGGGGTGGAGTCTCAGGGCTTAGCAGACCGCCTTGCCTTCCAGTCAGCCCCACCCTACAGGGCCCCAGGGTCTCACGTTGTCTTTTGGTAATCGATGGAGCCGTCCCTGTGTGCATGCGCGCGTTGCCTCTAGACCGCTGTCTTTCTGGCTTCCCTGCACTCCGGGACTGGTATTGGCGGTCCCCAGGGTCTTGCCCGAAACGGGTTCAGTGGAGTTAGAAGTGGCACAGTTTGGAGGTTCTGTCTCCCACCCACAAGCCAGCGTCACAATCAGCATTCCATCGTGTGCGTGCCCGCCAACTTCTGTCCTTTCGAGGCCCCCCTAAATTTCCATGCACGTCTCCCTTTTCACAGTCCAAACTTCCTCCTTATGAGTCTCTCCCGGACCTGGGGTTCAATGCCATAGGATAAGGGGTTCAGTGCAGTTGGGATTCTCTGTCTCCCTCCTGCCAGAGGAAGCCAGCCAGGCACTCTGGTGCCTGCTCTCTCCGTGCGCGTCTCCGTACCTCAGCTTTTTAGCTCCTCTGGGTCTCCGTGAGCCCCTCTCTTTCCTTCTAGTTGTAGAATTTCCACTCAGCCAGCTTTCCCGTGGTTCTGGATGATGTCTGTTCTGTGTTTTAGCTGTAGTTTTGAAATTGTTTTGCAGGGCAGCAGTTTAAGTGTTCACCTATACTGCCATCTTGGTTTCTCTCTCGACAAGACCTATTCATTTAGTTTTTCTTCAATTTTCCTCAAGGATGCATTGTTATAGTTTTCAGTTTGTAGGTCTTGCTCATTTAAAAATATCAAACTTATCCTTAACTATTTCACATTTATGGTGTTGTAAATGGGTTTTTAAAAAAGCTTTACGTTTATTCATTGCATTTATTTCATGTAGAAATATCGTTAACTTTTAATTTTTATTGATTTCAAAGAGGGGGAGAGAGAAAGAAACATTGATGAGAGCGAATCTTTGGGGATTGAGCCTGCAACCCAGGCATGTGCCTGATCAGGAATTGAACCATGACCTCCTGTTTCATAGGTCGATGCTCAACTATTAAGCCAGTACTGTTGACTTTTGTGTATTGACCTTGATCCTGAAGAGAGCAATGTCTGGAAAGCCCATGGCCCCTTTTCTGAGGCTTCCCTCTCCATAGCAGAGAGGGGCCACTGCTTGGGTGGTATGAAAGAACTAGGATTGCCAAAACCGGTTTGGCTCAGTAGATAGAACAGCGGCCTGTGGACTGAAAGGTCCCAGGTTTGATTCCAGTCAAGGGCATGTATCTTGGTTGCGGGCACATCCCCAGTAGGAGGTGTGCAGGAGGTGGCTGATTGATGTCTCTCTCTCATCGATGTTTCTAACTCTCTATCTCTCTCCCTTCCTCTCTGTAAAAAATCAATAAAATATATTTTAAAAGAAAAAGAAAGAAAGAAAGAAAACTAGGATTAACTGTATCCACTGTGTTGCCTGCCCTAGACCTTGCTGAGGAGGACACTGTGTGCTCCTTGGTGTCCAAATATCACTGATATTTGCTTATTTTACAAGTTCTCCTGTGGGAGTGTTTCTCACCATCCATGAGCTGTGAATTGCTGTGATCCCAGTTTAAAAATAAAGGTTTCATATCAGAGCAAGCATTCTTTGAGTACAAAGAATGATAATACTGAGCAAGCTAAAACTGACAGCACCGTCCAGGGAGTACAGGATTTGGCTGGTTCACTGTGTTTTAGCCTATGTGCCTGAAGCCATGGATGTCTCCTGTCTCTGTGATCTCAGGAAAGTTCCTGAATATTTTTTAAACTTAGTTTTTCTGTCTGTAAAACAGACAGCCTCTTCCTCCCTGGGCAGTATTATATCTCAGATGATTCCTTGGGTAAAACTGTGAGTTGCCCCTCAAAGGTGAAGCCACCATTTTTTGGGTGGTGAAGTTTGCTTGTCCCCAGACAAATTGCACTCTCAGCTTCTTGAAGGCAAACCTTGCACTGCTTGGAACGATGTTGGTATTACAGTTTCTCTGTGGTCTGTGCCAGAGAATACGCACCTGGAGAGGGAGACCTAGGTGACCAAATTCCTGAGTATTGGGCACATTAGATTCCTTTTCTGTAAATGGGTATGATTCTGTAATCTGCCCCTGAAGTTGTCCTGGTGATTCCTAGAAATACTGAGATTTTGGCACAACACCTGGATCTCACTATTAAATTGTAGGTATTACTGATAATGTCATTACTGTTAAAGTCAAACCTTGAACCATTTTCTGGGTGTTTAACACATTGGTGTTTGGCTGTATACAATCTCATCTCAATCATATTGTTGACGACAATATCTGCCATGCTGGTGTTTATTGGTTAGCAGTGCATTAGGTCATAAGTCAGAGACTGATAGAAGTTTATTTCCTCAGCTGCCCCCCTGTGGAAGATGGCTGAGACAGACCTCTGGTTGAAATCTAAAATTTCACTATGTAATGACAAGGTTTGGGGGCATTTAAAACTGCCAGAATGTTCTAGAAAATTTTCTTGATAACTCAGGGTTTTTTCCTCTGTCTTTCACTTTAGGTTGGCAAGCACGTTGACGCAAGTTGCCTTTTACATAGCTGCTGCCATGACCAGCTGGTAGGACCAGAGTTCCATGCCCAGAAGCCAGGTGAGTGCTGGGGTTCTGGTATCTTTGTAATGAAGGCTCTGACTCATTTAGCTCTTTGAACATTTGAAACTGAGTGCTGCTTCGGAAGCTGATGGCCACCTCTGCAGTAGTTCTCAACCTTTCTAATGCTGTGACCCCCAACCATAAAATTATTTTCGATGCTACTTCATAACTGTAATTTTGCTACTGTTAATGAATTGTAATGTAAATATCTGTGTTTTCCTATGGTCTTAGGTGACCCTGCTAGCGGTTCTCAACCTGTAGGTCAAGACCCATAGATTGAGAGCCGCTGTTGTAGAGCCTAAGACCATCGGAAAACACAGATATTTACATTACAATTCATTAACAGTAGCAAACTTACAGTTATGAAGTAGCATCGAAAATAATTTTATGGTTGGGGGTCACCACAACATGAGGAATTGTTTTAAAGGGTCGTGGCATTAGAAAGTTGAGAACCACTGTCTTAGAGGAAATGGAAGGAGTCAAGTCCTCCCTACAGGATTGTGTGATAAGACTGTATCCACGGGGCTACCCAGACCCTGCTGGCCTCCATTTGCTCTCTTCTCATATCTCAGGGATCACTCACTTGAAAAGCCCTGGCCTAAATAGGATGAGCCGATCCTCTGTGAGGATCAGAAGCCAAGGATAATCCTGGCCAGGTGTCCTTGGCCCTCTGGCCATTTCTGATTTCCCAATGCTGACCAAAATTGGTAGAATTTTCCCTTAACCATTGTCAGCAGTACTGGTGCTTGGATTTGGTTGTCCTTATCTTGCTTCATGTCTATGGAGAAACTGAGCCCTGCTCCCCCCTACTATTTAGAGCTGTCAAGTACAGACTATGTCAAGGACTCTCAGGACCCAGCAGGCAGACCCTGCCATCCAGGTGGATTTTGTCTGTTGCTATCAGGGCCTGGCCAGCAACATTTTGTCCTAAGGCTGCCTATCTGCAGAAGAATGTAGAACCCAGTGTTATCATAGGATTTGGAGGCAGTATGGAGACCTCCTGGGTCAGTCAACTGCTTCCTTATAGTCCAGCTGGCAGGTGACTTATCAAGAGGTGCATGTCCTAACCTGCAACATAGCTGCTCACATTGCCTGCTGGGCTGAGTGTGATATTTGACAAGGGTATAAGGGTCAGTTTTGTTAGGTTTCAGCTCTTATCTTGCCTATAGCAAGAAAATATGGGCATGGTCAAGTAGTCCTTGTGTCAGGAGAACATTTACAGAATATATATATATTTTTAATTTAAAATTAATTTTAGAGAAAAAGAGAGAAACATTGATTTATTGTTCCATTTATTTATGCATTCATTGGTTGATTCTTCTATGTGCTCTGACTGGGGATGGAACCCACAACCTTGGTGTATTGAGACAATGCTCTAACCAACTGAGCTACTTAGCCAAGGGCCAGAGTATTCTAACAAAACCAATTTTACTGATATTTAAAGGAATTTTTTAAATTGAAATACAATGTTCATACCATATAACTCACTAATTACATATTTCAGTGATTTTTAATTTGGGGGAGTATATTCAGGATTGGTGCAACCATTAGCTCTCTCTGATTCCAGACTGCTTTTATCATCTCAGAAAGAAACCCTATCCGTATTAGCGGTCACTCTCCATTCCCCTCTTCCAGCCACTAACCTGGCAACCACTAATCTACTTTCTGTATCTATGGATTTGCCTGTGCTATACATTTCATATCAACAAAACTGTATAACATAAGACCTTGTAGTGTTTAATTTTTCTTACTCTGTTTGTAATATTTTTGAGGTTCATTCACTTTGTAGCATGAATCTCACCTTATCCATTGCAGAGATGGATCATATTTTGTTTACCTGTTCATCTGGGATGAATTTGGTGATTTGTGAGTAATGCTATTAAGAACATTTGTGTACGTGCCCTGGCCGGTTTGGCTTAGTGGATAGAGCATTGACCTGCAGACTGAAGGGTCCTGGGTTCGGTTCCAGTCAAGGGCCCGGCTCTTGGTTGGAGTGAGTGCAGAAGGCAATCAATCGATGTGTTTCTGTCACCTCGATATTTCTCTGTTTTTTCCTCTCTTCCACTCTCTCTAAAAATCAATAGAAAAATATTCTTGGGTGAGGATTAAAAAAATGTAAAAAGAACATTTGTGTATGCAATTTGTGCTGGGTGCTCAGGCAAAATTGAGGGTGACTTACAGAAAAATAGACAGTTCACAGAAAGAGTAATGCAGATGGCCCTTAACCAAACCAACCAAGGTATGGAAAATACTTTCTCTGAGACTAACAATAGTTGTTGGAGCTTCATCAAAACAACATTTCTGACCTTTTCCCACAGAGGTGGACTCCGTTCTGTTGGTGGGAATCAGACTCCACCATACATTGTTTTGAGGGTTTTATAACTCCTCTGAGTGGGAATTGCTTACCCTTTGCTTCAGCAATTCTATCTCTATAAATTTATCTCAAAGATACACTGTTAGAAAGAAGGATTGTGGCCCAGCTGGCATGGATCAGTGGTTGAGCATCAACCTATGAACTAGGAGTTGTGGTTCGATTCCCGTTCAGGGAACATGCCCAGGTTGTGGGCTTGATCCCTAGTGTGGGGGTGCTGGAGGCAGCCAATCAGTGATTCTCTATCATCATTGATATTTCTATCTCTCTCCTCTCTCCCTTTCTCTCTGAAATCAATGAAAAGAATATTTTTTTTAAAGGATTATGATAGGGCTATTCATTATAACATTCTGAAGTAGCAAAATTGGAAATGACTTAGGTCAGTGGTTGGCAAACTCACTAATCAACAGAGTGGCAAAGGACGCTCGAGAGCTGCAGTTTGCCAACCACTGACTTGGGTGTTTGTCAGTTGGGGCTGGGGACTGATAGGGTGGACTCTAGCCCCCTTGGTGAAGGAAGGATGAGATCTACATGTCATGGTGACGGAATATTAAGAGTGAAGTGACAACTGGAAAAAAGAACAAGGTAAAGGATAAAGATAATTGCTCATACTCGCTGCCAGCAACGGAGCCATCGCTCGCACCCACTGCCAGTGCCCGGTGCCAGACCCAATCACTCGGCACCATCAGCAGGTGCAAGCGGTGGCTGCCACCCCTGATCACCCCTGAGGACTTCTCTACCTCCCCTGCTCTTGAGGGATGATCGGGGAAGCAGCTGCTACTCACACCCATTGCTGGCACTGGCCCCAGTCCCTCAGCGCCGACAGCAGGTTTTAGCAGGTTTGAGCTGAGTGGGGACTGCGTGTTAAAGCGGCAGCAGTGGGAAGGGGGCTGCTGGCAGACGGGGACCTGGGCCATGGTGGGAGGGGCCAGGTGGGAACATGGAGGATGGGCCGAGACCTACCCCTGTGCCTATCACAGCCTCACAGCCCACAGTTCCTTTCAAGGTGGACCCCTAGCTATAAAATAAAAGTATGTCAAAGGGCCGATGGCAATCCTTAAAAACCAATGGAAAATGAAATAAATGAATCTAGGTGCATGTATTTACATGACTTTTAAATACAATAGTTTGACTAAATATTTTAGTGAGATATAGCATAAAGGCAGAATGAAAAATTTTAAAATCTTTAACTGTTTTTAGAAATCATATTTTTGGTTTCAGGTTAACAATACCAATAGTCTCAATATTACATGTTATAGAAGAAAATAAGTCATTGATATCTTTAAGAACCAAAATTTTCAGCATGAAATAAAAGTGTAAATATAAAATCAAAGCATTTAGGGTTAAAATGGTTTAATTCTGATTTTGCATTGGAATATCCCTGTTGCATCAGACAGTAATGGGTTGTGCCAGAGGACCCACAGGGCCCCCCATGGTTAAGGGTGGGGCAGGTGAGCAGGAAGGAGAACAAGGAGTCCCTGAATTGCTGCATCAAAGGGCTAAAAAACCCATGTTTATGTTGGCACACAAAGGAAAGGAAGACACTTGCCAGTAGGGAATCAGCTCATTTTGAAAATTGGTAAAGAGAAAGAAGCAAGCATATTTATCTTTTATATGTGAAATAGAGAGTGAAGGCAACTTTCCCTCATAGCTCACTGCTGCCCCACAGAACTTTCTGGAATGCTCTGAATCAATGCCTGGATTAGTTTGAGAAAGTCAAGTTTTAATTTAATTTAAATCTCTTTAAATATCCTCATCTGGCTGATGGACAACACAACTACATACTAGAGTCCTGGTGCACAGAATTCGTGCATGGGGGGATGTGTCCCTCAGCCCAGCCTGCACTATCTCTAATTTGAGACCCCTCCAGGGATATCCGACTGCCCATTTAGGCCCAATCTCTCTCACAATCCAGGACTGCTGGCTCCCAACTGCTCGCCTTCCTACCTTCCTGATTGCCCATAACCACTTCTGCCTGCCAACCTGATCACCCCCTAACCACTCCCCTGCCAGCCTGAATGATGCCTAACTGCTCCGCTGCCAGCCTGTTTGCCCCTGACTGCCCTCCCCTGCAGGCCTTGTCATCCCTAACTGCCCTCCCCTACAGGCCTTGTCCCCCCAAATGCTCTCCCCTGCAGGCCTGGGTCCCCCCAGCTGCCCTTCCCTGCAGGCCTGGTTGCCCCCAACTTTCCTCTTATGATGGCTTGATCACCTCCAACTGCCCTCCCTTAAAGGCCTGTTCCCTCCCAACTGCCCTCCCCTACTGGCCTGATCGCCTACAACTGCCCTCCCTTGCAGGCATGGTCCCTCCCAACTGCCCTCCCCTGCTGGCCATCTTGTGTCCACATGGGGGTAGCCATCTTTGACCACATGGGGGCAGCCATCTTGTGTGTTGGAGTAATGGTCAACTTGCATATTACTCTTTTATTAGGATTCTAGTTAATTGATGGAATTATGAATTATAAGTTTTCAGACACCTAATGAAATGGTGGGTCCTAACAGCGAGCATCCTCAGTGGCCAGTCCCCAAGGAGGGCACACATTCTTAGGCCTCAAAATCTGGTTTTTGAGAAATTGGGTGTGTTTTATACCACAGGGATACCATCAGCAAAACCTATCTGTGGGAAATAGGATAAATGACCTAATTTCTTCAATGTATGATTGAAAGGAAGGGAGTGTGGTGGGGAGCCTATAGATTTCAAGCAGTGTGACTCTTGACAATTGAAGGAATGCTTGTTAAATTGTCGAAGATGTGATTGTGGGATGGTGATAAATACTGACCTGTCATTTGTAAATTCATGTTGGATAGGATTTGCTTCACAGAAGCTAGTGGGGTGTGGGAGACCAAGGTTGGTTACCTGAAGACCATACGTGTTGGATGCAAGCAGTTAATCATGCTGCTTTCTTTACTTCTGTGGATATGTTTGCAATTTTCTGTAATCAAAGTTTGCAAAACAGGCTTGACCCAAGAAGTATCCCCTCAGAGAGCATTATGACACACATCATCCAGAGCAGGGAAAACAGCCATTTACAAAGTGAGGATGGTGGCCACTTGTGGTTAGTTTAAATTCAAGTAGAAAACCTTCAGCAGAGATTCTGGAATTGCTGTGAGGAGCTGTAGCCAGTGGCCTATCAGATGGGGCAACCTCTCAATATAGCGTTCATATTTTCTGTAATAACACTCACAGCTCCCATTTGTGGAGCCCTTGGAGAGCATTAGTGATAAAGTGGGCAGGTGCTGTTCCCATTTCACAGATAAGGAAGCTGAGGCACATGGAGGTGAACCAGGCATCATTCTGTGCTTGGTGGCACCTTCTGTTCCATGAGCCTCTCTCCTGCTTCCCCGCCCGCCCTCCCCCCCCGCCCTCCCCACTCCTACCCCTGCCTCGGAGCACTTATTATTATTATTATCTATGCTTTCTCACTTTAGTACGTTGATTCTGTGATAGCCTATATACTGTTGTTAATATAGTGTCTATTAGCGACCAGTCTCACTTCCACATTGTCGGCCATCCATAGCAGCTGTAGCCAGTAGAATGGATAAAGTTAGGTGGTTAGCTGGTTTTCAAAATGACTTTGTCTTATTAAAAAAGAGTGCTTTACAAGATTGAGCTTGTGCCATCCAGGGATGACTGTAACTCCCATCGTGGGAGGGACCTCACCCTGCATCGTCCACCTGCTCTGTGTCCACTGCCTACCCCCAGCTTTGTGTGTGTTCTCCTAGTGGTTCTTAACTTTCTAATGCCGCAACCCTTTAATATAGTTCCTCTTGTTGTGGTGACCCCCAACCATAAAATTATTTTTGTTGCTACTTCATAACTATAGTTTTGCTACTGTAATGAATCGTAATATAAATATCTGTGTTTACCCATGGTCTTAGGTGATCCTGCTAGTGATTCTCAACCTGTAGGTCTCGACCCTCAGATTGAGAACTGCTGCTGTAGAGCCTAGGCTCTGTCAGTAAATTGTGTGTCCCACATGTTCATACTCCAAGGCATCGGCTCCTTTTCTGGGAGATGGTTCTCTCTCTCTTCTTTTAAAATGTATTTTGCCCTAGCCAGTTTGGCCCAGTGGATAGAAGAGCATCAGCCTGCAGACCAAAAGGGTCCTGGATTCGATTATGGTCAAGGGCATGTACCTTGGTTGCAGGCTCCTCCCTGGCTCGGGCTCTTGCAAGAGGCAACCAGTTGCCGAGACCGGTTTGGCTCAGTGGATAGAGCGTCGGCTTGCGGACTGAAAGATCCCAGGTTCGATTCCGGTTGGGGGCATGTACCTTGCTTGCGGGCACATCTCCACTGTGGGGCGTGCAGAAGGCGGCTGATCGATGTCTCTCTCATTGATGTTTCTGACTTTCTATCTCTCTCCCTTCTTCTCTGTAAAAAAATCAATAAAATATATTTAAAAAAAAAGAGGCAACCAATTGATGTGTTTCTGTCTTTCCCTTTTTCACTCTTCCTAAAAATCAATGAAAAAAATAACAATAAGCAATTAAATATTTTTGTATTGTTTTCAGAGAGGAAGGGAGAGGGAGAGAGAGAGAAAAACATCATGATGAGAGAGAATCATCCGCTGCCTTCTGCATGCCTCACACTGGGGATTGAGTCCACAACCTAGGCATGTACCCTGACGGGGAATCAGATTGAGACCTCCTGGTTCATAGGTCGACACTCAACCATGGAGCCACACTAGCCTGGGCTGTTTTGTTCTTTTTAATCCCGCCTTTTTAAAAATATGAAGGTAAAATTCACATAACAAAATTAACTCTTTCAAACAATTTAAAGTGTAAATTTATTGGCATCTTAATACATTCCCAGCATTGTACAACTTCTAATTCCAGAACATTTCATCACTCCTAGTAGAAACCTATATCCTATTAGCAGTCATTTTTCACACACACACACACACACACACACCCCAGGCCTCCACCACCACCTCTGTATTTCCCAGAGCCCTAGCAACCTCTGATCTACTTTCTGTCTCTGTGGATTGCCTGGGCATTTCACATATATTATGTGGCCCTTTGTGTCTGGCTTTACTCACTTAGCATGTTTTCATCATTCATGTTGTGACATGAAACAGAACTTCATTCTTTTTATGGCTGAGTAATATTTCATTGTGTAGCTGGATCACATTTTGTTTCTATAATTATTTGTTGATGGATAGTTGGGTCATTTTTACTTCTTGGCTATTGTGAATAGTGTTGTTCTAACTCAGTGGTTGGCAAACTGTGGCTCGCGAGCCACGGTTTGCTGTTCTGTTGACGAATGAGTTTGCCAACCACTGTGTAAGGCAGTTTTGACTTTAGGTTAAAGACATTAGTACATTATTAAAAATTTTTAAATATATTTTATTGATTTTTTTACAGAGAGGAAGGGAGAGAGAGAGAGAGAGAGTCAGAAACATCGATGAGAGAGAAACATCGATCAGCCACCTGCTGCACAACTCCCAATGGGGATGTGCCCGCAACCAAGGTACACGCCCTTGACCGGAATCAAACTGCAGGCTGACGCTCTATCCACGGAGCCAAACCGGTTTTGGCTATTAAAATGTTTTTTAAGTGTTTTTCCCTAAGGCAGTTTTCGGCAAACTCATTAGTCAACAGAGTTGCAAACCGTGGCTCTCGAACTGTAGTTTGTTAACCACTGTTTTAACTCATGTATAAGTTTTTGTTTGAATACCTGTTTTCACATCTCTTGGCTATATAGCTAGCTGGAATTTTGGGGTCATATGATAATCTGTATTTTACTTTTTGAGGAACTGCCATACTTTTCCATATCATTACACCATTTTTTTTTGGTCATTAATCTTCACCCTAGGATATTTTTCCATTGATTTTTTTAAATTTCTTTATTGATTTCAGAGAGGAAGGGAGAAGGAGAGAGAAAGAGAAACATCAGTGATGAGAGAGAATCATTGATCGCCTGCTTCCTGCATGCCCCCCACTGGGGATTGAGCCCTCAACCCAGGCATGTGCCCTTGGCTGGAACCGAACCTGGGACCCTTCAGTCTGCAGGCTGACGCTCTATCCACTGAGCCAAGCCAGCCAGAGCTCCATTGATTTTTTTATTTTTTATTTTTTTTTAGTATAGAAGGAAGGGGAGAGAGACAGAAACATCAATGTGAAAGAGAGACATTGGTTGCTTTCTGCATGCCCCAACCAGGGCTGGGGATCGAGCCTGCAACCAAGGTATGTGCCCTTGACTGGAATTGAACCCAGGATGTTTCAGTCTGTGTTTCGATGCTCTATCTACTGAGCCAAGTGGCTAGTGCTCATTATACCATTTTATATTCCCTGTAGCAATGTATGAGGTTTCAAATTTCTCTATCTCCTCCCCAGTACTTATTTTCCAGTTAAATTTTTTCTTGCACTGGTCGGTGTTGTTCAATGGTTGGAGCATTGCCCTACACACTGAAGGGTCTAGGGTTCAGTTCCCAGTCATGTGCACATATCTGGGTCTCTCCCTTCATCTATCCCTCCTTCCCTTCCACTCTATCTAAAAATCAATGGAAAAATATGCTTGAGTGAAGATTAATACTTATTTTTTTCTTATAGCTTTCCTAGTAGCTGTGAGGTGATATCTCATTGTGGTTTGATTTGCATTTTCCTGATGATTAGTGATATTGAATATCTTACCTATGTGCTTATTGGCCACTTGTGTATCACTGGAGAAATAGCTATATAAGTCCTTTTCCTAGTTTTGAATTGGGTTCTCTCTTCTGTTGAGTTGTAAGAGTTCTTTATATATTCCTGATAAAGGACTATTTTTTTCTTGATTTTTTTTTTTAAATCCTCACTGAGAATTTGTTTTTATTGATTTTTGAGAGAGAGACATTGATGTGGAAAAAAAAAAATCGATTGGTTGACTCTCATACATGCCCTGACTAGGGATCAAACCTGCAACCTTTTGGTGTACGGGGCGATGTTCCAACCAGCTGAGCCACTAGGCCATGGCCTCTGACACTAGACTCTTATCAGATACATGGTTTGTACATATTTCCTCTTATTCTGAGGGTTGTTTTTTCACTTTCTTGGTAGTGTCCTTTGCAACAAGTATTTGAATTTTGATGAAGTCCAATTTAACTTTTTTCTTTTGTTGATATTGTGCTTTTGATGTCATATTTAAGAATCTGTTGCCAAATTCAAGGTCATGATTTATCCTTTTGTACTTTTTCTTTAAGAGTTTTATACTAGGTTTAGCATTTCATATTTAAGTCTCAGTCCATTTTCGGTTAATTATAATACATGGTGTGAAGTAGGGTTTTGTTTGTTTTTTATCATTTTTTCTATTGATATGAAGACATTTAGGCTTATTTAATAACTGAGAATGGAAGGGCCATAGCTGGAAGTTCTGATTCTGAAAGTACCTTTTCTCATCTGCCCCCCACCCCCCTCGCCCTCATCTTTTTAACAAATATGTATTGAGCACCATTCTCTTGTGAGCCCCAAGATAGTAGCACTGAACAAAGAGGGGTTCTCTGTTCTTGTTGGGGATGGAGGACACAGAAATAGATGAGTAAATAGAATGTCGAGTGGTGATGCAATGGTAAAAGGGGTAGAGACCCATCAAGGGGAATGTGTGGAGGGGAGATTCATCTCATTTTGCTGTCTCAGCTGAGACCTGAGAAAGTAAGTTTGTATAGAGACTTGGGGGAGGAGCCTTCCCTGTAGAGGGAACAGGAAGTGTGCAAAGGCCCTGGGGTTGGAGTGAACTTAGCTGTCAGAGGAGCAGCCAGGGCATAACTGTGGCCAGAGCTGAGAGAATGGAGTTGGGGATTGAGGGGGAACAGTATGGTGAGAGATGAGGTTTGAGAGGCCGATAGGATCTCGAGGCTCAGTTGGGGCCTTTTACTTTTAGTAGCATGTTTTACAAAAGGACCACTAATGTGAGATACCCTCTAGCTGAGCTCGGCAATTTCCTAGAGGTTGGGATAGGTATCCAAAATCAGCACAATCCCTGCCTAATGGGAAGCTTTCCACTTAGAGAGAAGAAGTGGGATTTCTGTTCCAGCTCTTACAGTGTGGAAAGTGCTGTGAGTACTGTTTCTTAGGCCCATGGGCTTCATTGAGACAAAAAACTTGCTTTAGTCCTAAAAGTAGCTTTCCCTGCTGGTTCCAATTCTCCTGGGGCAGCTGAGAGCCCTGACACCAAAAAAGGATGTGTGTGGAGGGGGAGCTTGACAAAAGAAGCCCAGGCAAGGCCTCTGGGCAGTTGAGTTACAACATTGCTGGGCTTCCTGATGAAAATGGCAACAGATGCATACCTGTTCCCTTCTCACTCTACATTCATGTCTCCTTCTTGGGATGGAGAAGGCTTTTATGGCTCTTCTTGGAATTTTCTGTGCAAAACCTCTCTGCCATGTCCCGCCACAGGCCTCAATGGAGCTGGTGGCTAGGGTGCATCTCCGCTGGGCCCTGAGGGAATCTGCCCTGAAAGGGTTAGAGCCTCCCATTTTGTGATGTGACACCAATGGCATATTGCATTGTTGTGGAAATGGCAGGTGTAACCCTTTGTAGACTGCAAGGCTGATAGCCCAGGAAGCAGCTGGGAGGGGACAGAGGGCTGGTCTTTTCCCATGGGTGGGAAATTCCACCAGCTAACTCTCACAGTGACATTCTGCACCAAGATAATTCCTGGTCACCATTTCCCTGTAGACATTTAATATTACTCAGGTTCCCTTTTACAGGTGGCACCTTTGTTTCTGTGTTGTCTGCTCCTCCCGCAGCATCTGTTTTCTCCCTCTGGGGATGCAGAGTTGGGATTTGACCACAGCCCAGCTGGGGTCAGAAGCTCAGATGGCCACCTGGAAGTGGCCCCAAGTGGAGGCAGCATTGGGTGCTTACTGAGCACCTCTGAGATGACAAACACTATAGTTAAGTCCTTATCTTCAGTGTGAGCCTGGGGGGAGCTAGTGACAATTTTAAAGACACTTGCTAGCGGTCTCTCCCCCTCTTAACATGTAGTATAAGTGCGCTTTCTTTTACTTAGTGCCACAACTTAGAGGTGAAGGCAGGCTTTTGTTTCATGTCACTGGGAAGGACACTCAGAGGCCAATGTATTGGGCTACATTGCAGACGGAGCTGAGTGGGATCCATGTGGCTTGTGTAGTCAGTGTTCCCTGAGAAGAAGATAAAAGCATACCTTTGTACTTTATTCCAGGAAGAGCTACTCTTCCTCTAGTTTTTTCCCCCATGGCTCCAGGGAGGGAGGTTGGGCTGTCCCAGGGTGAGTTTGGGCAGCCAGGTACACCATCACAGGACTGGTAGTTACAATGGCATGAGCCTCACCAAGGGTACTTCAGGTTTTCTGGAGATTACTTGTCTTGAAACTGGTTTTGTTCCCACATACTGCTGCGGTGAGATGCTCCTGGTGTTTTCTCCACTGTGCAGTCTATATGGAATTTGCATTGAAGAATCTGAAGAGGTTTTTCTCTTTCTCTTTTTTTAAAAAAAAATATTTTTATTGATTTCAGGGAGGAAGAGATAGAAACATCAATGATGATGAGAGAGAATTATTGATCAGCTGCCTCCTGGACACCCCTACCTGGGATCAAGCTGGCCACTTGGGCATGTGCCCTCACCAGGAATGGAACCATGAGGTTGATGCTCAACCACTGAGCTACACCAGCTGGTGTAGTCAGTGTTGTTCCCTGTTATCTTCCCTTCAAAGCATGAAAATGTTTTGAAAATGTTGATAGTCACTACTTGAATATATTAAATTGCTCTCCAGGTTAATTTTGTTAAGTAGATTTTTAATTCAGGGCCATTATTTACAAGCCTTCCACCTTAAAAAGCAATCAGATTGTAAAGTGTGTCTATTTGTTAATGTGAATGCTGTCTTTTTACTTCAGTCTTAATGACCTGCATTACTGAGTGTTTCTTGAACTTAGGACAGAAGGTGACCAGGATAATATAGGTGTCTTGGTCTGACTGTACCTTGGGTATGACTTCCTTCAAACCCAATCCCCGTCGTGATGGGCTTATATTTGACTAGAGGCCTGGTGCACGGCATTCTTGCATGGAGGTGCGGGGCTGGGGTGTAGAGAGGATCCCGCATCCTGGCCTGTACCCTCTCGCAGTCTGGGACCCCTTGGGGGGATTTCTGTCAAGGGGTCCTTAGTGCTGCCGTAGAGGTGGAAGAGGCTCCCGCCACCACTGCTGTGCTTACCAGCCGTGAACCTGGCTCAGGGCTGCTGGCTGAGCAGCACTCCCCCGTGGGAGTGCACTGATCACCAGGGAGCAGCTCCTGCATTGAGTGTCTGGCGTCCCCCCCGTGGGCAGTGCACTTCATAGCAACCAGTCGTTCTGCTGTTTGGTTAATTTGCATATTAGGCTTTTATTATATAGGTCTAGAGGCCCAATGCACAAAATTCATTCAAGAGTAGACCTCCCCCCCCAGCTGCTAGCACCGGCTTCCCTCTGGCACTTGGGATCTGGGCTTCCCTTGCAACCCTGGCTTCCTCTGGTCTAATTAGCATCTTGCACTTTCGTTATAGATGGCTCATCGGCATTTCAGATGGAGTGCAATGTTTGGGCACACTTGGGATGTTAGAAGTGCACCTTCTAACATCCCAAGGATGGAGGCTGAACTGCTCCTGAATTTATTTAACCTTCCTTTTTGACTCCTACTTCTGAGCTGAGTACCACACTTGAAAGTGGTCTCACTTCCTGGAAGGATTGAGTAGAGAGCTCCTGTGGGGGCTGGGGGCAGAGAAGTGCCCTGAGTAGCACACGAGTTTTCAGAGGGACTTATTTGATAGAGTGACTGGAGGCACTTAATTTAAGTTGTGTGCATACACGAGTCTTTCTGGAGTGTGTTCTGTGTTATCTCACAACTCTCAGTGCTCTCCTCCTCTGTCCTTTAGGACCCAGTGAAAGGTTCCAGTTCTCATCCCTCCCCAGTTCCTAGACTTCTTAATTCTTAAGGGCACCTGGAGCTCAGGAAAGCCCATGGGAGAACTGGTCATCACTATTAGCCTCTCACAATGAATGCAAATGGCTTGTGGCTTCTCTGTAACAGGAGTGTTTTATCCTTCCAAGCAGCTTCATTCCATTTAAAAAACAGTTGTTACAACTTTTGTTCAAGGATCCTTTTATTTGGTTTCATTTTCTTGGAGATGGGTTTTCATGTGCCATTATATTTCTGCCACTTGACCTTTTTTTCCTGCTACCAGTTCTTCCCTCTTCCTTCTGTACAAATTCAGATTCTATTCTTCCCTTCCTCTTCTAAACCAGCAGGTGGACTCATTTTCTGGTGTTGTAATAAAATGGTGATTGGCACACATATCTAACATCCCTTACTGGGTCTCTCCTCCCATGAAGGCAGGGACCCTGAACTGCTGTTCTAGCTGTCCGCAGAGGAGATGCCCTAAGGTCACTGGCTCTTTGGAGGTTACCATTGGGCAAAAGGATCAGTATTTGTCAGGAACTCATTGGTGTTCTTATCCTGCTGGCCCAGGTGGACCATGAACTTGGAAATAGGGTGTCCCAGACCCTGAATAACAGGCATTTTTGCTGCAGAAGTTTCCTTCTGGTTCACCCACCACTCAGATAAACAACAGCAAAACTTCTTTGCCTTTTCTGGAAGCTCAAATTACCTTGTGCATGAATGAAGTCATAGAAATGAGTGTGGTTGCAGTGTGAGAGATTTTAAAACTCCGCTGCTCCAGCCAAGTACAAAATTTTTTGTGGGTTAAAGTGATAGAGGTGCACAGGGATCCATGTCAGACTCTGCAGGGCTCCTTCATGTGCTTTAGAACTTGGTGATCCTGGCCTCTATGTCTAATCTCATGTTCATACTTAGTTTTCCTCATTATTGTGACAGGTGGATCTGAAGCTAAGTGGACACTAGTTACCCATAAGAACTGCTATTCTTTGTTCAGAAGATAAAGACCTTTTTGCAGTGGCCAGGTAACTCAGTTTGGAGTGTCTTGATGCGCCAAGGTTATTGATGTACCAAGGTTGCTGGTCGAACCCCAGTCAGGGTATATATAAGAAACAACCAATGAATGCATAAATAAGTGGAACAACAAATTGATGTTTCTTTCTCTCTCTCTCTCTCTCTTCTCTCGCTCTTTCCCCTCCTTCTTCCTTCCTCTCTCTAAAATCAACACATTTTTTAAAAATTAAAAAAATACTAAAAAGAAGACCTTTTCTGAGCTAATTGGACAAGATTCAGAAGTGAGAGAAGGGAACGAAAACTGAATGTGTGAGTGCTGTGCATGCGTGTGTGAGCACATGCATCTGTGAGCATGCAAGAGTATGAGTACACAAGTGTGTCTGTTTGTGTGTGTTGTGCATGATTGTTTGGTGTTCACCTAGCCTGGTGTATTGTACCTTTGGGGAGCAGGGAGGTGTCTGTCAATGACCCAATTTCCTGTGTTTGTCCTATGTCAGTGGATGTCCACTGAGTGGGATCAGTTGCTTCCAAGTTTGTGTGCCATGTTTCTTGTACCCTTTCCTCTCTACTCACTGACCTTGGCCTCCTCAGAACCTGGAGACCTACGACCATGGCTGTTGGAGGCTGACCATGATATTGCCCACCTTATGAGAGGCCTTTTTGGAAGAGCAGCTGAGGCCCTTCAGCAGGACAAGAAAATTTTTGTCACATAATCTCATTTTTGTAAAGTGGCTGTCCACTTAGTGGGCTACATTGGCTTCTTTTAACATGCAGAAGGCTCAGAAAATCTGTATCAAGTCCCCAGATTCAAGGAACTTCATAAGACTGACTGGACATCACCAGTTGGTGATGTACCCACCAGTCAGACCTATTGTTAACGTAAAGGTTAGCAGAATTGTAGGACGCGAAGTGCTGACCAGGTGGAGGCTGAGCCCCAGGCAGATCCTCAATGTCTCTTGGCTGGGATATGGAGCTGCAGCCACAGGCAGAAAGCAATGGGTGCAAGTCATGATTGTTTAGAGATCTCCATCAATCTGTGGGATAGGACAAAGGGTCATTGTCTTGTTGCCCTGGAATGGGATAGTTAGGACAATTTGGTGTGGACCCTGCATCCTCCTAGATGTTTACCCCTTTCACACCAGGTAAAGCACCTTTCTCAGAATTTCCCTAGCACAAATAACCCCTTTCTCCCCAGCCTTCAAGTTACTGGGAGAAGTGGAGCTTTGCGGGATCTTTAGTGACACAGCCCCACTAGGCTTGATTCACACTTTCCATACCTGCTTTAATTTCTCTTAGTGAGCTTCTCCTGCCCTCCCCCACTGGGCACTTCACCCATCAGGTTCTCTTCACAATCCCTGTGCTTCTCCTTAGAGCTCTGGCACGTGTGGTGAGGAACTGCTTCTTTCTGTAACTGGGTTAAAGTTTCATCTGCTGCAGTAATTGAGTTTATAGCTGGTAATTTCCTTCTGCAAGGGACCTATTTATCTTGAGAGTGTGTAGGGCTTTTAGGATGGTATAAAATTGACCAGTAGTGAGACAGGCTGACCCTGTAGTGTGAGCAGTGTACACTAGGCACTTTTTGAAACCAAATTTCTTCAGATTTGTCAAAAGGTTTACCATGAGTCGTGGGCTCAGATTGAATTTACATGTTCAAGTCCTTTTTTTAAAACATATTTTTCTCTGTAGTTCTGCTATAATGCTTATTTTGGAAAAGCAGATTTATTTCAACACTATTGATATATTATGGCACAGTTGAAACATTGCACACATGTTGTATTTGGTTATGGGTGTGATTTTTGTCTAGGAGAAATGCTAAATTAGCTGGTGGCCTGTTTTGATAAATAAAGTTTGACCGGGACACAGCTATGCCCATTTGAGAACATATTGTCACAGCTGAATAATTGGGAGAGAGATGCAATGGCCCAAAGAGCTGAAAATATTTACTGTGTTCCTTTAAGAAAAAGGTTGCTGACTCCTATACCAGAAGAATCCAGAATATTGTCCCCAGTCAAAAGAATACCTACTGGTACACAGAATAAAAATGCAGACATCTCAAGATGCAGCAATCCTCCTCAGGTCACACTCCTCTTCTTTCTGGAGTCAGCCTCCTGCCAGCTTGTCACAGTAACTCAGAAACTGCAGCCCCCAACCCTCTTTACCGCTGTCATAGCACACTCAGGTCTTCCCCAGGGGAGGCATCAGGCTTCAGGTAGATTTATGTATTTCTTGGCTATTTTAACATGCTGCCATTTAAAAATCAGGTTGTTGTCTCTTTTTATGTGACTGATAATGATTTGGATTGCTGTGTACCTAAACCCATTGTTCCATTAAGGACTATGTTTCTTTTGGTGACGTTTGTTAAAAATGCATCTGTTGTGCTCCAGCAGAACTTACTGTACTTTGAAAGCAAACAGCAAAAGTTATGGTCTCACTTATGACACTCTATAAGACTGTAATCACTTAATATTTGTGGTGAGAGGTGAAGCCCACTCCCCTTGCAAGGAGGTCCCAGTGTCCTTTGGAAACATTGAGTCTGATTGGTGGTTAATGGAATGTTTCTATGGACATTGCCTGGAGGTGCATGGCCTTTAGTACCCAGCACTGTCCCACCCACTTTCTGTGTGACCTCCACCTGCCTCAGTTTCCCCACTGTAAAATGGGGACTGATAACAGCACTCAACTTGCAGAAGGTTGCGAGGATCATCTAAAGCAGTGGTTCTCAACCTGTGGGTCGCAACCCCTTTGGGGATCGAACGACCCTTTCACAGGGGTCGCCTAAGACTATTGGAAAACACCTATTTCCCATGGTCTTAGGAACCAACTGCTCCTCGGTGTAGCAAAATGTAGCAATGTAGTTTACTGTTGTCATATGAAGACTGTTACCCATGCTACACCACGATTCAAGACAAAATTTCATTTATTTGTAATTAGAAATAAATATTTCACAATATACAATTACATATTGTTTTTGTGATTAATCACTATGCTTTAATTATGTTCAATTTGTAACAACAAAAATACATCCTGCATATCAGATATTTACATTACAATTCATAACAGTAGCAAAATTACAGTTATGAAGTAGCAATGAAAATAATTTTATGGTTGGGGTCACCACAACATGAGGAATTCTATTAAAGGGTCGCGGCAATAGGAAGGTTGAGAACCACTGATCTAAAGTGTCTGGTCCAGGCATCATGCTTTCTGAGCTCTCTGTAAAACATTCATTTGTTCATTAGGTGTTTGCTGTGCATCTGCTGTGTGTCCAGTACTATTCTAGGACTTAGGGACCAGGAACATTGATGCTGACATCCTGCTATCTGTTACCCTGGTGGGTGGTAATAACATCTGATTATGGGGATGGAGTGCTCATACCTTCCCATGGAGGGCAAATCTTAATTCTCTCAAGCATGGCTCCTCTTGCAGACATTCAGGATGGCTGTTCCATCCTCCTCACTGGCACATGCATTATTTTAGTCCCTCCATATGATTGTCACTCAGATGAAATCAAATTATTTAAACATAATTAACAAAAGGCCTTTACACCAGATAATAGAATGGTTCACAGTGGGCAGCTTGTGAGAATGCCAGGGAGAAATGGAAGTGCAGAACTGGGTTCCAGGCCCAGATCCTTAGCTCATCTAGACTTGGATTTCCCCACCCTGTGCATCCCATTGTCAACATTCTGAGGCTGTGGGTAAGTAACAGCTGTCACCCCCAGAGTGTGTGAGTGTGCTCCTCCCCCAGGGAGAGTCTCCCCAACATTTTCTCTGTGTGTGTGGTTTTTTAAAAATACATATATATTTTATTAATTTTTTCAGAGATGTAGGGAGAGGGATAGAGAGTTAAAACATCGATCAGCTGCATCCTGCACACTCCCTCCTGTGGATGTGCCTGCCACCAGGGTACATGCTTTTGACTGGAATCAAACCTGGGACCCTTGAGTCCACAGGCCGACGCTCTATCCACTGAGCCAAACCAGTCAGGGTTCAGACTGTGTTTTTGAAGGCTCAGGAAACTCTTAGCCAGGTATCTGGGCCTGTGGCCCTCCTAATGATGGAAAGGAAAGAAAATACCATATTTCTGGAGTTTAAGTTTTCAGACTACTAAGGGTTAAGATCCCATCTTCATTTAGTGAGTAGTAAGATTTAGTTCTCATTTTGAACAAACCCTTAGCATAGGACTTGCCTCATTCTTTAAGAGCCACTCTCCCTGTTCAATAGCTTGGCCCATGCTGTTCCCCTGTCTGGTCCATCTCCCCAGATTCCTATTCCTACCTCAGCCTTGGTCTGTGGGTCTCCATCTCAATATTTGCCTTAACAGTCAGAATTCAGGTGTTCTTAATGAAAGCACACAATTTGTTTTGCCCCATAGGGCAACCCAGGAATCATACGCTTTATGAGACTAATTTACAAAAATGTAGTTTAACTAAAATAACATACTAAACCCATACTGTTTGCTACACAGTGAAAATGAAGATTAATGGCAAAAGAAGTTTCTGCCATGAAAGAGTTTAGCATGAGGAGAGATGAAGCCATTGAGTTGTGTGGAGGCTGTTGCCGTAGACAGACTTGATGAGGGACTATATGTAACATGGTCTCTGTCAGAGTGAGCCCACAATGATAGTGTGTCCTGATGGCCTCTTAGGACAGCTAGTGGCCCAGGTAGAAGGTGTGCTATGTGGATGAGCCGAGAGCATTGGGTTTACTGCTTTGAGTGCAGGAGTCATTGTAATAAGTGATAGAGAAGGTGGATTTTTAAGCTGTGTAGACATTTGCCAATAACTAATGGGAAAGTAGCAGCAGTGTCCCTGTCAGCCCACTGAGGTTCTGTGTTCCTCTTGTGTTCTTAGTTCCGCCCATTGCAGGAGCCAGCCAAGTGTCTTCCCTTTATCATAGGCGCCTCCCTCCCTGCAGGGCCTTCTCCCCTTGCCCCACCCCCACTAACATTTGTGTCCTTTCAGTTCTCAGCCTCTGAAGGTGACAGTGTTATTTGATCTATCTTTCCTTTTATCTTTGTTTTCTTATAATACAAGATAATACATAGTCACTGTTAAGAGACTATGATTTAATAGAGAAAGTGAAAGTTTCTTAACCCACTCTTCAGAAATGAGTGCTGTGGATTTAGCCCCGTTTCTTTCAGTTTCAATTTTAGTAAACTTTCAATTTTTTCCCTGTAGATTATAAGCACTTTTAAACCATGTGAATAGTATTACACTATTGTGCAACTTGATTTTCTCATTCAAGTTATTTCTAAAGTCACTGTGTCT
This sequence comes from Lasiurus cinereus, assembly GCA_011751065.1. Lineage (NCBI taxonomy): Eukaryota > Metazoa > Chordata > Mammalia > Chiroptera > Vespertilionidae > Lasiurus > Lasiurus cinereus. Next base: position 191,348 of record JAAGEH010000197.1, on the reverse strand, counting down.
TTTCACATAGCATGCCTGTGAGGTATGGATGGGGAAACTGAGGCTCAGAGTGACAAACTGCCCTCTCCCCCAATTGCTCCCTGAGATCCTGCCTTTACCAGCGGTACAGATTAACTATCGATCATCTTTAAGTTTCCCAAGTTAAATTACATTCCGTATTCAGCTTTATTACGTCTTGACATAGTTTAAAACTTGAGAACTGACTTTTTGGTGTGAGTTTCTTCCAGAATACAACTACTGCATCTCTGCTATGTTACTCAGAGATAGATGTCAGGAAGTGGTTCAGACCTGGAGCAGATTAGGGCCTGTTCTGGAAGGGAAGACCAAAGTGCAGCTTAGCTATTCTCCCTTGGCCCTCCCTAGTGGCTGTGTTCGACTCTCAAGAACTTGGGGAGCCTGTGGAGGGTATGCAGACCAAGACTCAGCTTTGGAAGCTTCCTCAGGCTACTGACTTGGGGAGGGTGGACGGGAGTCCTGAGTCTAAGTAGGAGACGAGGGAGGCCATGCAAAGAGAGGTGGCATGGCTCCAATCCCAAGACCACTAGGGTGTAGAAACCCAGAAACTCACCTGTGCTGTGTGTTGAGACTGTAGAGCTTGGCCAGTGGCTGATAAAGTTAGCGAATGGATCCTATCGTCCCATCCTAGCATCCATTGTGTCAAAGGCCCTTCCTGACAGGAAGGGGTGCCCTACACTACCCTGAGGACAGTAGCTGCTCATGTGCAGGCCTTCATCTGTCAGCAGATGCTTCTCGCTTGTGTGGGTCTGGTAGACAGCTCATGGTCAGCATGACCAAAGTACCTCCATTCCTAACCTTCTTTTCCCAGAACTGCTTCTTTCCTATCTCAGAAAACCAATTTCTTCTTTCCAGTTTCTCAGGAAAAATAACAATAAAACAGAGCAGTCTTCTCTTGCCTCATATGCAGCTATTGTCGTGTTGTCATGTTCTTATCCTCTAAAGCAGTGGTCTCCAAACTTTCGGATCTCATGGACCACCGGTTGGCAACCATTGCTCTAAAGTACAGTCCAGCATTTGATCATCTCCCTACCACTCCGTCCCCTTTCCTGTACTGGGCCACAAGATAGAGAAGCCCTTAGTCTATCCCCAAATCAGCTAGATGATCCTTTAGAACAAATTATATCTCCCTGTGCTTCCCCTGAGATTAGTCCACACTTAGCACCCTTTCCCCCCAAGATTTTCATGCAAAGTCCCTTCTCTGGGCTCTGGAAAAAGCACCCCAAATCTACTTTTTAGTTCATTAGCTCTGTCACTTCTCCCAAACACATATTACTAAGCCTTGCTTTCCTGGTGTGTGAAACAAGAGTATTACTCTAGTAATCTTGCTGATATGTTAGTAACAGAATAGTATAAATAGTCCAGATAGTATTAATAATGCCTCAGAATTATGGCTCTATGACTTATGTCTATTTCTTTTCTTTTTTACTGGCCTGTGTGCCCAACCTATGCCACTTACTTTCTGTTGGTCTCCCGTTAGTCCTGTTTAAAAATTCTGGTTTCTATCATACCATAATTCACCCTTGGGAGTTGTTAAAATATATTTATTGGTTTTAGAGAAGAAGGGAGAGAGAGAGATAGAAACATCAGTAATGAGAGAATCACTGATTGGCTGCTGCCTGCACTCCCCCCACTGGGGATCGAGCCCGCAACCTCAGGCATGTGCCATTGGCCAGAATCAAACCAGGGACCCTTCAGTCCACAGGCTGACACTCTATCCACTGAGCCAAATTGGCTAGGGCATCCTTTGAAGTTGTTTTAAAACAGGTTTTCCTCCTGAGGCTCTCAGACCAGTTGGATGGTGGGATTTTACTAAAATAAAGCAGCTTTTGCCGAAACCGGTTTGGCTCAGTGGATAGAGCGTTGCTCTGTGGACTGAAAGGTCCCAGGTTTGATTCCAGTCAAGGGCATATACCTTGGTTGCAGGCACATCCCCAGTGGGGGGCGTGCAGGAGGCAGCTGATCGATGTTTCTAGCTTTCTATCCCTCTCCCTTCCTCTCTGTAAAAAAAATCATTAAAATAATATTTTTTAAAAATAAAATAAAGCAGCTTTTGGTAGAGGCAGTTGAAATTTGCATCTGACCCAAATCCCTATGTCAGCATTCTGCCCTATATTTAGTGGCCCCATCATGGGTTCAGTCTGTGCAGTGCCTTTGTAGTCTCTAATGTGGCTGAAACCTGCCCAGGAAGATCTGGGCTGTGTCCTGCCACTCCCACTGGCCCAGGACGGGATTCATCAGAGTAAGGTTGTGTCTGGAGTGTGAAGAGGAGTGGTTGAGGCCACCTAGCTTCCAGCTGTTCCCTATATAGCAAGCAGCCTATGCGTCAGACAGCAGTCAGCACAGAGTCTCCACCAAGAGGGGGGTGGGTGTTCTTTGTGGGCCCCACATTTTATTTTTTTTAAATATATTTTATTGATTTTTTACAGAGAGGAAGGGAGAGAGATAGAAAGTCAGAAACATCGATGAGAGAGAGAGAGACATCAATCAGCTGCCTCCTGCAAGCCCCACAGTGGAGATGTGCCCGCAAGTAAGGTACATGTCCCCAACCGGAATTGAACCTGGGACCTTTCAGTCCTCAAGCCGACGCTCTATCCACTGAGCCAAACCGGTCTCGGCAAGGCCCCACATTTTCTGAATGAATGGGCCTGTGGTGAAACTTCTGCGATCTTTCTGCCCCTTTATTTTCCTTTCCTTGCTCTCCAGGAATTCTGAAGCCGATTAGAGTTTGCCAGCTGGGACAATCCAGCCTCTTCACCTCCTCTTTAGAAAGTACCTCTTCACTGCTTTTTGCAGAAATCTGCAGTCACGCTTCACTCCACAAGGAGGGTTTCTTCCTGAAACTTTGTCACCATCTCTGGGTCTGCGCCTGCAGGCTGTGGCTGCCAGCTCTGACTTGTTGAGGCACTGTCCTTTCCCCTTGAGAGGAGCAGCAGCTACTTACCAGCACCTGCCCTGCCCTGGCCAGGGGCTAGGGATTGGCCATAGCAAGCCTCATTGAGCCCTACGGCAACTTCCTGGCTATGTAGGAGGCATCATCCCCCACTGTAGGCCCTGTTCCCTCCAGCTGTGGTTGTCCTTCCTGTGGTGGGGGAAGGTTTTAGCATGTCCTTCCAGAGTGGCCTGTCAGAGGCACAGTCCAGGCCCTTGCTTTTGGGCCTGGGTTGGCAGCATTTCAGCCCCTGGGCTGCAGAATGAGTTGCCCTGACACGGCATAAGCTGATGGATTCCTGGGCCCTACCGAGGCTGGAGGGAGTGGCCCTGTGGGTGTGAGGCTCAGCTCTGGCACCTCATCTATTTGTTTTACACCAGTGATGATGAAGTGAGGCCATTTGGCACCACCACCCCAGTCTGGTCACCTGGCCCACAGCAATCTTTTTGCCTGTCTCCTTATCTGTGAGCAGATTGGAGGGACAATTTCACACAGGTTCTGGGGTTCATATGAGTTTCATAGATAAGATCTCGGGACTTATGCTGTGGGGATTGCCTCTGGGCTGGAGCAGAGGTGGAAAGGGGAATCATGGGTGCTCTGGGTGCAGGATTAGGGGACAGAGTGTTATGCAGTAGAAATATGTTCTCCTTGTCTACCTGGGATACTCCTCATCTCCAGTGGGTCCCAGGCCAGAATGGGAACTTCTCCCTCAGGGGCAGAATTTCCTTGGACTCCAGTGATCCCCCCTTGCCTGAGATCCTGGTATCCCCTCATCTTCTATCTAGACAGGCTTCTCCCCAATCCTGGAGGCACGCATACCTGCCAGCCAAGGTGGCCTCAGAATTGCTCCTCTTGTCCCAATTTTTCAGATGTTTGAGGAACTTCTGTTTCAGGTTGTGCCCAAAGAAAAAATGCTTCACCCTTCCCACATTGACAGATACTCAGGACAGTGACTTGTGGAGAGACAGGATGGACAGACTCTTTGAGCAGGCTGATGGGATTTGTGGTCAAGGCATGTTGGAAAAAGGAACCTAGCACTTTAAACTAAGAGGCAAATGGGAACATTCTTCGCTTCCCTGTGGGATAGTGAGGAGATTATAGGGAGGTGGATGAGGGAATGGAGAGATCTAGGCAAGAGCAGAGGGATGGGGGTTGTATAGTGGCGGCTGAAACTGAGCAGTTGCTACAGGATTGACTGACGGCGCAGGCTGGGATGACAAGGAGGGGTTGGGAGCAGATGGAGGTCGAGCCATAACCAGTAACTCTGCCCTCCATTTAGGTGGAGTGGGGAGCACCCTGGGGGTGACATGGCCACGGGGATACCTGCTCTGTTCAATCCTTTGAACTGACTGTAAAAGCAGATGTCAGTGCCATGGTAGTCTAATACATGTGCAGAGGGAGGAGGAAGAAGCAGCTGTCCTTTCCTTTCTTTCATTCTAAGTCCACAGTAGAACCCGTTGGGGCAGGGCCTCCTTTAAGGATGCTGTAACTGAGTCAGCTCTGGAACGTATCCCATATATGATGATTTGGCCCCTTTGTTGCTGTGTGCTGTCCCCAGTGGGCTTCAGGACTGGGTCTACCCAGTCCTGTCCAGAACAGGCCTCCTGGTGAGGAAACTGAGGTGCTGGGAGGCCTTGCATGTAGGTATACCACAGGTGTGAATTGGGGGTCTGAGGGGTTCATAGGTGTACTCCTCCCCCTGGCCAGGTATTGGTAGACATGGCTCCTGACTGTCCTGAAGAGAATAGGCACTTTGGGAATTCTTCTTCAGCCTCGCAGCTGAATTCCTTTCTAATCCCTGGTGAATGCTCACTGTCTTGTTTCTGGTGTCCTGCCCTGTTTGGAACATTGAGACTGGGCTCAGAGTGGCCCCTTTAAGAGCGGGTGCCTGTGTCCCAGACTTAGCTATGGAATGCCTGCAGCCTCCCTGCAGACATCAATGCTTGTCCTCTCTCTTGTCTATGTGAGGGTTAACAGCACTTCAGCTTGTTGTCTGGAACCGGTTCAGACTAGTTTTCTAGAAAGTGCTTTGTCTCTCAGACTGAATCCTGGGAAGGGTCATGTGGAGCCCAGTGATGTCATGGGATCAGAAACTGACTCAGCTGTTTTATTCTTCTTTCCTTTCTTTATATCAAGATATGTGTGTGTTTCAGGTACAGAGCGCTGGCATGGTGACGGGCCAGAATTCACACCTCTCATCAGCAGTTATAGGATTAAAAGTTACCCCCACTCTTTATCCCTCTAAGGTGAGGGCCACCCTCACTGAAGGGGAGAAGTGTCAAGGGTCAGTCCGATTTTTGCAGTGCAGGCATGGACCTGGTAGTACCTTGCTCTTGACATAGCATAGTCCCTTTCCTGGATTCCAGACACCTAGGGAGTTCAGTTTTCTTCTATTTGCCTTGAGTCTGAAGCACCAAGAATTCTCCTTCTTCATGATAAATAGTCTTCTTCCATTGTTTCTGTCCAGGTTCCTGAGGTCTCAGCTCTCCAGATGCCCCACCACTCCTGTCCCAGCCTTTCCCAGAGCCATGAAGAAATATCCCAGGCACACTTTGTGGGCCCTGCATTTGTGTACCTACTTCTGTCACTGTCACATGGCCAGAAAAATACTACAAGCTGACACTGAAAAGTTACTAAGAAGGTACCAATTCCATTGTGCCACGTTTAAATGTCTTATTTTCTCCTCCCCCAAAGTTCAGAATGACCGAAGAAGCATGCCGGACACGGAGTCAGAAACGAGCACTTGAACAGGATCCAGCAGAGGAGGATGTGGAGAACAAGAAAATAAAAATGGAGAGAGGATTGTTGGCTTCAGATTTAAACACTGATGGAGACATGAGGGTGACACCCGAGCCAGGAGGCCCAGCCCCAGGATTGCTGAGCGGCGCTGAGGCGACAGCCATGGGCAGAGGTGAAGAGCAGACAGGTGATGGGCCTGTGGACATGCGCACCTCACAGAGGTGAGTTGGAGGGGAGGGGACGGGAATCAGGTCAGTCCCAGATGTGAGAATGTGGGCTCAAGACTCCACCAGTTCCTCAGCCTGCAGAAAGCAGGTTTTAGTGGGTTATCGTGTAGATGGCTGTGGAACCCAGCCCTGGCATCGTTGTGCCATAATGGTGGAGAGACCTGGACATCAGTAGCATGGGGTATAGGTCTTATAGGAGAGGGAGTAGTATCCTCTGTCTGTTCTCCTGCTATTTGTTCAACTTGGTACTTTTGGTTTGTAGGAAAACTTGAGTTTTTCATTTGGTCATGCCTTCCTGCTTTTAGATCCGAGGCTTAAGAAGCCAGGGATGCTATGCTCTGCCTGGATCATTTGGCTGCTGGCAGAGTCAGGAGTCCAGCCCAGGGTACCTCTCATACATGCCATCGCTCCTCTTGGAGGAGGGACCATACCAAGGAGAGGTCTTCTGTGGTTTCTTCTCAGTTTGATTACTTCAAGAGTAACTTTCCTGGTCTTCCACTTTTGTAAGGCTCTTAAGGAGAAAGCTTTGAAGAAATACAACTCAATGTACCACCCTATGTCTCCTCAGAAACCTTTTCTCCCCGTAAAGAAACATTTAGGCCTAGCTCTGCCCCTGCTGTCACCTCCTCCCCAGAGAGCTCTGATGAGAGTAGTTCTCTCCAGAATGTTCACACCCAGATGTCTCATGATGTTTCACCTTGGACATGTGGGTGTAGCCATGGCGTTCCAGCCAGCTCTGTAGTCCCTCTGTGGTCTATCCCTTGTCTCCCTCGCTGCTTCCCTTGAAAACTCCCCTTCACATCTCTGCTCAAGTAGTGATGGAGGGTAGGGAGGTAGAGATCTGGGGAATCTTGGGGCTCTTTGCCTTCTAGTGATTGTCAACTTATTCTCCAGAGGGGTCTCATACTGTGATCATTTTGGGCCCTAACCAGTTTGGATAGAGCGTCGGCCTGGGGATTGAAGGGTCCCAAGTTCTATTCTAGTCAAGGATATGTATCTTAGTTGTGGGCCTCCTTGCATTGTTTCTGTCCAGGTCCTTGTAGGGGTGTGTGTGTGTGTGTGTGTGTGTGTGTGTGTGTGCGTGCAGGAGGCAGCTGGTTGATATTTCACTCTGATCAATGTTTCTAACTCTCTATCCCTCTCCCTTCTTCTTTGTAAATAATCAATAAAATATATTTTAAAAAAATAATAAATAAATAAATAAACAAATCCATTTTGGAACCCAGACTGTTGGCATCCTAAGGAGATCATCTGGCCTGGCACTTCTCATTGAAAATTCTTATCTCCTTGAGATAGATAAATGGGAAAATCTAATCTCCTCCTTTTGGGAAAGTATCATAGGCTGGAAGGATAGTGTGTTCTATGTGTTTCTGCTCCCCAGAAAGACCTTTTCTGTCTGGTTCTGTTTTCTGCAGCTCCTATTCTAAAGCCGAGGCCTCTTTTAAAGTTCTAGAAATAAAATTGTAACTCCTTTTTCTGTCTCTGACTTGATTCTCAGTGATGTCTCAGATTGTGAGGATAAGGAGGAGCTTGTTGTTTGTGGAGATCGGTTGGGTCCCTTACATCCTGAGTGCCTGATGTACATTTTTTTCCTGTAATCACTGTGCTCCTCTGCAGGGCAGGCCAGTGAATTGTGAGGGAGAGGTTAAGTTTGAATGAACTGGAACTCAAACTCAGGTCTTTCTGTTCCAAAGCCTGGGCTACAGTTGGTCTCTGGGCCTCTTGGTCCCAGATTTTTCCCACTGCCCATTGGCTTCCAACCCAAGGGCACTTAGATGAGATGACATTTTCTGAAGTTGATGGGTATGATATCTTTATAACACATAAAGGCTGCAAAGGAGCAGGGGACAGAGATTAACCCAGGCACACAGGGCAGGGTCCTCCTTCAGGACTAGAGACACCCCAAGACATGGTGAACCTGTGTGTGTGTGGAAAGAGCCCAGCTTTGGAGGCCAGCAAGAAAAGTAGGGGTCAAATCACACTCTCTGACTGATCTTGAGGAGGTGATCTTCCCCTGTGCTTTATTTGTAAAATGTTCAATAATCTCTGCCTTGCAGGTTGATGGGTGACAAATATGTACCCAGAATCAGCCCTGGTGTACGGTATGTGATGAGGGAAAAGGATTAGCAACAACTGCCCTTCAGTCTTAAACTTTACTGAAAACAAGATGTCACATGTGGAGCAGTATCTCCCTGAGTTCCCACACAAAATGTTTTATCTAATTCTTAGAGAAATACAATTGGGAGTTTTGACAGAATCATAAGATCAAGTTCAGCCCAGAGCCATTCTAAAACTGTAGTTCATTCTGGAGTGAGTGGCCACAGTTTTTGTGTTAGATGCAGGCAGTGTTTGGACCCTCATTGAGGGGCTTTGGACATCCCCTTGGGAACACACACACACTTGACCCCTGAACAATGAGGGCGGCCCCCCCCCCCCCCCCCTAGGGACATCAATCTCCTGCGCAGGCAAAAATTCGTGTATAACTTTTGACTCCCTCAACACTTAGTTGTCCCTTGGTATCCAGTGGGTATTGGTTCTAGGATCCAGAATCTGAGGAAATACAAACTTAACAAATGTAAATCCAATTAATAATTACATTAAGTGGGAATGGTCTAAATACCTGAATCAAAAGGCACAAATTGTCAGAGTAGAACAAAAAGCAATCCAGCTTAATTATATGTTGCCTATAAGAAACATTTAGCCCTGACTGGTTTGGCTCAGTGGATGGAGCGTCAGTCTACAGACTGAAGGGTCCCGAGTTTGGTTCCGGTCGGGAGCATGTGCCTTGGTTGCAGGGCACGTCCCCAGTTGGGGGTGTGCAGGAGGCAGCTGATTGATGTTTCTCTCTCATCTATGTTTCTGGCTCTCTGTCTCTCTCCCTTCCTCTCTATAAAAGATCAATGGAATATATTTTTTAAAAAAAGAAACATTTAGATCCTTAGGTAAAAGATGGGGAAATATATACTATAAGTAGACATAAGAAGGCTAAAGTGACCATATTTTATTAGATAAATAGACTTTAAGACGAGGGACATTTTATAACAATACATCAGGAAGATATAATCTACACTAATAAAAGAGAAACATGCAAATTAACTCCACTATATCCATCAGCCACGCCCACCAGCCAATCAGGAGTGAATATGCAAATTATCCCAACCAAGACTGCAGCCAAGGACCTGGAGCCTGCAGGAGGCTTGGGTTGCCCCCAGAGATGGAGGAAGCCAAGCTTCCCACCTAACCTGGCTGGTCCTGGCAACCCAAGCTTCCAGCTGGCCCTGGCTTCCGCTCAAGGCTACAAAGTTTCAATTATAGAAGATAAATAAATCCCCAGATACTTGCTTCCGGCCATCCCTGGCCTTCGCTCAAGGAGGCACTACAAAAAAAGAAAGAAGGAAGGAAGGAAGGAAAGGAAGAAAAAAGAAAAGAAAAGAAGGAGGGGCTGGGAACTTGGATTGCTGGAGGTGTGTGGCCAGCCTGAAAACAGCTCTCAGCTCCTCACCCAGGCTGGCTACACTCCCATGGGGTGAGGGCTTGGCCAAATTGCAAACAGCCATCAGGCCCTCACCCAAACTGGCCAGGCACCCCAGTAGTCATAAATGTATATGCACATAACAGCAGAACCCCAAAATACCTGAGGCATAAGCTGAAGTGGGTGTGGCCAGCCTGAAAACAGCCCTCAGTCCCTCACCCTGTCAGTAAGGGTCAGTTGGAGGTGATCAAGACAGTGGGGAGAGGTGCAGTTTGGAGAGAGCTGGCCAACAAGGGGGTTCAGTTGGCAGTAAGCATGCCAGCAGAGGAGGCAGTTGGGGGCGAGCACACTGGCATTTGGGGGTGATGAGGCGGGTAGGGGGGCATTTTTGGTGTTTGGAGCATCATCCCATACACCAAAAAGTTGTGGGTTCTATCCCTAGTCAGGGGCACATATGGGAGGCAACAGATTGATATCTCCCTCTTCTCCCCCCCCCCCAAAAAAAAAGAAATAATAAAAAGAAAAAAGGATAGATAATAGCAAATCTTGGTGAGGATGTAGAGTAAGGAACCCTGATACATGGTGAGAATGTAAAATGACATAAATAGTTTGATAATTTCTTACACAGTTAGACATGAATTTACCACATGATTCAGCAATCTATCCAAGGAATGTACCCAGGAGAAATAAAAACATATGTCCACACAAAGGCAGGTACTTGAATGTCCAAAGCAGCGTTATTTGTAATAGCTAAAACATGGAAACAGTCCACATATCCTTGGGTGAACAAGATATGCTAAATTTGCATAGAAGATGACTATTCAGAAATGAAAAGCACAAATTATCAATACATGCTACAACATGGATGAATGTCAGGCTTGTCATGCCAAGGGGAGACTCCCAACCCAGACTCTACATATTGTAGAATTGAATCTACAGGGAGTGTCCAATAAAAGCAAACAGTGTAGATAGGAAAGAAATTAGTGGCTCCATTGTGTATGGCAGGGGTAGGTGGTAGTAATGATTAACAGCTTACGGTCACAAGGGAACTTTTCGGGATGTTGGAAGTATTCTAAAATTGGATTATGGTGATGGTTGCACAACTCGTAAATTTATTAAAAATCATTATATTGTGCTGAAACCGGTTTGGCTCAGTGGACAGACTGTAGGGTCCCAGGTTCGATTCCGGTCGGGGCATGTACCTTGGTTGTGGGCACACCCCCAGTAGGGGGCGTGCAGGAGGCAGTTGATCGATGTCTCTCATCGATGTTTCTAACTCTCTATCCCTCTTCCTTCTTCTCTGTAAAAAATCAATAAAATATATTTTTTAAAAAATCATTATATTTTACTCTTACAATAGATGACTTTTGTGGTGCATAAATTACACCTTAATATGTATGTTTTAAAAATATATAAATGAGGTTGAAAATAGTTTGGTTTTCATTCTGGCATCCATAAGTATGCTCTCAGAAAAACAAAAATCATAGAGGTGGAAGTCATGAATCTGTTGGCCTTGGGAGACCAACCCAAAGGTTGGGTATGAACTGCCCTCCCCCCACGTCGAGTCAGGACTGAGTTGTGTGTGAGGAAATTAATTAGAAGGTGGTCAGTGTGGTGGGACTGGGCCAGGGGGACCAGACATGCCCTGGAGCCAATCTTCTATGGTCTCTCCACAGCTGGCCGCATCTGCAGTGGTGCCATGGCTCAAAGGGTGTCTGTGGTCCCTCTGCTTGGCCTGCAGGGATTGAGCTGAAACAGGCTCTCTGACATCCCCCGAGGGGTCCTGGAGTGCAAGAGAGCACTCTGCAAAGTTGCTGCATTGAGCATCTGCCCCATGTGCACATCATACCTACCAGGTAGTCAGATAGTTGCTTAGCTTTTTATATATATAAATATATATGTATGTATATTTTATTGATATCAAAGAGGAAGCAAGAGAGAGAGAGAAATATCAATGATGAGAATCATTGATCAGCTGTTTCCTGCATGCCTCCTACTGGGGATCGAACCCTGGACCCTTTAATCCACTGAGCCAAACCAGCCAGTGTGTATGTGCCTTTTTCTGAGGCACCAACTCTATGATGGCCTTGTCTTGAGGACAGACATGATCTCATTATGCTACTTTCTAGGGAACCATATATGAAAACATGCAGAAGTCTTAGGGATTGTTTGAGGGTATGGCTCATCGGGGAGGGGGTTGAAGTCATTGGGTGCCTACCAGACCATCTCTACTTCCTCATTTTACCTGGAAGGAAAACACAGCGCAGGGGCAGACCAAGAGCCCCATTTCTTTTCAGTAGTCTGCTGTATGAACGTTGGATGTGTCATAGGTGTCCTGGTGATTGCCTATACTGGCTTCTGTTGGGGGGTGTGGTGGCCTTGAGGCAGCCTTGCATCTTCCTCTTCTCTCCCCTTTCCCCATTGAATCATGCATGTGTTTAGCCCAGGGATGGGACTTGACCTGGACCAAGAGCTTGCCCTTTATGTAGTAGGAGGGGCTACTATACCAACCAAGAGCCTACTGGGAGCTGGCAGTAGCATCCAGAGCCCTTAGAGCTGTTATTGCCTTTTAGTTTTTCTGGCTTTCTACCTCCCTGGTCAGAAGTTATAACAGACTATAGCATGTACAAAAGTACTGTCTTTTTTCTGGGCCTGCAAAGCAGGGCACTTTTGAAGCTGGTATCCTTGATGACAGAAGCACTGTCTCATCTTTCTTTTGAGACTTTGGCATTCACCAAAAGGAGTAGTGGGGGGTGACACATCTGTGTAGAGACCAGTCACCTCTTTTGTGCCCAGGAATCTCATTGGCTGGTCATTTGGAATTAAGACAGTGCTTTATGGCCCATAGTGGTGATGTGTAGGCAGACACGTCATCCACATACATGTTAATACCCAGGTCTTCTTCCAATGCAAAAATTAATCTGAAAGCAACATGGTAGTGCAGCCATTTGTCTATAATGTGAGGATGTGTAATAGCCTGTTCTGTTCTGAGTAGAATTGGGGACTGAAGGAAAAGGTTTACAACACCTAAGATGACTTCATGCATGGGTCATAGGTAGTGTTTGTTGTTTGAGTGACATTCTTTATAAGTGGTCTCTTGAGAGGGGAAGAATAAGGTAAACACTGGGGCTGCCTGTCCTGGCAGGAGTAACATTTGCACACCACGTGAGCCTCTCCTGGTATGGTTTGCATACATGCATCCACCTATGTAGTCCACAGCCTTAGCAGAGTACAGAACCTTGTCCTCAACCCATGAAATTCCCTCAAGCCCTCCATGCATCTCCTGGCCTCCCTGACTAGGTGCACTCTGGCACGCTAGATATAACCTCTCCTCTTTCTTAGATTTCCTACAAATGGAGTAATGCAGAATGTGTTTGGTGGAATCTGGCTTCTCTCTGTGTGCTTTAAGATTCATTCATGGTGTGTGTATATCAGCATTTTGCTGAGTGACTCCTGTGTGGCTGTGCAGTTATTCACTCACCTGTCCATAGACTGCTAGGGCTGGTTGAGCACAGCTGCCATAATCATTCCTGTAGAAGTCTTCACATGGACATTGATCCTCATTTCTCTTGGGATGTGTTGTTTTAAAGAAACTATCATTTCCCCCAAAATGTCTAGGCCATTTTACTCTGGTAGGTGTGGGAGACCGCCACTTCATTTTCACTTGGTGTCATCAGTGTTTTTTATTTTATTGTTTTTAGAGAAACATTAATTGGCTGCCTCCCCCATGCACCCTGACCAGGAATCGAACCTGGTGTACAGGATGATAGTATCTTCAGTCTTTTTTAAAAATTCTTACCTGAAGATATTTTTAAATTAATTTTTAGAGAGAATGGGTAGGGGTGGGGGTGGGGGCGGGGAAGAGAAGAGAGACATCAATTGGTTGCTTCCAGTATGCAGCCAAGCCTGCAAAGACATCAATTGGTTGCCTCCAGCATGCAACCAAGCCTGCAACTGAGGTATGTGCCCTTGACTGGGAATCAAACCTGTCCAAGAGTCCAAGAGTTGATGCTCTAATCACTGAGTAAAACAGTCCACAGAATTCTTTACAATTTTAGCCAAAGGGTTTCCAGAGAGGTATGCCCATCAGTCTTTTGCCCTTGGTAACAGAAGGATGATTGTTGCTGCACTGGCTGCCTGTCTGGTGATGGGTAGGAGTGCTCACTGGCCATGTACAAATCTGAGCCCCTACCCACTGTGTTCTCAGGACCATGTGGCATTGCAGCTGTGCCTGGCCTGCTGGCCAGCTGTCTGTTGGAATGTGTATCCTTGAGTGAGTTGAGCGAATGTGACACAGCTGTGGGCGTGATAGCTTGGGAAAGGGTCCTAGCCGAGTAGGTGTGAGAGTGGCCCTCATCCTGGTTCATCTGCAGTCTTCCTCACCGGGATTGACCTCCCTCTGTTGTGTGAGAGCTTTAGAAGACCTGCATCCAAAAACCTTCCTTCTGACTATCACTTCTCTGAGTTGGGGCTCTAGCACTCTGGGAGACCCTTTGGAGCTCAGCTCCCTCCCCAGCATCTGTTGTGGGTTGGCTGCTCCCTTTCACTGCTGATTCTTTCTCTGCTTCTGGGCAGCTTCCAGGAGAGCCCGAGCAGCCTCAGAGAGCTACTCCATCAGCTCCAACTGGAAATCTTAGCTTGCCTGTGTTTTTTAGTGTGTTCAGAACATGGGAACTGAGAGGTATGTTTCTTTGGAAATCAGTTCCTGGTTCCATGCTCTCTTCACTGCATCACTGCCACCTCCAAACTTTTGTGGCCTCTTTCCATCTTCTCATTCTCTGGCTCACCCCTTCCCTTCAGGCTCCTCATTCCAATTCTCTCTCTGACCATACCTTATTCTAGGTTTGAAATAATTGACAATCGAGGGGTTCACCTGTACTTCTAAGAGTTACTAGATTATTTTGGGATATCAGATGATATAGTATCACTCTGGGCATAGTGTGAGCTGGCCTGGTGACAGGTAAGGATCACCATGGGTTGTCAGTTTTCCGTTGCCTTTATGGCACCCTCCTCTGGCCATGGAGGGGATGGTTTCTCACGGACAGTGTAAGCCTTCTGGAGATGTCCTGTGTGGCAGCCCTTGTGCATGGTCACCTTTTAGCAGTCAGGAATGCTTCTCTTCACACATGTGTGAATTAAGCAGATTATTTTGAAATTATTTGGTGTTATTCTGCAGTGCAGTTTCTGATACCTCCTCATAGCACATATTCCTACTTGTGTCTTGTCACATGTTGACAGGCTCCTCACCCTGAAACCGATGTCGTGGCTGTGTTAGCTGGGTCATTTAAACGTTCTACTTGCAGGGATATGTGAGGGAGTGTCTCTGACCAGCCAGTCCTCCACTGGGCTGGCTAAAATTGCTCTTACATGCATGGCTTTTTATCTTGCATCCTGTGATGCAGGGTTGGCAAGTGCACTGGCCAGAGCACTGGGTCTGAGGGATCCCACCGTATCCTTCACAGCCACCTAATCTGGTAAAGGAACAAAATGAAGGAGAGGACTATGTGTAGAGCAGATGGGAACAGGAGTTATTCCTGGGGCCTTCCAAAGGTGTGTGTGACCCCAGGTGGGATAAGCAGTGGACACACTTGGAGGGGAGCATTTTCTCAGTATCCTGAAAGAAAAGGAGTGTTGGCCTGTTTGCAAGAGATTGCCAAGGTTTTTCCCTTGAGAAGATTAACACATGAATTACAATTTGTGAACCTGAGGGTGGTACCATCAGATGGTGGAAAGTGAAGAGGGTATCTTTTAGCTTGATTCCACTCACCCCTATGTGGCCAAGGACAGTTTATCCCATCCTCAGAACCTACCATCTGTGAATTGAGGATGGTCTTTAAAAAAATTTTTTTTATTGATTTCAGAGAGGAAGGGAAAAAGAGACAGAAATATCAATGATAAGAGATAATCATTGATTAGCTGCCACCTGTTTGCTCCCCACTGCGCATTTGCCCTGACTGGGAATCAGCTGTGACCTCCTGGTTCATAGGTCGATGCTCAACCACTGAGCCATGCCAGCTGGACAAGGTTGGTCATTCCCGAGTCTTAGAAGCTCCCAGTGTCATTCAGTAAGTTTTGTCACAGTGCTTATGGGAGGGAGCCATGGGACTCATGGGTGTCCAAGAATGAGAGAAAGGAGTTTAAGTGGATGGCCACAGGCATCTGTGGGAGTAAAATGGGTGACATGCACAACCAAGTGTCAGCTGCCTTTGAACTTGATGAGTTCCCTTTGGCCAAGGCAGCCTCAATGCTGGCACCAATGGAGGGGCCCACAAGGGGCAGGATGGGTGAGGAGGTGAGGAGTGTGCGAGGGGTGGAGAGGCAGGAGATAAAAACCAGCCCTTACTGCCCAGTCAGTGTGCCTCAGTGGTTGACCTATGAACCAGGAGATCCCTGTTTGATTCTCAGTCAGGGCACAATCCCCAGTAAAGGGCATGCAGGAGGCAGCTGATCTTATCAATGTTTCTGTCTCTCCTGCTTCCTTCCTCTCTCTGAAATCAATAAAAAATATATCAAGGAGAAAAAAACCCAGCCCTTGCTGCATTTCCTCTTTCTCGGGTCCCAAGCCATAATACTGCTTATTTTTAGAATTTAATCTTAAAAATAGTTGTGATATAACCACATTGCAAAGCTTCAGGTCTTGGTGGGACTGAGACCTGGTAGCTTGCAGTGTTCCTCAAGGCAGAGCCTTAACAGCTCTCAGAAAAAACGCCAACACAGTGATACTCTGAGGAGAATGACCAGTTCGGTCATAACGCGTTTTCTTCCTTCAGGAACATTTGGCAGTGCCTATAGTCATTGTGGAACAGAGCAGTCTTGGTGGCACTATCTAGGGAGCTAACAGTCCAGAAATTGGAATACGTACTTAGGGTTTCAGGACCCTGGAGCCTTTGGGTTTGGTCAGAGCTGGGGCCTGAGAAGACTCAGGGTGGTGGGAGCAGGATGACTGTCTGGCTGGGACGGTCAGGTCCTAGAGTGCCTTGTGGAGCGGGAAGAGTTGGTATTCTGGGCCTGGGTAGAGTTGAGGACCACCTGGACTTGAGGATGGAATTGGACCTGTTGGGAAAGAGAGAAAAATGCCTTTTCCTGGAAAGTAGCAGTCTGTGGGGAGTGGGGCATCAGGTGCAGGGTAGTGAGAGTTTGGGCCAGCCACTGACAGTCTTTACTTGATCTCCCGATCTGCAGACGCACAGTGTCAGAGTGGAGCTGCCTTGGGAAATGCCAAGATCTATGCATTGAGTAACTGCAGGGCCTGTACAGTTGCTGCTTTAAAGGTCAAAAGAACAGGGTTACCAAATTTTGTTGCCTTATAATTGAGTAGATTTTACAGGGAAATTACAGTATATCTGTGGGGTGAGTCCTATTAAATTTTTAGTACCTCTCTCTTTTCAAAATATAACTTCAAGAAAAAGTCCATGTATCAGGAGGACCTCAGGAGCCTTTGCTCAGACTGGCCTCTGCCACAGGAATGGGAAACCCTTTGCCATCTCTAATACCCAAAGAACATTGGTATTGAAAATATCTGTCGATGCCCTAGCTGGTTTGGCTTAGTGGATAGAGCGTGGACTGAAGAGTCTTGGGTTCAATTGCAGTCAAGGACACATGCCCGGGTTGCGGGCTCAATCCCCAGTAGGGTGCGTGCAGGAGGCAGCCAATCTGTAACTCTTTTTAATTTAATAAATCTTTATGTTCATATTATTACAATTGTTCCTCTTTTTTCCCCCTATAGCTCCCCTCCACCCGGCTCCCACTCCTCTCTTTTCCCTTACCACCCCCACCATTGTCCTCATCCATAGGTGTACAGTTTTTGTCCAGTCTCTCCCTGCACCACCCTCACCCCTTTCCCCCTAAGAATTGTCAGTTCTCTCCCTTTCTATGCCCCGATTCTATTATATTCACCAGTTTATTCTGTTCATCAGATTTTTAATTCACTTTATTTTTAGATTCACTTTTTGATAAATATATATTTGTTGTTCATAATTTTTATCTTTACCTTTTTCTCCTTCTTTCTCTTCTTAAAGAGTATCTTTTAGCATTTCATATAATAGTGGTTTGGTGTTGATGAACTCCTTTAGCTTTTTCTTATCTGTGAAGCTCTATCTGACCTTCAATTCTGGGTAGAGTAATCTTGGATGTAGGTTCTTGCTATTCATCATTTGAGTATTTCTTGCCACTCCTGTCTGGCCTGAATAGTTTCTGTTGAGAAATCAAGGTGCTCCCTTGTAGGTAATTAACTGTTTTTCTCTTGTTGCTTTTAATATTCTCTCTTTGTCTTTTGTTCTTGGTATTTTAATTACGATGTGTCTTGGTGTGGTCCTCTTTGGATTCTTTTTGTTTGGGGTTCTGTGTGCTTCCTGGACTTTTAAATATTTCTTTCACCAGGTGGGGAAAGTTTTCAGTCATTATTTCTTCCAATAGATTGTCAGTATCTTGCTCTCTCTCTTCTTCTGGCATCCCCATAATTCTGATGTTGGTACGCTTGAAGTTGTCCCAGAGGCTCCTTACACTATCTTCACATTTTTTTTATTCTTTTTCTTTTCCAGTTGAGCAGAAAACTGCTCATTTGTATTTCAGATCTTTGACTTGATTCTTGCATTCCTCTGTGTAATATTTTTTATTTCAGTCAGTGTATATTTAATTTCTAGTTGGTCCTTTTTCATCTTTTAGGTCTCGCTAAATTTATCCATCTTGGAAATTCTTGAAAAACCTTATAACTATGGTTTTGAACTCTATAGCCAATCATTTTTTCCCCTCCATTTCTTTTGTTTGTGATCTGTTCCTTTGTCTCCATATTTTCACTGTTTCCCTGAATTGGTAGAGTAGCTTTGTGTGCTAGGTGCCCTAGGTGGCCCCGTAGCTGCTCCTTCCCAGTTACCTGAGGTGGACTCTCTTGGTGCATCTCTTTGTGGACTGTGTGTACAGTCTTGTTGTAGTTAAGTCTTGATTGTTGTTGATCTCACTGTGTGTGTGTCGGGGGGGTGAGAGAGGGTTGGGGTTAGGATTGACCTCCAAGCCAACTGGTTGTGAGGATCAGCTATGTCTACACCAGGAGAACATCTGTGCTGTGCTGTGCTGGAGTCAGCCTTATGAGACAGTTGCAAAAGCCTCTGTGTTTAGCTTGGATGGGGCGGAGTCTCAGGGCTGAGCAGACAGCCTTAGCTTCCCAGCCCTGCCCTACACAGCCCATGGGTTCAGTGTTCCTTGGTAATTGCTGCAGCCCTCTCTGCGCTCACTTGTGCTTGTGCGCTTCCAGAACTCTGCTTTTTCCGCTCCCCTGAATTTCCATGCGCTCCAGGGACCCATATAAGTCTGGGTCCTCAGGGTCTCGCCCAAAACTGGGGTTCAGTGCAGTCAGAACTGGATTTCAGCGCAGTTGGGAGGTTCTGTCTTCCTCCTGCTAGAGAAAGCCAGTGGCACAATCGGCAGTCAGTCCTCTTTGCGCACATTTGCGTGTGCCTCTAGACCTCTGCCTTTTGCAGCTCCCCTAAGTTTTCGTGCACTCCTCCTTTTTCACAACAGTCCAGACTCTCCCACCTCCCTCTCCCCCACTTATGAGTCTCGCCCAGAACTGGGGTTCAGTGCAATCGGGAGTTTCCGTCTCCCTCATGCTAGAGGAAGCCAGCCAGGCACTCCGCCACCTGTCCTTTCCACATGCTTGTCTTTGTACCTCAGCTTTTTGCAGCTCCTCTGAGTCTCCGGGAGCCCCTCTCTTTCCTTCTAGCTGTAGAATTTCCACTCAACCAGCTTTCCTGTGGTTCTGGATGATGTCCATTTTGTCTTTTAGCTGTAGTTTTGAAATTGTCGTGTGAGGCAGCAGTTTAGGTGTTCATCTATGCTGCCATCTTGGTTTCTCCCAATCTGTGACTCTTCATCATTGGTGTTTCTATCTCTCTCTACCTCTCCCTTCCTCTTTGAAATGAATAAAAATATGTTTAGAAAAGAAAGAAAATATCTGTTGACAATAGTAATTCATTTAATAAAGATGACATTAATCCATTATTACATGATAGCATAAGTAGCATTTTTTATGAGAAAAAATTATTCTGCAAGTTTAATTACTTTGCTTAGTAAGTAGACAGCTGAATTCTCATCGCTTTTGCAACCAGTTTCTTGTGATATGTTGTTAGGGTTAAAGCCTATGAAAAAAACACAGCTTCACACAGAGCAGTTGGGGGCACTGAGGTGTGTTTGATTAGTCTTTTTGGATAATTGTGTATTTCTTCCTTTAATGCAACACTAAAACACAAAGTGGCCTCTCCTAACAGTTAGTTGCACTATAGACTCTTAAACCTTTTTAGTGAACTTTCTGTACTTGGTTACATTAAAATCCAGCAGTTTTTCTTGAACAAAATAATATTTAAAAAAAAATACATCCTTTATTTTAGGGTCATTTTAGATTTACAAAAAGGTTGCAAAGATTCTGCTCACCCTGTCTCTCTACCCATTGTTAACAGGTTACTGTGGAACCGAACACCCACATGTTGCTATTAACTAAAGTTATAATCTATTCAGATTTCCTCTTTTTTACCTTTTCTGTCCCAGAATCTTTGTTACATTTGGTTTTCTTGGGCTTCTCTGGGCTGAGATAGTTTCTCAGACTCGCTCCCCCCTTTTAAAAAAATTTTTGTTTTTAAATTAATTTCAGAGAAGAGATAGAAATATCAATGATGAAAGAGAATCACCCATCGGCTGCCTCCTGCATGCCCCCACTGGGATCAAGAGCACATCAGGGCATGTGTCCTGACTGGGAATCAAACTATGACTTCCTGGTTCTTAGGTCAGTGAACACCAGTTGGGCTCAGCCTTTCCTGATTTGATAACCTTGACAGTTTTGAGTACCATTAAGGTATTTTGTAGGATACTCTCAATTGGGATCTGTGTTTTCTTATGGTTGGACTGGGATGATGAGTATGTGGAGGGTGAGGAAGACACCAGAGGTGAGGCATCCTTCTCTGTACATTGTGTCAGAGGCACATAACATCAATGTGACTTTTTTTTTTCCCAAAAAATATTTTACTGATTTTTCACAGAGAGGAAGGGAGAGAGATAGAGTTAGAAACATAGATTAGAGAGAGACATTGATCAGCCACCTCCTGCACACCTTCTACTGGGGATGTGCCCGCAACCAAGGTACATGCCCTTGACCGGAATCAAACCTGGGACCTTTTAGCCCGCAGGCCGACACTCTATCCACTGAGCCAAATCGGTTTTGGCCAATGTGACTTTTTTTAAAAATTGGTTTTGGAGAGGGAAAGAGAGATAAAAACATCAGTGATGAGAGAGAATCATTGATTAACTGCCTTCTGCATGCCTCCGACTGGGAATCAAGCCTGAAACCTGGGCATGTGCCCTGACCGAGAATCAAACTGTGATCTCTGAGTTCATAGGTTGACACTCAATCACTGAGCCATGCCAGCTAAGCCAATGTGACTTTTCACTGATGTTGACCTTGATCCCCTGGTGGAGGTGGTGTCTGTCAGGTGTCTCCTGTGTAAAGCTTCTCTCCCTTTTTTGTGTGCTATCCACTTTGGAAGGAAGTCACTATTTACAGCCCACAATAACCATTCCCCCTCTTCAACAGTGCAGCATCTGCATAGATTACTTGATATTCTTCTGCCTGGGAAATAATGTCCCTTCTCCTCTTGAATGATTTTTTTATTCATGTTTGATTTTTTGTTGTATCATTGAACATTAGAAAATACTGGTTTATTGGCTTGTTGAGATCTTTCAAATACAGTTGACCTTTGAACAACATGGGCTTGCACTGCGTGAGTCCACTTATACATAGATGTTTTTCATTAACATATTGTACTGTAAATGTCTTTTTCTTATGTCTTATTTACTTTATTGTAAGAATATAGTACAGTGGTACCTCGAGATACGAGTTTAATTTGTTCCGTAACCTTGAGGCGTCGGAAACTATGAGACGCTCGAGTCGAGGTAAACTGGTGGGTCATGTGCAGCCGCCGATCCGCGAGATTACTCCTATCTCAAATGTTGCTCATATTTCAAAGCAAAAATCGCTCGCTCGACGGCTCGTATCTCAAAAATCTCGTGTGTTAGGGCACTCGTATCTCGAGGTACCACTGTATATGATATATATGACATATAAAATATGTGTTAATTGACTATCTGTATTGACTGTCTGATATGCAGTATGCTATCTATATGACATCCAGTCAACAGTAGGCTATTAGTAGTTAAAAGTTTTAGAAAGTCAGCCAAAACCAGTTTAGCTCAGTGGATAGAGCATCAGCCTGTAGACTGATGGGTCCCAGGTTCGATTCCGGTCAGAGGCACATAACTTGGTTGTGAGCACATCTCCAGTAGGGGTTGTGCAGGAGGTAGTTGATTGATGTTTCTCTCTCGTTGATGTTTCTATCTCTCTCCATTCCTCTCTGTAAAAAATCAATAAAATCTATTTTTTTAAAAAAGTTTTAGAAAGTCAGAAGTCACATGTGGATTTTTGATTGTGCAGGGGTCAGTGCTCTTAACTCCTGAGGGTCAACTCTACTGACACATTTCATTTTCAGTATTGCAGAATCAGATTAGTTCATCTCTGATATGTTGGGAAGCTTTTGGGCTCATAGAGGCAAACACAAGTTTTACAAAATTTTATCTTGTCACAAAATATTAAAAAGACTCTAACTCAAGGGCTGAGCATTGACTTGTAAATCAGGAGGTCATGGTTCCATTCCCTATCAGGGCACATGCCCAGGCTTTGGACTTGATTCCCTTGGGGGGCACACAAGAGGCAGCCA
Organism: Lasiurus cinereus; assembly: GCA_011751065.1. NCBI lineage: Eukaryota > Metazoa > Chordata > Mammalia > Chiroptera > Vespertilionidae > Lasiurus > Lasiurus cinereus. The sequence continues at coordinate 169,205 of JAAGEH010000197.1, read as the reverse complement.
ATCAATGGTTCTTCATAAGGGCATTGCCCATAGCGTGACAACAGACTCCTGACATAGTTTGGCACTACTGTCCTACCTTGGTGAAAAAAAAGCAGATGTTGTCTCAGTGTTACAACCTAGCAGAGCCCCTGGAGGGGTCCCAAGGGCCAATTTGGGGCACTGCTAGTAGCCCAGTGTTATGCAAAGGAGCACAGGCAAATTGTTTCTGGCTGTCCAGTGTGGGCAATCAGGATGCCCAGCAGGGTCTGTGCTTATGTCTCCAGCAGCACAATTGTTGATGACCTTCTGGGGTTAGACAGTGGAAGGAAGAGAAATCCTCAGCCTGGGACCTTGTCCCTAAGGACCTCTAGTTGCAGGTGGGTGATCAGATGAGTCAGTTCAGAGCAGAGAAAGTTATGGGGTTGCCACAAGTGTGCACATTGCATTCTGCGAGGATCTGAAAGAAAGGCACGGTCACTGTCTTTTGACTAGATGCCCCATCCTTCCTTCCTCTTCCTCTTCCTATTCTCTCTCTCTTCTCTCTCTCTCTCTCTCTCTCTCTCTCTCTCTCTCTCTCTCTCTCTCTCTCTCTCTCTCTCTCTCTCTCTCTCTCATGGCACCCGCTTGAAGTCAGCATTCATTCTGAAGATGAAGAAACCAAGGTTCATTGAGGTTTGGGGCCAGCTTCCCATGGCCAGAAAGGCACACTTGCATCCCCCCCCCCCCCCCCGCCCCGGTTCTCCAGTATGACCTACCTGGGTGGCTGACTGTGTGGAGTCCCTTGGCTGCTGGGCTTAGAGTAGCTGGAGCAGGTGGGGGTTGGGCAACAGGTGAGCCTGAGAGAATTTGCCTGTGGAAGGTGGGGAAGGATCCAGCAGTTTGAATTAGGTATTTAAAGGGAGGCAGGAAACTTCCAGGCAAAATGTGTGCTTTCCATATATCACAAAAGTTTATAACAAACTAGGAAGCAGTGTTTGTTGCTCATGTGTGGTTTTCACCTGCACATAGGTGACTCATCTCTTGCTATATGTTGGTGAGGAAGCTGGCATCCCAAGATGTGGATTTGGATTCATCTGATGCCTGAAGTCCCTCTGAGCTGGAGAGTGCTCCTGGGTTCTCTTTATGTCCTTGGTGTAAGATTGGTCTAACGTGTGGTTATGGAACAGAGGAAGGAAGGGACACTAGCATTGATGCTGTGGCCAACAGTCTGGATTTGACATTTGTTTTTCTTTTACTCTTTCAAGGTCCTGGCCCTTTGGGAGCCTGGATTCCCAAGTGCCAAAATCCTGCCTAGTTCCGTCAGGCAAATGGTGGTTCATGTGTAGTGAGAGTTGTTTCTCAGTCAAGTTTTAGACCCCCTTTATGTCCTCACAGTCATTTCTTTGTCAATTCAGGGTCTTTACATGCAGATGCTGCTGGCTGTCTAGGATCCTACAAGTATGAATAAAAACACTTCCCCCTTTAATCTAGTATAAAAATTATGTTTGGTAACTCAAGGTAGATACGTCAGAGTTGAAAGTCACATGGGACCCATCCTCTCCCACCTTATACTAGTATTCTCTGCAGGTCACAGGCATGTGACCTGGGAAAATCACTTCCTTCAGACTCCTATTCACTTCTGGACGGGTGTAACAGTCTAACAGCTGTGAGGATTATATGAAAGTGTGCATCTTGATGGTTGGCACAGGGCTGGCCATTATAAAGGAACAGTGTATGTCCTGGGTGATTTTTCCAAGCCTCACATATATCAGCTTTTCAGTTCTATGACTGAATAAGTGCCTCTTCCTGAATTTTTGAACAGTGTGTGCTGCATTGGATTTAACCTCCCTGGTGGTGGTGAATCCTGGCTGGACGGGTCAGGATCGTACTGAAGTGACTCCTTGGCTGGGAGCTGGCCCTTCAGGCTATCCTGTTACTTTTAGGTATTGGGGTCTTTCCATGGGGCCACTGCCAGCTGCTGGCTTAGGAGGTCCTCTCTTTGGCTTGTGTGTGTATCTCTCGACAACTCTGCGCACCCAGAAACTGGCCCCATCACTGCTTTCAGTCAACAGTGAGGTCCTCTTGGCCTCTCTGGCAAGGATTTGTGACTTTCAGGGGTTCCTTTGTTCCTAAAAGGAGCCCCAACAAAATAGGCTGGATGTCTCCTGACCTTGCTGATGGCATAGTACTCCTCTGTTCCTGCCATGTGCCCTGGGATTGCCCATCTTTGTGCTGGGAGTCCTAAAGGAGGGGGGATTGGGCTCTCAGGCCAGAGACTGGCCACACATACATCTTCCTTTTCTCCTGATAAGTTCAGCTGTAGCTGTGGCAGGGCTGGTGCACTGTAATGGCATCCCAGAGTGATAGACCTGAAGTCTCCAGAAAGAATGATGGCTAAGTTTCAAAAATCCCATTGCAGCTGCTCACCTTCATGGCCTTTGTGGCCAAGAAGCAAAATGTGTTCTGACTTCGAGGCCCCCACAAGCAGGCTTTTCTCTTGACATCCCAGCCAACAGGGTGTCAAGTTACAGTGCTGGGAGAAGTAGCAGTGGATGCCAAGAAGGGATTCAAGCAGAGGGGTGGGAAGCAAGCGGGTGGGCCCTAGGGCTGTAAGAGTCTGGGGAGGGGACCAGGCACCTCTCCCCCTACAGGGCAGGCAGGATGTGGACTGTGGGGCACAATCTGTGTGTCCGGGCAGTGGAGCTTCCTGTCTAATCACATCAGATGTCTCTGAGTGAATGGCATCTCTTGGGAAAAGAGGGTGGGATTCCAGTGAGCAACCTCCATGCCCATGTGGTCATGAAAGGCCCCAGAAATGTGTGTCTGTCAAGACATCCAGTTTCCAGGGGCCTGCCAGTACGATGGTGCCAGATGGTAGGACTTTCCCGGGAACTGGCAATAACATTTATTTTCTCATAGGGCTTTTCTAGAAGTGTTTCTGGAATTGCGGGGTGGAGGGGTGCTCATTGGATTAAGCATGGAATTGCTTTTTGCTGTGACTCAGATATCATTTCAGGTTGTATTTGAAACTGGTGGCTCATAGGTTTGAGGATGGCCTCTCCTTTCCTGTGGGACTTTCTCCTCACTCTCTTTGTTGGGCAGCTCTGGTCTCTTGCTCAGTCTTCCTGGAACTCCATATCCATCTTACCCCAAATTCTGTATCTGCCACAGGAGATAACATCTGTAGAGAACTGCACTGGGCCCTTTGGGGGGCTTTGAAGGTCAGCATGGGTGGTTACTAGGAAAAACCTTTTCTTCCCCCCTCCCTATCCATTATCTCTCTCTACTCTATCCCAGGGTAATGTCTAGGGTAAATAGCCTCTGTTGGGAAAAGTCTGAGGGAGGACTAGGAGTTACCATGGTGTAGGCTAGCTCCCTGTTGGCCCCATTATCTTAATGGTTTAAAGTAATGATATATTGTGTGTAATTGTCTGTTGGGTCTCCTGGTTGGCTGGTCCAAGCAGGGCACTGCTTCTCGGCTCTTGAGGCAGTTCCATGTTATCTGAGCTGGATGACTGGTGGCTTTGTCACTCACATGGAATGGCTCGGCTCATCTCCATGTCTGTCTCTAACCCTCAGAGACCCTCTTTCCATGAAGCTAGCTTGGCATCCTATACCAGGGCGGTCTCGGGAGCTGCAGTACCTAGGCCTTTGTGGGCTCACTCTAGGGGCCCAAGTGGGAGCTGCAAGGTTCCTGTGGCCTTGCCTCAAAAGCTTGCAATGTTGCTTTCTCCACGTTCCTGTAGAGAGAGCAAGTCACAAAACCAGCCCAGGTCATGGGAACAGGACTAGATGGAGTGTGAGCACAGTCAAGGGTCAGCTAGAATGAGCACTTTCACAGGGTTCTCAAGGCTAAGCTGATGACCTCATCAGGGTGGAGTGCTGGTTCTCTATACAGGGTTCTGTCAACCACGAGTATTGGGGCTTCCTTTTAACATCCACCAGAATCCTGGATTCACAGGCTAGAGGTTGAACTTCCAGGGCCTGTGTCCTGAAAAGACACATAATACAGAATTCAGAAATCCTTTTAAGTGAATTTGCACATCCTTTAGCAACACAGCCTTGATTGTGCCTGTGGACATAGTCACCCACTTGTGCGAGATTATTAGTCACTCTGTAGGTATTGCTGTGTTCCTTGTGGACTTACAGACTCCTATCCTGGAACCAGGTGCCAGGGAAGAGGAGGAAGTGGGTATGTGCCAATTCTGTTGCTTGAAAACCCACTATGTCAGACCATCCTGTAGCTTCTGGGACAGTTGCTCACAGAACAGACACAATCCCTGCCCTCCCAGTTTTGAGAATATTTGAATGTTATTTACTTCAGTAGCCCATGGTGTGCCGAGCCTGCATTTACCATGAGCAGCCTCTTAATGGCTTCAGGAAAGGTCGGGACACCGATGTCCTGACAGCTTCCTAAGTTATCTGAACAATTCTGAGCTCTGAGAGGCAGCTGAGCTGAAACTTCCTGTTCCTGTTCTTGTAGGAGGCACAGAGAGGGAAGTATCTTGCCCTAGGCTCCTCCACTTTCAAGAGGCAGAATCAAGTGAGACCACAGGTGGTTTTATGGGAGTATGACAGCAACACCTGCCCCCTTTCCCAGTGTGCAAGCTTGGTGCACAGTGCCCACTCATGGTAAGCCTTTGTGAACCTGGCCATGGGCTCTGGGAGGAGGCCCTGTGTCCTCTCTGCCACTCCTCGCCAGTGTGGCACTAGGAGAAGATTCCTGCTCTTCTGGCTCTAGGAAGGAGAGGAGTCTCACCTCCTCTTCTGAGTCCATAGTATCACATCAGGACTGTATTCCTGTTTTGCTCTTTGTTGGGTCATCCTGTGAACATTCAGTACATGAGCCTTCTAGAGACAGGCTATAAATAGAGCCATGGGGCTCTCACCACTGTTCTGTGATTACCTGCAGCCCTAGCTTGGGGTGGGAGAACCCAGGGATCTTCTGAGGGCACAAAAGGTTTGAAGTGCAACTTATGAAGGAGGAGCTGAGGGTGTGGTGAAGGGAATGGTGGTGAAGGTCAGAGCCCAAGACAAGATGATCCCATGGTATACAGACTGGTGGGACTGGTTGGGTGGAGAAGAATTGGCTTGGCCTGGGATGTGTGGATGGGCTCCAGTGGGAGGAATGCCCTGGGGCCTAGGTTGGGGTTTGCAGAAGGAGCTGGTGAGGCTGGTGCTGATCTAGCACCTCCTCACCCTGTCTTTAACTACAACTAGCAGCTACCTGCTTTTGGACCCCGCTGTGGGGCTGGGGAGTTGCAGAGGAGAAGGTCCTGGCAGGGAATGGCTGGTTGCCACTGGCCTTAAGGAGGAATTTGTCGTCCTGAGGCCTTATTGCGGCCAGTGGTTTCTAGCGCCCCTAGTGTGTGTGGGAATCTCAGGGGTCTTGTTAAAATGCAGGCTTAAGATACTTGCTACATTTCTAAAGCCCTGGAGAAGCTGCCCAGATGCTCCTTAGCTGATGTGGTTAGTGATCCTATCCGTCTTGGTATATCCTAAGGACAGAATCACCTTTTTATCCAGGGGTTTATCCTCCCTGCCTGGCACTACACCTACTTCTTCTTCTTTTTTAAAAAAAGTATATTTTATTGATTCTTCACAGAAGGGAAGGGAGAGAGATAGAGAGTCCGAAACATCCATCAGCCATCTCCTGCACATCCTCCACTGGGGTTGTGTCCGCCACCAAGGTATGTGCCCTCCATGGGCATCGAACCTGGGACCCCTCAGTCTGCAGGCTGACGCTCTATCCACTGAGCCAAACCAGTTTTGGCTACACCTACTTCTTAGGTGGGCATTCAGCAAATAAGAGTTGAGTGACTGACTGAATGGGTAAATGCACAAGTGTAGATGAAGCACTCTTTCCCCAACATCAGGCAGGCTCATTCAGAGAACAAAGGTCAGAGTTTCTGAGGACTGTTTCTACATTCTCTCTATGAGACTGCTTCCCCTGGCACAGGTTGGGAGGTGGGGGGCAGAGTACACTAAATATTAACCTCACTCTGACCTCTGGCTGGTGAACACCTGGGACAGTAGCCTGGCGTTATGGATGCAGGATCCTGTTATAAGTTAAGTTTACAATCCTGGTTTTAACCTCCAGAAAACTTGAGAGGGTTATGTGTTTGTTTAGCCAGAGACTGTTCAAGGGAGATGAGGTAGTGAGACAATTTTCGCTGATTACAGCCTGACTTGCGTCCAGTGATTTTTCATAGGTCATGTAAAATCTCTTGATCACAGTATTTTACATATGGGTTCCCAAGATGGGCAGGATGGGCTTATCGGATTTGCCCTGAAGTCTTATAGCTTCCAGATAAACTCAGTGCCCAGGTGACTGCCTTGGACTGAAGCGATATACCTGGCCATGTCACTGTCCTTCTAGCATATTGGGTTAGCTAAATTTCCTCTGCTTTTGTTCCCCTGGCCTAAATGGTCCTATCGTTTAAAACAATTTTTTAAAAAAAGAACATCCATGTTAATTCTGATTCTGTATCAAAGAGGCATTTTTTCCTGAATTAAAAGAACTCTTTGAGAAGGAACTGAGAGGCTTGAAGCACCCTTGTTTTAAAGATGGAGCTTAGGGAAGTTTTTCATGTTGGAAACTAGAGAGGATGTTGGCCCTCTGTGTTTGGAAATAAACCAGTCTCTGTAACATACTATAAATCTCCGTGGGTGGACACCACACAGGACGTGCCCGCCAGCCTGGCAGCTCCAGGGTGAACTGGGTGTCTCCATTTTCTGAAAACACCTGAAACCGACCTCACTTCTCAAAATGAAGGCTGCTTGTCACAACTGGTTAGAACTGGCTGTTGCCATGGTTTTCACATGGAAGGCACAGTTAAAGAGTCACATGACCAAGGAGGGAAATGCCTTCATCACATGACTTTTTGGTGGCCTGAGTAGCATACAGGAAGTTCACTCCCTGCTGGGATGCTAAGTGATCTTTGATGGGAAGTGATGTCATCTCTTGGATGAGTTATTGATTAATGTCAATCTTAAGATGAGACTTAGGAGTGCTGTGGTCAGAGTGACCATCTCAGGGAGCTGCAGCTTCCAGATGGTCTGGTCCCCTTACCCTGGCCTCTTCCCTCAAGCCAATTTCAATTTTAAAAAATTTATTTTAATTTTATTTTTTTACTTCTCACCCTCCGAAGAAATGCACACCTTCACTGAGATGTTAAAAAGTGATAAATCCCTGTAGATCACCCTCATCTCAGCACACACTTCCTTAGAAAATACCTGCAGTCTGTAATTCTAGATGTGGTTCTGCCTGGGCTGTTGCCCCACCTGCCTGCAGCCACCTAGGATCCAGGATCCAGGAGAGTCAGCAAACCCTCAGCGTCTAGTCCTCTGTGAATGTGCAGCTCACATCAGGGACAGCGAAGGCCGTTTAGTGGGCTATTAAGCAGCAGTTCTCTATAACTCTGCCCCTGCTTAGCTGGGATGTAGTGGAAGGAGTGGAACAACTTCTAGCTGTTACTCAGTTAACTTTATCAAGTTTGTTGTTTTGGCAACAGTGCCACCTAGTGGACCAGTTTGGTCTTTGGTTGATTTTGCTGATGAGGGAAAGATTTGATTCCTTCAACAAGACTTGAAGCCAGTTGAGACTGGTTTGGCTCAGTGGATAGAGCGTCGGCTTGCGGACTGAGAGGTTCCAGGTTCGATTCCGGTTGGGGGCATGTGCCTTGCTTGTGGGCACATCTCCACTATGGGGCATGCAGGAGGCGGCTGATCGATGTTTCTGACTTTCTATCTCTCTCCCTTCCTCTCTGTGGAGAAACAATAAAATATATTAAAAAAAAAAAAAAAGACTTGAAGCCAGACCTGAAGGGAATGTTTACATTGTGCCCTCAAATGGAACCGTTTTGTTGGGGGCGAAGTGCCATCTCTGGGACCGTTTGATTCTGCGTATAGGGTCAGTGACACCAAAGCAGAAACTCAGATGTGCATATATGTCTTAGGAGACTTGGGTGTGGACAGGGTTTCGGTAAGAGGGCAAGAGTAATGGCAGGGGGTAGCCTTGGCATCAGACCAGTTCACCCACTGTTAGAGCATGGGGGATAGAGGTTGCTGGAAACCAATTTGTGAGCAGAAGAGTATCCAGATTTGCAAGATAAAATATGTTCTGTATTTTAGTCTACTTCAAAACCTGTAGCCACGTTACCATGGAAAGGTTGAAGGGGCCACATTTGGTCCAGGAAGGACCTCGGCTAGGATCCAGGGCCATGTGTTCGTTTCTTTGTTTATATTAATACTCAAGGATATTTTTCCCATTGATATTTTTAGAGAGAGGGGAAGGGAGGAAGGCAGGGGTGGGGGAGTGAGGAGGGGGAAAAACATTGATATGAGAGACACATTGAATGGTTGCCTCCTGCACACCCTTGACCGGGTATGGGGTTCAAACCTGCAACCCAGGTATGTGCCCTTGTCCAGGAATTGAACCCATGACTCTTTAGTGCACTGGTCGAGGCTCTAACCACTGGCATTTTTGTTTGTTTGCTTGTTTTCTTTTTCTTAATCCTCACCTGGGGGTATTTTTTTCCCAATGCTTTTCAGAGAGAGTGAAGGGTGTGGGGGAGAGACATGGATGGATGTGATGTGAGAGACACATCAACTGGTTGCTCCCTCATATGTCCCAACCAGAGGTGGGGAGCATGCCCACAACCCAGATATGTGCTCTTGACTGGGAACTGAACCTGTGACCTTTCGATATGCAGACCATCACTCTAGCCCTGGCTGGAGTTGCTCAGTGGTTAACGACTGACCTTTTTAATTCAACACCTAGCCATATTATAGAGAAAAGAGTGGTGGTGGGTGGTGTTTTCCAAAATCTCTGTCTCACCCTCAGATATATAGGTGTCCTCATCCCTGGGGACATAAAGGCAGGCACCAAGAAGAGTCCCAACTGGAATTGGGAGGAGCTCAGCCATAAACATGTGGGTTTGGGTACTGCATGGTGAGTACAATAAGAGAAGGCAGCCTAGATGGGTGGCAGAGAGACTATCAGGGGGGACACAAGGAGAGAAGTTGCCACCAGTGGGGCAGTGTGCTTGCCATCTCCTTGCTTTGTCTGTGTATTAATCTGAGCATCTGGAGGTGTTCTGGGGAACATAGTCCAGCACAGTCAGTGTGCTCTGGTAACAACCCACTATCTCTGCTCCACAGTGACATGAAATCCGAGAAGAGAGCCCCCTCGCCTGATGTGATTGTGCTCTCCGACAATGAGCAGCCCGTGAGCCCGAGGGTGAATGGGCTTCCAAAAGAGGCCTTGCAGGAGACCAGCACTGAGGACCTTATGGTAAGTCTTGTGCCCCTGCTAGGGAATACTTCACTGAACAGATCCTGAATATAGCTGGTGACAGTGGGGCCTGTGCTCCTGGGTGCTGGGCCTCCCTCTCAAACCTGTTCTCTTGTACTTGCAGAAAAGCAGTCCTGAAGAACGAGAAAGGATGATTAAGCAGCTGAAAGAAGAGTTACGATTAGAAGAAGCAAAACTCGTTTTATTGAAAAAGTTGCGACAGAGTCAAATACAAAAGGAAACCACCACCCAGAAGGTTTGTGCACGTCTATACCTTTGTCAGGGGTCAGTGGAAGCCATTCAGAGCTGGGGTCAGAAAGGCTGGTCATGGGGGACAGGTTTCCTCGGGGAAATGAGGGTCTGAATAGAAACTTTAGCTAAATACAAAAGGTCCTATTTTGTATTTAACTAAAAGGATGTCAATGAGAGAACAGTAGAGTGCTGCTTGGTCTAGAATGTTTCAGATCTGAATACGTAAAACTCACTTCCTGTAAAAAGCATCAAGGGAATAGAAAACAGATAGATGTATGAAGCTGCTGGAAGCACACTTCAAGGTTCAGAGCTCTGTCTTGAGTTTGTTGTTAAATCCTTTAAATATATATATATATATATATATATAATTGATCTTTTACACAGAGGAAGGGAAAGAGATAGTTAGAAACATTGATGAGAGAAACATCAATCAGCTGCCTCCTGCACACCCCCCACTGGGGATGTGCCCACAACCAAAGTACATGCCCTTGACTGGAATCAAACCCATGACCCCTTAGTCTGCAGGCCAACACTCTATGCACTGAGCCAAACCAGCCAGGGCCTGAGTTTGTTTTTTAAAAGGCCTCCTGCCCTTCGGGTTGCTGTGCTGGCCTGGAGAGGCTGCTGTGTTTTAATCTAGGCATCTGTGTTTTAATCTAGGGTTGTGGACACAGTCTCTGTCCCAATGCCTGAGGTTCTTTGTGGTTCTGCTCTGAGCTCACCCTGTGAACTTGTAGGGCAAGTTCGAGTTTTGTTGGATTTCTGGGAGGGTTTATGATTAGTTACAAAGCTGCCCTTATCATAACCACTATCATGCCCTAGCTGGTTTGGCTCAGTGGATAGAGCGTCAGCCTGCAGACTCAAGGATCCCAGGTTTGATTCTGGTCAAGGGCACATTTCTAGGTTGTGGGCTGGGTCCCCAGAAGAGGGCATGCAGGAGGCAGCCAATTGATGATTTCTTCTCATCATTGATGTTTCTGTCTCTCTCTTCCTCTCTAAAGTCAGTAAAAATATATTTAAGAAGAAAAAGAAAACACTATCACTAAAACAGGAAAGTGATTACATGACAGGCAGGATGGCTGACAGAATGTGTAGAACTCGTATCCTCTTAACAGAGAGGGACAGAAGAAAGACACTCACTGGTCTGATTTGGGGGCTTATTTGAGTTCCCACCCCACTCAGTCAGCAAGTGGATGTGGCCTGACTGATGTCAGTTAATCTCCTGGTGGACAGAACCTGCCTATTGTTTCCTCGTCAGTTGTTGAAGATAAGGTAAAGTGACCCAAGTATGTCACTGTCCCTTCCCTAGTGGAATGTTACTTTAAGAATCCCAAGGTTGGGCCTGGCTGGTGTCGGTCAGTTGTTGAGTATTGATCCATGAACCAGAAGTCACTGTTCAGTTCCTGGTTAGGGCTCTCACCTGGGTTGCAGACTTGATCCTCAGTAGCAGACATGCAGGAGGCAGCTGATCGATGATTCTTTCTCTTCATTGATGTTCCCAACTCTTCCTCTCCCTTTCTCTCTCTGAAATAAATAAAAATGTATTTTAAAAAATGTTAAAAGAATCCTAAGGTTGGTATTAAACTGTCCAGGCCCTGGGTCCTTTCCCATTGACTGCCTTTCCTGCCCCCTGACAGGGAGAGCCACAGAGTGATGGCAGGAGTTCCCAGGAGATGGAGTGGTGCTGAAAAGCTCTCCTCTGTCCATTTTTGTACATGTCAATTCCTGTCGCAGATAGGCAGGGGTCACTTACCAGACTGGAAGCAAAACCTTTGCAAACTTAGTACCTTTGGAATAGGAAGAAAATCAGTTCTCCTCCATCAGGGTTATGGGATGGGCAGGACTGATGGCTGTCTCATCTACTGAGTATCCTGCTCTCTTGCAGCCCACAGGCTCCACTGGGAGCACCGTGACCACCCCTCCCCCGCTCGTGCGGGGCACCCAGAACATTCCTTCCGGGAAGCCATCACTTCAGGTCAGTTCCTTCCTCATCAGGCTCTTGAGGAGCCCTATAAAAGGCTGCCTGTTCCTTCTTATTAGACTGTATTAGGTTTTCCTGCTGGCGGCCCCAAAATAAATAATGCTTACATTTCCAAACTAAAGCAACCATTGACATCATAAACAAATCACACCAACAGATGGGAGGCCCACCATGACCACCCCTTTTGAGACTGGAGAGAGAACCAAGATTCTACCTAAACATATTTGGAGTCTCCCAAAGGCAGTAGGATCTTGACCCAGCAAGGCTCCTGGCCTCCTGCTCAAAGGATTCTCCCTCCCACCCATAGAACTGAGGTCTGGACAGGGACCCAGCTCCCCTCAAACAAGCCTGAGCCTCTAGCTCACACCAGCAGGTGGCAGGGTCCTATCCTGGGTTGGCTGGACTCTTGCTCTAGTGGGACCTGTGTCTTGAGCGAGCCCATGTTTACAGGTCTCTTGTTGGAGTTTATGTTCCTTGTTGCTTTTATGTGTATTCTATTACCTCCTCCTTTTTTGGTTAATAAGTATGTGCTTTTACAAAAAGAGTAAACCTGTTTGTTTTTTAAAAAGCCACATGTTAAGATATGGGAATTGGTATCTTTTGACAGACCTCTTCGACTCGAATGCCTGGTAGTGTCATCCCACCGCCCCTGGTCCGTGGTGGGCAGCAGATGTCCTCAAAGCTGGGGCCGCAGGCAAGCTCACAGGTCGTCATGCCCCCGCTTGTTAGGGGGGCTCAGGTGAGCAGGGGTGCACCCTTGGGACAGGAATATGGCCAGGCAACCCCAAGCAGTGGTTTACCTCACATAAATAACCCTTTCCAGTTCTCAGCCCCAACCTTTCCCTCTTCTTCCCTCCATTGTCCCTCATTGTCTTGTCCCCACCCCACAGCAAATCCACAACATCAGACAACATTCCAGCACGGGGCCACCTCCACTCCTCCTGGCCCCCCGGGCGTCTGTGCCCAATGTGCAAATCCAGGGACAGAGGATCATCCAGCAAGGCCTTATCCGTGTTGCCAATGTCCCCAACACCAGTCTGCTCGTCAATATCCCACAGGTGAGAGCCATGCTCTGCTCACATGGGGAGTATGCCATGCAGCTGGCCCCAAAAGGTCCCACAGTCGTGAGGCACAGTGGGGTAGTGTGATGTGACTTAGAGCCAAGCGAGACTTTAGACATCCCTTATGGTTTGTACTTGAGCTCCTCTGGACCTGTCAGGTGTGAAGGTCACAGGCAGATATTCAGATCTGCCACATGGCGGAGGTGGAGAGCTGCTGAGAGGGCGAAGGGTGCAGACCTGAACTAAGATGAGGTCTTGGGGAAGGCAGGTTTGGGGGATAGATAGGGCCAGTTTAGGTGTTTGGTGGGCCTGGGGATGGCTGGGGGTTACTAGAGCCTTTCCCATCCTTACCCCCTATGGGCACAAGCACATGAGGATCATGTGTCTCAAATATCCTCATGGCACCAGTGTACCTATTCTTATTCACAAGTCTCTTCAACTCTGGACAAAGACTCTGAGATGGGGTGGGTTTGTCCACCCAACATAACTAGGAAGATGAGATGGGGAGCGGGGGGCTGATAGGCTAGAAGCAAAGCCTCTTTGACAGATAAAATTATTGGGTATGCAGGGGCTTTTGCTGATGGCGAGTCAGCTTCTCTTCCTCCATTGGCCTAATAGATTCTTGCCTGCCTTCTCTAGGTCAGGATCCTGCTACCACATAGTGATGTCCTGGCAAAACAAAAGTTTGACCTATACAAGCAGTTTACCCCATAAACCTTGATCCAGATCCCTCCCACGTGCCAGACCCTGTTCTCAGCACAATGTGCGGGGAGGATGGAAGAAAGCAGGCCAGAACAGTGGTGCCAGGGGGTTCTGTTCGCAGTAGGGTGGTGACCCCAAGGAGAGGTCAGGGGAGAACTGGCTGGTTGGTCAATGGGGCATTGGCTAGGTCAAGATGCTATGATGGCATCCTACGTGTTGAGGAGTCTCTTTGACTCTGAGACCTTCAATGGGGATAAAGATCCTGGGAAAGCATCTGTGCTTCCTAAAACCTGTGATGTATTATAGGCAAGTCATTGGGTGTGTGTATTTTCCTGGGGATGGTGTATGCAGTTTTCCTTCAGATTTCTAAAAGGGTCCTCTACCTTATGAAGCTAAAAGCACTATCGTGGTCAGTTTCAGGTTTTGGGGAGAACACTTGACCAGTGTTGGGAATGGACTGGAGCGTTGGTCACTGTGGTTTAGACAAAGATGATAAAGTAGTGCAGGAATAGCAAGGGTTGAGGCACATTGGGGTGGTGCGGTATGACCTCTGGGTGAGAGGTTGGTGCAGGAACTGCTCTCTCATGCAACGCTGATAAAGACATTAGCATCTCCAGATAAGCACACACAAAGATGCTCACAAGGGAAATGCCACAGATGACACTTGAGCCACCATTGCACCCTGTGAGGAAGGAGGCTGCCCAGACCTGTGCTAAGAGGAGGGTTAGGCCATAGAACTGGGATAGTGGCTATGCTGCCTGGGTTGGTGCTGCGGGACATTGTCAAGGGGATGCATGCTGTTTTGGTTATAGTGATGGGTTGCTTTATGGATATCCTCCTGGCATAATGCAGCAAATTACAGATTTTTTTAATGTGTGTGGTTTATTGGATATCAGCTAAGCCTCAACAGTGTGAGTACAAGATTGGTCATTTCATAGGGTGAATGGTTTAATGCTACTTTGCCTGCTGCTCAAGGTATCAAGCAGCTTGGAATTTCTTTCTCGGGAACTCATTAATTAGTATAACTAATGGTGCTGACCTGGGCTGTGGGTGCAGCGGTAGGGCCTGCTTCAGTGCAGGTTACCCCTAGCACTCTGACCAGATTGTTGTTTCCCAAAAGCCATCCCCAGCCTCATTGAAAGGAACGACAGTCACCTCTGCTCAGGGCAACTCCACCCCCACCAGCGTGACTTCCGTGGTCACATCTGGTGATTCTCCAGCCAGCCGGCAGGCGGCCGCCAAGCTCGCACTGCGCAAACAGCTGGAGAAGACGCTGCTTGAAATCCCCCCACCCAAGCCCCCTGCCCCAGAGATGAACTTCCTGCCCAGCGCTGCCAATAATGAATTTATCTACCTGGTCGGCCTGGAGGAGGTGGTACAGAACCTGCTGGAGACACAAGGTGAGTGGGCCCTTAGTTAGGGTTGTTTTCATCTCTTGCCACTGAAGTTTCTGTAACATATGTTTTTTTTTTTTAACGTACAGCACCTGTCTATGCGTCTGTAGTGTACCCAGAGCTCTTAAAGTTTGGGTATTTTAGGTGCTGTGGGTAACATTGCATTGTCAGTTCTACTTGCTGTGAGATTTAATAGCTTTTTTTTAATCCTCACCCGAGGACATGTTTAGATTTTAGCAAGAGAGGAAGGGAAAAGAGAGAGAGAAAACATCAATTGGTTGACTCCCATGTGCTCCCCAACCAGCGATTGAACCTGGAACCTAGGTTTGTGTCCTGACCAGGAATCAGACTTGCAACCGTTTAGTATACTGGACAGTGCTCCAACTAATTAAGGCACCCAGCCAGGGAAGAAGTTCAACAGCTTCATAAACACATTGTAGGCACCTTTCCTGTTAGGGCCCCCTGAGAGCCAGGCCCTGGTGAAGCTCAAGATCCCCACACGCGTGGTCCAGGGTGCCAAGAAGCAGCACTGTGATGTTGGTGTGGGCAGTGAGGAGGAATGCCTGCAAATGCCTTCAAAGACTGACATGAAGGCTTTGCTTCCAAACGGGAAGTCAAAACGGGTGGAACTTTCCAGAATTTTGAGTGTTCAGAGCACTCAAGATGGGAGAGGGTACTTACACTTGAGCCAGACTCACTAAATAACCCTACCTGTAAACAATTTGGAAAATGCACCTATATGGTAGGAGCTTTTAGGAATAAAAGAGCATAAACAGGATAGTGAGAAAACAACAACAACAACAACAACAAAAAACAATATTGAAAATGGAGATGGAGGCCATGTTAACCCTTAGGGGATCTCCACCAGCTACTGAACTGGGACACTTGTGGCCTAAGCTGGAGCTGATAGTGACATGAATTGAGCAGCCAGCCTGAATCCTCTTCCTGTGTGATCTTTTCAGATGCTTATAGCTGAGCAGAAGGCATAATCATAACTTGTCCAGGGGAACCGAGAAGGGGCTGACAGGCTACATCTGTCAGGTTATCTTGAGGGACCACGGAGAGGGGTGCAAGCTCTGACATGGCCTAGATGGATGTCTGGCTCCCTTTGTTGTCGTCTTTATAATGAGTAATGGTAATATTATTATCAAAAGAGCTGCTGCAAGCCCTGGCCGATGCGGCTCTGTGATAGAGCATCGCCCACACAACATACCTGAGTTGGTTTCTCTGGGCCCCAGTTGGCTGGTGTGGGAGACAACCAATCTCTCTCTCTCCCCCTCACCCCCTTCTTTCTCTTTCTCCCCTCCTCTCTTCTCCCCTCTCCTTTTCCCCTCTCTCCTTCTCTCCCCACCCCTCCCTCCCACTCTCTTTAGAAATCAATTGAAAAAATATTTTTTGGGTGAGGATTTAAAAAAACCCTGCTGCTGCAAGGTCTGTATAGGAAGGACAGGCGGGAGGCCATGTGAGGACAAGATGCCTCCCTCTCCTACAGTGGCTGGGCAAGGCCATTGGGAGAAGCCAAGCTGATGGCACTGTAATATTTTTGGAGTTGGTACCAAGGATGCCTGACATACAGCATTTCCAAAACTTCAGCCTGAAAGGCTTCCCTGAGGATGGCCCAGTATCTGTACACAGTTAGCATCTACTGAGGCTTTTGTTTTCTGATAGCCATTGAGTCATCTGGCTTGGGGTGCTGTCCCTCTTCTATCCTGCATGCTGGGTAGTGGGGGTTCTGATTGGCATCTTGTTCTTTTGATGTGAGCCCACCCATCTGCCCTACAGCAGGCAGGATGTCAGCTGCCGTTGTACTGTCCCGGGAGCCCTACATGTGTGCACAGTGCAAGACGGACTTCACATGCCGCTGGCGGGAGGAGAAGGGCGGTGCCATCATGTGTGAGAACTGCATGGCATCCAACCAGAAGAAGGCACTCAAGGTGGAGCACACGAGCAGGCTGAAGGCTGCCTTTGTGAAGGCACTGCAGCAGGAGCAGGAGATTGAGCAGCGCCTTCTGCAGCAGGGTGCAGCTTCTGTGCAGGCCAAAGCTGAGCCCGCCACCGCCCCACATCCCACTCTGAAACAGGTGAGTTCTTGTCTAGGAGCCAGAGTTGTGACCTGGAGGTCTGGGAACTTGATTGAAGCCTCATCCTTCAGGAAAGATGCTCTTCCCTGGCAGGGAAGTTGTCACTAGCACTCAAAATGTCCTGGCATTCTGTCCACACTTGGCAAGCATCTGCCTGATTGTCAACTGCGTCTAAATTGCGTTTAATGGTGGTGTTTGGTGGTGAAAATACTAATTTGCAGTTTTTTTAGCTTTCACGTTCATTGTGCCGCCGACAAGTACTTCTTGTCTATAAGGACTTTTCTGAAAGCCACATTGAGATACAAAAGAGGCGTTCTGAAGAAATGTTCTAGCTAAATTAAGGAGAGAAAGAAGTTTGAAATCAAGTTTATTTTGGCTGCTTTTTTTAATACTCTACTTTCCACCCTATATAGATCCAAAGCTTTGTGTTGGCAGTTTTTTGTATCCTTGGAAGTCATTTGTAATTCACTAATGACCATATCTTCTTAAGGTCCCTATAATAGTGGGAGGCCACACTGTCCTCGGGAAATGGCCTGTCATATGGGGACTAGGCTTCGTGTGGCCACAGCTGCTGCCCTTTGGTCACTCTAGGTCGCCCTGGGCCGGCCTGTGGACGGTGCTGATCTTGATTTCAACCCCCATTTGTGTAGGTCATAAAACCCCGGCGTAAGTTGGCGTTCCGCTCAGGAGAGGCCCGCGACTGGAGTAACGGGGCTGTGCTACAGGTCAGAACTACAGTGCTGAGAGTCCCCTGCACCGAGCCACCAACCAGCCCTCACACCCCAGTCCGTGATCACGTCAGCAGTCTGCGTCTGTCTCTGTTTCTCTCTCTCTCCCTCTTTCCTTCCCCTGTCCCCTTGGTATAACTTACCTGGTCTCCTGATTTTGGACTTTAGGGACCCCGTGTGGGTGGGAAGAGGTCGGCCACAGCAAGGAAAGGCTGCACTGAGCACCTCTCTCTCTACTTTTTCCTTTCCCACATGAGCCATTGCAACCTCTTTCCATTGCAGGCCTCCAGCCAGCTGTCCCGGGGCTCGGCCACAACACCCCGAGGCGTCCTGCACTCGTTCAGCCAGTCACCCAAAATGCAGAATGCAGCCTCAGCCACAGCTCTTGTCAGCAGGACCAGCAAACATTCCGAGAGAGCCGTTAGTTCTGGCAAGGGCAATGCCACCTCCAACTGGAAGAAGGCACCCCTGAGTACAGGTAGGTGAGCAAGCCCCCAAGGGGCTCAAAGTAGAGACCTTGCCGTGGTTGAGTTCATCCCTTTCTTATTTTAGCAAAGACTTGCACATGATGAAAGGAAATGGCACAAAGGACTCTGAACTCCAGACCTGCTCCCTGAGAACAGCTACCTCCACCTCTTCAGCTAAATCTCTCTTGTTCGCTAAATAGGATGACCTCAACAAGTGGCAGCCCCGGGTAGATACTAAATAGCCCTCAGTGTCTCCACACTCTGTACCCAAACTCTTAACCCTTCACTCAAAACGTAGGACAGGCTCAGTTCAGGCAGTTACTCCCACCATCCAGTAATCTACTGGCAGTACAGATGTTTATCTGCCCCCTTGGCTCCTGGCCCCTGGCAAAGGGAACTCCTGTTTTTACTGTTAACTTGTGCCTTTTGTGCTATACTATTTTTTTAATTAAATCTTTATTATTCAGATTATTACATTTGTTTCTCTTTTTTCCCCTCCATAGCACCCCTCCACCCAGCTCCCACCCCTCCCTCTGCCCTTAGCTCCCTCCCATTGATCTCATCCATAGGTGTATGATTTTTGTCCAGTCTCTCCCTGTACACCCCTCACCCCTTCCCCCCTGAGAATTATCAGTCCACTCCCTTTCTGTGCTCCTGATTCTATTATATTCACTAGTTTATTCTGTTGAACAAATTTTTAATTCACTTAATTTTTAGATTCACTTGTTGATAGATATGTATTTGTTCATAATTTTTTGTCTTTTACACCTTTTTCTTCTTCCTCTTCTAAAAGAGTACCTTTCAGCATTTCATATAATACTGGTTTGAAGTTGATGAACTCCTTTAGCTTTTTCTTATCTGTGAAGCTCTTTATCTGCCCTTCAATTCTGAATGTTAGCTTTGCTGGATAGATTATTCTTGGTTGTAGGTTCTTGCTATTCATCACGTTGAATATTTCTTGCCACTTCCGTCTGGCCTGCATCGTTTCTGTTGAGAAATCAGCTGACAGTTGTATGGGTGCTCCCTTATAGGTAATAAACTGTTTTTCTCTTGCTGCTTTTAATATTCTCTCTTTCTCTTTTGCTCTTGGCATTTTAATTATCATGTGTCTTGGTGTAGTCCTCTTTGGATTCCTTTTCTTTGGGGTTCTGTGTGCTTCCTGGACTTGTAAGTCTATTTCTTTTACCAGATGTGGGAAGTTTTCAGTCATTATTTCTTTAAATAGGTTTTCAGTATCTTGCTCTCTCTCTTCTTCTGGCACCCCCACAATTCTGATGTTGGTACGCTGAAAGCTGTCCCAGAGGCTCCTTACATTATCTTCACATTTTTGGATTCTTTTCTCTTCTTGCTTTTCCAGTTGAATGTTGTCTGCTTCTTTATATTTCAAATTTTTGACTTGATCCTTGCCTTTCTCTAGTCTGCTGTTAGGACTCTGTATAATATTTTTTATTTCAGTCAGTGTATGTTTAATTTCTATTTGGTCCTTTATCATCTTTAATTGGCTCTTTTTCCATCTCTAGTTGGCTCTTTTGTATCGCTAGTTGGTCCTTTTTCATCTCCTCTTGGGTCTCACTAAATTTATCGAATTTTTCTAGCATATTCTTGAAAAAACTTACAAGCGTGGTTTTGAACTCTATATCCAGTCGTTTTTTTTCCTCCATTTCTTTTGTTTGTGATCCCTTCCCTTGTTTCGGCATTTTCACTATGCCGGGGAAACTTCTGTGTTGGATTCAGCCTTATGATACCAGATGCAAAACCGAAGAAGCCTCTGTTGAGCTTGGGAGGGGTGGAGTCTCAGGGCTTTAGGGACCGCCTTGCCTTCCAGTCGGCCCCGCCCTCCGCGGCCCCTGAGTCTCACGTGACTGGGTAATCCCTGGAGTGGTCCTTGTGCGCGCGCACCCGCACCCGCAGTGCCTCTAACCGCTGCCTTTCCAGCTCCCCTGAGCACTAGGACCACACGAGTCTAGGTCCGCAGGGTTTCGCCCAAAACGGGCTTAGTGGAGTCAGAAGTGGCACAGTTCGGAGGGTCTGTCTCCCGCCCACTCGCGAAAGCCAGCAGCACAATCAGCAATCTGTCCTGCGCGCAGCACCGTCCGCGTGCGAGACCAGACCTGATCTTCTGCGACTCCCCTAAATTTCCGTGCACCTCTCCCTTTTCACAGTCCAAACTCCCCCCGTATGAGTTTCGCTGGATCTGGGGTTTAGTGTCGTAAAATAAGGGGTTCAATGCCATTGGGAGTCTCCGTTTCCCTCCCGCCAGAGAAAGCCAGCCAGGTACTTAGGCACCCGCTCTCTCAGCGCGCGCGTCTCAGTACCTCGGCTTTTTGCAGCTCCTCTGGGTCTCCGTGAGCCCCTCTCTTTCCTTCTAGCTGTAGAACTTACACTCCGCCAGCTTTCCTGTGGTTCTGGATGATGTCTGTTCTGTCTTTTAGTTGTAGTTTTGAAATTGTTGTGCGAGGCAGCAGTGTAGGTGTTTACCTATGCCGCCATCTTGGATTCCTCTCTGTGCTATACTATTTTTTGCTCTTCCAGATAGTGCTTTTATTTGCTGATCTGTGGGCCACTCTTCCCACCTTCTTCTGGTTTGGACAGATCAATTGGTGCAAAGTACAAAATAGAATAAGAATGTAGGGACAAGGAGGGGGGACTCTGGGTAAGGGCTGGGATTTTAACTGAGGTGGAGAGGCACCTTGCATATTCAGCCAGGTGCCAAACTTCTGGGGAGACATTTTAAGAACAACCCCAGGGGATGAGGAGGCGCTCAGGCAGATATTTGTTAATCTCCCTCAGTCCTGCCATCCTGGGTCATCCTATTTTAAAAGTTTCTTATTTATGTGCTAGCATTGAGATGAACGTTCAATATTTTCTGTCCATCAAAATGAAAAAGTGACTTTCCCTGCTGATAGCGCTTGCAAACATGGTGAACGTTCCTAAAACCTGCTGAACTTTCTGTAAGAAGTGTGGCAGGCATCAACCCTACAAAGTAACAGTACAACAGTGGTTCTCAACCTTCCTAAGGCCGAGACCCTTGCATACAGTTCCTCATGTGGTGGTGACCCCCAACCATGAAATTTTGCTACGGTTATGCATCATGATGTAAATATCTGCATTTTCCGATGGTCTTAGGCGACCCCTGTGAAAGGGTCGTTCGACTCCCCAAAGGGGTCGCGACCCACAGGTTGAGAAACGCTGCAGTACAAGAAGAGCAAGGCTTCCTGTGTGCGCAGGGAAAGTGGCGTATGACAGGAAGCAGAGCGGCTATGGTGGGCAGACTAAGCCGATTTTCTGAAAAATGGCTAAAACTACAAAGAAGGTTGTGCTGAGGCTTGAATGAGTTGAGCCTAACTGCAGATCTAAGAGAATGCTTGGCTATTAAGAGATGCAAGCATTTTTAACTGGGAGAAGATAAGAAGAGAAAGGGTCAAGTGATCAAATTCTAAGCTTCATATTTTGTTTTATTATATGACAACAAAATCTTGATATATTCAGCAAAACAAAAAAAGAAAAAGTGAGCCCAGCCGGTGTGGCTCAGTTGGTTGAGCATTTTCCCATACACAGAGAGGGAGTTCAATGCCCAGTCAGAACATGTGCCTGGGTTGTGGTTTTGACCCCCAGTGGACATGCAGGAGGTAGTCGATCAATGTTACCCTTTCACATGATGTTTCTCTCTCTCCCTTCCTCTCTTTAAAATCAATAATAAAAGCATTAAAGTCAAGGCTGGGTGTGGCTCAGTGGTTGAGAGTCGACTTATGAACCAGCAGGTCTTGGTTCTGTTTCAGATAGGGTACATGCCCAGGTTGCTTGTTCATTCCCCAGTAGAGCGTGTGCAGGAAGCATCCATTCAGTGATTCTCTCAATAGATATTTCTCTCTCCTCCCCTCTCTCTCTCCCCCTCTCTCCCTCTCTGAAATCAATAAAAAAAATTTACAAAAAAAATACTAAAAACACATAGCAAAACAGGAAAGTGAACGGTAGACACAAAAGACTGAGCGAAGGAGATGGGTAAGAGCGCTCATTTGTGGGAGTGAGCACATGCCACGCCCCTGTAGGAAGAAACGCCATCATAGAGGAATTCTAGTTAGACCTGAGAAAGTAGGGCTGTTTGTGCAATGGAAACACAGGAACCCACTGTACATACAGCTGATCAAAGTCTCCCATAGGAGAGGAGCTTAGGAGGAGAAAGATATTCATCTGACCATAGAAGAATTTAGACCACCTGGAAAGCAAAGAGCATTTATAAATACTAGGCAAAGATACTTTCGCTCGGCATGTATAAGATACATACAACTAAGAACTCAGGCTAGCCAGAAATTGTTTTTGAGGGAAATTTAGAAGTATATTAAATGAGAAAAGTCAAATATGAGTATATGCATTTGTATACTGTGATAGCAGTCATGTGAACCCATGTGTGCACTTAAGGTGATTGATGTTTGAAAGGGAATATGAAGGAATAAATAGTTGCTGTATTCAACAGTCAGAGGTAAAAGTGTAAAGGCTTAGAAGCCACATTTCCCAGGAGAGTTCTGCCAGAGCTCCAGGTTACTCTGGGTTTCTAGGTGGTGGTTTGAGAGAAATTCGATGGGATCTAGTTGGTCGTGCTGCCTTGAATATGCAGAGAGGACTGTAATGCATTTGACCTCAGAATCCTAGTTCCACAAAAATACTCTTGGGAGAGCCCTGCTGCTGTAGCAGGGGATCCAGGGCAGTCCTTAGGCCAGGCCAGCCGAAAACGTGTGTGCTGGTGTATGTGTGTGTGTGTCATCATTTTCCAGCTGTAAAAATGATACTTTGGGAATATTTAGATAATATAAAAAAGGAAGATAATGGCAATGGCTGATATTTTTTTTTCCAGAAGAACAAATGCAGCACTTAGAGGCCTTCCTCAGTCTATCTTTTCATCCACATGTCCTACATGAGAGTGTCCTACAAAGGGATTATGCTGTCCCCCTCTGAATGGTTTACTTAGAGAATGTTAACCTATTCTTTTTGATGACTGCATGGTATTCCATCTTAGTAATTTCCCACTTGTGTAGTTCAGTCATTTGGTAGCGACCTCAGTTAACAGAGCTCTCAAATAGCCTATGGAATATCTGTTACTGTGGCAGAGGCTAAGAACATTGTAAAGGAGATTGAGTTATTTCTCTTTTTTTTTGTTTTTTGTTTGTTTGTTTGTTAATCCTCACCCAAGGATATTTTTCCATTAATTTTTTTAGGGAGAATGGAGGAGTGAGGGAGAGACAGAGAGAAACATTAACATGAGAGAAACACATCAATTGGTTGCCTCTTGCATGACCCCTGACCAGAAAAACCTGGGATCCTTTGGTCCGCAGACCAACAGTCTATCCACTGAGCCAGACTAGCTGGGGCAAGTTATTTCTTAAATTCTCTTTAGTTCTGAAGTGGGATTTTGGCTGCCCAGACTTGGTTGGCCCACTCAGTGTCCTCCTGGGAGCCTACCCCTGTCTGGGACCATCTTAGCTTGTTGCTCTGTTCTGTTGCAGGTGGGGCGCTTGCGTTTGTCAGCCCCAGCTTGACAGTGCACAAGACCTCCTCGGCTGTGGACCGCCAGCGGGAGTACCTCCTGGACATGATCCCGCCACGCTCCATCCCCCAGTCGGCCACGTGGAAATAGTGTGAGCCGGCCTTGTGGAGAACAGGCTCCCTCTTCCTTCCCACCTGGCCCGCCACCCTCTGCTCGCTGGGGAAGACATCCTGCTCCCCAAGAGAGCGAGCAAGCGAGTGTCTGCCACACTGCGGAAGCAAGAGCTCTCTTCATTCTTGGCTGCAAAGTCTTGTGGCTGGAGGGCCGCTTCATAGGTGGATGAGGATTATTATTACTGGGGGACCTTTCCCATGGGCTTTCCTTTCTTTGCCTTTAGTTTGCCCAACACCAGCAGAAAATTGGACCTCGGGGGCTGTTTCTGCTCCCGCCCTCTTCTTCAGCCCCCTCAGGGCACATGGGCAGCCTGGACACTGTGACACACACTCGGGCAAGACCAGAGCTCGGGGCTTTTGAAGTTGAGTGGACCGTTGTTTTGTTTTTGCTTTTTCCCCACCTTAGCCTCCCAATCTTTGACTGCCTTCCTTCACGGCAATCTCTAGGTTGACAAGTTTTTTTAATCACCTCATGATGATGGAGTTTAAAGTAAACCATGCAGACCCAGGGGTTCCTGCCGAGCACGGGCCAAGTGCCCCAGGGGATGGGCCGCTGACTGACCAGCCCTCGTTTGCTCCAGCAGAAGGCCTGTACTGCTGCTCATTCTGGAGACCCCCAACCTCCCACACTTAGCAGAAGAACAAACTGCAACCCAGACCCAGCCAGAGTGCCTGGGATCCTAAATGCTACGCTGCTGCCCTTGGAGAAGGGAGTAGAGAAATGGCAGCAACATACAGAGCCTGAGCAGAAAGTTGGAGGGGCTGGCTATTGTGTTTTTTTTGTTGTTGTTGTTGTGGTTTATTTTATTAAATTTTTTCTTTTCTTTTCCTACTTATTTTGATAGACAACATCCCAAGCTGCCCTGGCTTGTGCTCCCATCAGGTTTGTCAGGTGGGGAGATGCCCTTGCCCCTCACAAGACTTTAGGGTTTCCGTTTGGGTCTAGTTTAGAACCTTCCCCTAAAGGAGGGCCGTGCTGCCAGTGTTCGCCTTCAGACTTTTTTTTTTTTTTTTTAACCCTCTTTAGAGTCTACAGAAATGTCTTACAAAGGATCAGGTCTGCTCTAAGTCGTGTTTCATTTTGGTTTCTCCCACTCCTTAAAAATCAGTTCCATGAGGAAAGGCAGATGTCATGTGTGAGCTGCACACAGCACCAGCTCCAAGCACATGTGAGGGTGTCCCATGTGTGTGCACATGCATGTGTTGACATGGAGACGGGGTACGTCACTCCCCACTTCAGCTCCTGCCCTGGTTTTCCTGTCCATGCAGTTAGGGACTTAACTTAAAATCCTTATTTTATAGGGCTGCCTTTGAACACATTGCTTCAACATTCTAATAAAGGCTCATTTAACCCCCTCTCATGTGTGAATATCAGTGTTTAGAAAATATTTTTAATGTGGTCAAAGACCTAGCTTTGCAAAATGTTCTAATTTTTTGTTCTATAAAACCCTACATTTCTCACTGATTTTTGTTTTGAGTACATGGGCTGAAGGAAGGGGAGGGGAGGGCAAGGAAGTGTGGCTTTCATAATAAAATGCAGGGATTGGGGGAGAAAGAGAAATTAACATTTAGGATTATGGGGAAAGGATGTGTTTATACACCAAAAACTCAAAGAGTTTGTAAGCATTTCTATTCCGTGCGTGCGTGCGTGCGTGTGTGCGTGCGTGTGTGCGCATGCACATGCTCGAGCCTGGTAAAAAAATAATGCCCATCTTATATACTACCCTGAACTGTTAGCCCTCTCTGTTCAGTTACATGGGCCAAACTCCAAATCGTCCAACAAGGAGCACTGGGCTGGCCACTCCCAGCAAATAGACCTCAGTTATATACAGTAACTGAATCAGGTGTCTAGACCAAAGTCACTCAAGTACTGGAGGGGTGCATTTTATTAAAATGACAGATAAAGTTGCTACCACCCTCCCATCCAGATTGACTGGGTCTGTGACTCAAGGCATATGTTAATCCCCAGTCCCATCAGAACTTGGCTCAACCGCACTCAGGAACCACCTATTCTCACCTTGCTGGACCAGACCACCTCAGGCAGTGGACAAGACAGCCAGGCCCCAGCTTTGCCTTCTCTATCTAGCCCAGCATCTCCAGGCACATTCCTATCAAGGACAACTTACTATGATGAAAATGTAGCTTTTTAAAAAGGGGGCAAGCCCAGCTGGTGTGGCCCAGTGGTTGAGTGTTAACCTATAAATCAGGAGATCACAGTTCAATTCCAAGTCAGGGCACATGCCTGGGTTCGGGCTCAATCCCTAGTGGAGGGGAGGGGGAGCAT
The DNA here is from genome assembly GCA_011751065.1 of Lasiurus cinereus. Taxonomy (NCBI): domain Eukaryota; kingdom Metazoa; phylum Chordata; class Mammalia; order Chiroptera; family Vespertilionidae; genus Lasiurus; species Lasiurus cinereus. The sequence continues at coordinate 143,347 of JAAGEH010000197.1, read as the reverse complement.
GTGCAGGTGGCAGCCTATCAATTTTCATTGATGTTTCTATCTCACCCTCTCTGAAATCAATAAAAATATGTTTAAAAAATTTCGGCCATCTACAGGGATGGTGGTAAAGGACTGAACTGCCTTTTTTTTTTTTAATGATTTTTTTTACAGAGAGGAAGGGAGAGGGATACGAGAGTTAGAAACATCAATCAGCTTCCTCCTGCACGCCCCCCACTGGGGATGTGCCTGCAACTAAGGCACATGCCCTTGACTGGAATCGAACCTGGGACCCTTCAGTCCGCAGGCCGACGCTCTATCTACTGAGCCAAATGGGTTTCTGCAGTGAACTGCTTTTTAAAAATATTTTTAAAGGGGCAAGAACATGAGAGGCTTTAGTTCAAGCATGTCAAACTCACGGCCTTTGACATGCTTTAGTCTTTCGTTCCTTTCTACCATTTTAAAGTTCCACACTCCTCCCCACTTTATCTTCAGTTTCCCACTTTGTATTGTAACATCTATAATAAGCCCTAAATGGGTATTTATGTGGTGGACTATTGAGATGTTTCAGGCAAGGCATTATTAAATACCTCTCTGGGTATGGGGTTTGAATATACTAGGAAAGGATGTTAACAGTGTGTTCTCTCAGTAGCCAAGTTCACCCCCTAAAGAATCTGTCGTAGTGCTGGGGTCCTGGTTTCCCCCAGGAGTGTTGGGGCTGAGAGGACCTGGTTTCCAGAAGCAGTGAGAATGTAGGAACCTCTAGGGTCAAATGACAATTTTAACGGTCTGTAGTTATCTGGAGGACAGACCTCTGACAGCAACTGGAAACTTAAAAATGTCATTCTGTGGAACGGGGTGTAGGGTTCACAAGCTTATTTCCCATTTTGATGGGGAGCAAGTTTGAAATGGCCAAGTGCATATGTGTATGTTCACAGACATGCATACCCCCTTGGAGCTGCTCATGCTTTGGCCATTCTGACCATGTCATGGGGACTCTGGTCCTCATTGTCCCAACTGTGAAGTTAGGATCATACCTTTGGCAAGGCAGTGAATGGCCCTTCTCCAGGGGCCTAAGATTCACTCTCCAAGATCTTGAAGCAAAAAGTGCAGAGAAAATGAAAGAGGCTATTGAGTACAGTCCTGCCCTGTGTCCCACACATCTCTCCTATGGGCAGTGACAAGGGGAGGAGTTTTCTGTGTAAATAATATAAGCATTATAAGCATTCTCATCATGGGTGTAAGTAATGGAAATGGTCTTTGCTGTTGCACCATAGGGTTTTGTGTGTGTGTCTGTGCACGCGCGCGCGTGCGTTTTATGCCAAGTTATATGCTGCATGTGACATTGCCTAAAGAATTCTGACAGAGCTTTCATTAAAATAACAGCTATGCCCTAACTGGCTTGGCTCAGCCTGCTGATTGAAGGGTCTTGGGTTCAATTCTAGTCAAGGGCACATGATTGGGTTGTAGGCTAGATCCCCAATGGGGGTGTGTGCAAGAGACAGCTTATTTTTTATTCTCATTATTGATGTTTCTCTCTCTCCCTCTGAAATAAATGAAAAAATATTTTCTTAAATGATAGCTGAAGTTTTATAATCTTTAGCAAAGTATAATAAACAGTTACACTAATGCAGGGAGGTCAATTTGGGGAGGGGGGAGTCACTTGTATTTACTTTGAGTAAATCTTTTGCTAATGTAAAACCAAAAAGTTGACCACCAAACCAGAATAGAAGTTCCATAAACAGAGGCTGGAATAAATGGCTATACATAATGTCACAAGGAAGATGTAGATCTGAAACAATAAAAGAAATGATGTGTTGGCTATATTTTTCTTCTGTTCCCTCAGCTCTAGTTTTCTTGCATTTAGTACATGTATGGGGCAGGTTAGAAACTAAGTAAGTGCAGCAGAGTGACCCTTTGTTAAGATGGAAGCAAAGGATAAGAAATCTGTCGTTTGGCTTCCTTGGGACTTCACTTCCCATGTGGGGTGATTCCTCCCCAACTGGGCATTGTGGTCTCTCCTCTGAGCCTCCATCTCCACCAAAATCAGAAGCTTTGTGGCCTGGGGGAGTGGCTGAGATTCCAATGGGTTTTCCCTTTGGGCTGGCTCTAAGCCCCTTCCAAATTTCCACCTGGCGGTGGTTTTTTTCAGAGTGCTTTTCAAGCTTGGCTCCACTTTAAGTCTTTGCTGCAGTACACATTATTACAGATACAGGTTTTAAGCACAGATGGAGCCACCCAGCCAGGCCCTGAAAATGAACAATTACTTGTGAAAATTTGTTTTTAGAGGTTGACATGGCTTCAAGTTTTTCATACTATCTGAGACCTGTGATCACTTGGGTAATCTGTTACCAATGTTTTCCCAGGACCTAGGTGCTGTGTGTGTGTGTGTGTGTGTGTGTGTGTGTGTGTGTGGCTGGTTCTTGTTTTTGTTGAAGCATCCCTGCCTCTGGTGGTGGGTGCTAACTGCCCCTCCCCAGTAGCCAGCTCGGTTTCACCATGGCTGATAACAAATTAAACCCAAGCCTAGACCAGTCTGCCTCTGACATCCTTACTGATGCCCCACACTCTATAACTGGCTGCAGGAAACACATTTATGAAGTGCTTTCTTAGGGGCTCTGCTCTCAGCCCCCAATTGAGTTTGCTGGATCAATCACAGGCTCCTCAGCAGAGGGATGAGTCTGTTTCTCCAGCTAACAAATGGTACACCTATCCTGGTTCCCTGAGATTTGTCCCTTCGAAACTAAGCTGGCTCTAATGGCTATGGGGTGGAAGAATACCTTGGCCCATTGCTCATACAGATTCATCATTGAGGAACAGAAAAAAGGCATGTACCACAACCCAGGCAATGGGATTGAACCTGTGACTGGCAAAGAGGGGAAAAGAATGGAATGATGAGGTGAACTTGTAGACCAAGTCTTGAATGAAAAGGGGGAAAGTATTACTGGGAGAGGGAACAGCCAGTGAAAAGTCTTGAGTTGTGACCAAGCCTGGCAGGTGGAGGATGAGAAAGGCAGTGTGGCTGGCCGGTGGGGAAGATGGATGAGGATGTGGGTTTTATTCTGAGTGAAATGGGAGCTTTGAGAAGGATCAATGTGCAGTCCTCCAGTAAACAGCCCTTTCCAACAACCGCAAGGACATGTTTCTGCCCCCATTTTCCAGGTGCAGAGCCTGAGATAATGGTCCAGGTAAGGAAAAGCACCCTTCTAGTGTAAACTAAAACTTTGTTTTTTCTGTCTCAATTCAGATGTGAAAAAGCCAGATGGAGGCAAGGCACTTCCCCTCTCTTAGCCTATTTCCTCATTTGCAAAATGAGGGGTTGGGAATCAGTGTATTTCAAGGGGTGAGAGGAGAGCTGGCACTTAATCCCCAGGGCACCTGAGAGCCATGGGGAGTGAATGAGCAGGGTGGGGCATGGTCTCCTTAAACTGGTCATGGGCTTCAGATGGAAGGAGGTAGGATTAAGGAGTAGGGAGATGTTTCCCATACCAGTAACCTTATTATAGCAAAATAACCCTCAAACTCTCCCAGGCCATATGGGGTCCCCTCTCCAGACACACACCTTTATCTCTCCACCCTTTCTTCATTCCAGCCACAGGGGGCTTCCTGGCATTACTCAAACACACCAGCTGCATCCTGTTTGGGAACTCATGAAACACTTTCCACTATTTCCAGTGGCTGATTCCTTCAAGGTTCAGTTCAGATATCTCCTTCAATCCCTCAGGCATCATCCTCTCCTCCCTTCCCTGCCTCTCCCCCGCCCCCCCCCCCCCAACATTTAGCACAACTTAAAATTTTAAAAAGATTTCCATGCAATTTTTTTACTTTACTTTTCATTTGCCTCTTCACTGAGGGCAAGGATGGATCTAAGCTTCTTGAGTCCCAAAGCTTGGTATACAGAAGGAGTTTAATAAATGCATTAAGAGAACTGAACAAATCAGCTTGTACAGTGGACTTATGCCCCACCCTTGACTTCACCCCCAGACTTTTACCCTCTCTAAGGAAGGGGCCCTCACTAAGGAGAACGAGCTTCCACCACCTCCCTACTCTACTCCAGCTATATCTGGGTTCAAATCACAGCTGTGTTCATGGGCAGTGACATCTGTGTGGGCATCAATTTCCTTATCTGTAAATGCTCAGTTGATTTCGAGTCAGGGTCTCTCCACCTACCCATGCCATTTCCTCCTTAAAACATGAGAAGGGTACTGTGTCTCTGCTCCCTAGCCCAGCACCATCACGACCCCGAGAACCTCAAAGTCCCTTAGACTCTTTCCAGGTTGGGGAGCCCAAAATGTACAGGTTCGAATCCTACCAACACCCTTTTAAGAACTGGAGCAAGAACCTTAACCAACCTTTCTCTAAAAGGGGCGCCCGCGCTTGCCTTCCGTGAGTGACCCCTTCTCCCCGCTCCGTAAAAGGGTGGCATTGCTAGAGCCAGGTCCGAGGTAGAGCGAGTTTATTGCAAATTACAACGCGGGTGACGCCCGGAGCGCGCCGTCCCGCGGCGGCCTGCGCGGCAGGCTGGGAACGGACGCACTCAGCGTGCGTCCCCTAGTGGGCAGCTCTACCTGGCAGCCTCCTCCGGCCGCAGAGCAGTCGCTCAGTCCGCGCAGGCGCAATGCTTCAGCATCCTCTGGTCTCGCCCCCTCCCGGGACCTTCTTGCGGGGGTCGGGGGGTAATCGAGGATGCGCATGCGCTTCTTCGGTTCGTGGAGGAGGAACTGGATTCCAAACAGGGGCAACTGTGGCCCCCGCTGTCGAGAAAGAAGGAAAGGGGAAAGGACGCATGCGCATTGGTGCGCGGCGGCTTCGCGGGACGCTGGAAGCGCGCCTCTCGCGTGTGGCCGCGCTTGCGCAGTGCTAGGGGTGGCGGGTATGTGGGAACTCAGGTTTTAGCCGGAGTCCCCAGCGCGCAGCCAGCCGTTGCGCGCTACCTGGCCCGCCGAGGGTCTGGCCGACGGGCTGAACTGCAGCAATTCGGTGATCAGTGCCTTGCAGCGCTCGGACAGCTCGAGACCGTCGGGGTAGAGGACGCCGCGCTTCTGGCGTCGGGGCAGGCCAGCGATGTCTGAGTCATCGAAGGGCATGCACCCGGTGACCATGACGTAGAGCACGACGCCTAGGCTCCACACGTCGTACTTCTTGGGGTCATAGGGGATGCCCAGGAGAACCTCCGGCGACGCGTAGGCTGCTGAGCCGCAGTAGGTGGTGCTCAGGTCAGGATAGCCGTGAGCTTGGCGGCCGAAGCCAAAGTCGGTGAGCTTGACGCGGCGCTCGTCAGGGCTCAGCAGCACGTTTTCGCACTTGAGGTCGCGGTGCACCAGGTGGTGGTCGTGCAGGTAGCGCACGGCGCCGGCGATTTGTGCGAAGAGGTCGCGGGCCTGCCCCCCCGGGATGCGCCCGTTGCGCTGCACGGCCTGGAGCAGATCCGTGGCGGCTGCCTCCATCACGATGTACAGCTTCCCGTTGCACACCTCGATGAACTCGAAGACGTGCACAATATGCGGGTGCCGCACTCCTCGAAGGATGGACAGCTCGCGGGGCAGGAACTTGTTGACAAAGTCAGGCGGTGCGCGCCGCCGGTCCACCACCTTGATGGCCACTGTTCCCTTGTACTTCTTGGACGTGGCCACCTTCACCTTGGAGTAACTGCCCTCACCTATCGTGCGACCCAGCTTATAGCCGAGTTCGCTCAGGAGTTTGTCGCCCGACATGGTGGCGCCTGGGGCGCACGGAGAGCAGGAGGCGGCTGCTGTCGGGGGGGCGGCCGGACTCCGATCTCGGGCCTAACCCATGGCGCTTGGCACCTGCACACCCGCACCCCCATGTGCCCACTCCCGGGCTCCGGCTGCCGCGGTGCCTTTTATTACCCAGGTAACAATTTCTGCCTTGTGAAGTGACTGCGGGCGTCACCCTACCTCGGGGTGGGGGCCCCGCGGGCGTCACCCCGCCTCAGGATGGACCCCCCCGCCCAAGGCCCTAGGGCTTTATGACTCATAATCAGTTCCTGATGAGAGGCTACTACTCCCAAGGACTCCCGATCACCACCAAGGAGCAGAATCTGTGCCAGGGGTTGGTTGGGGTGGGTGGCTCCTTGCGAGGTCAAATTTGAGCAGCTGTCGCGCCCACTCAACCGCTTGTGCCACACCTTGACTGTGTGGAGCCCTGGGTTGCCGCACAGACCCAGAGTGGGGGCGGGGGCGGGGGACGGGAAACAGGGCTTAGCTCGGTGACTTGTCTCCTTCCCGAGCTTGACTGCCCTGCCTATCGCTCCAGAGCGAAGGTGAAAGGGAAGTCCTTTGATGCAAGAACCAGGGCAACCCCACAGGTTCCAGCCGTCAACACCGGCTGAGCCACGCCTCGTCTGGGAGAAGAAATAAGGATTCCTTGGCTGCAGCCGGGCATCTTAGCCCGACTTCTCCGCGCAGGAGGATCGCCACACCAGCGCCCTGGGTTTCCTGGCCCCACCCGGGACTTGCGCGACAGCTTCCGCCACGCTCGTCATGGCGGCTATCCCTGGTACGTCACTTCCGCCCACGACAGGAAGTACTTACAGAACACCCGAACATGGCGGCCTCGAAGGTGAAGCAGGACATGCCCCCTCCTGGGGGCTACGGCCCCATCGACTACAAACGGAACCTTCCGCGTCGGGGACTGTCGGGTCAGTGTGCATCTGCGCCGTGCTGTCAGGGTCTGGGCCTCCTGAGCGCCGCCGCGGGGCGGCCGGGGCGGGGCGCTGGGGAGGCTACCAGGCCCGTCTACCTGCCGTGTGAGGAGAGTGTGTCGATAGCGTCAGTGGTAACAATAACGAAAACGGCTGTAATTTGTCGAGCGATTACTAATTCCTTTAATTTCTTCTCCTAACAGGCCAGAAGTCGGTCCTGTTAACTGTTCCCTTTCACAGTAGGTTAAGTTGAGGTTAGTTTAGCCTGAATCCTTAGCCCTCGGCCATGCTTCTATTTTACAGGTGGAAAAACTGAGGCCCGAGAGAAGCTGCGACCTTACCTGCAGGGCCACCCCGAAAAAAGCTGGGTTCAAAACCCGGAACACCGAAGGAATTTAAAAGGTGTTCTTTGTGGTCGTTCCTCGCTGGTGCTCCTCACTTGTAGGATATCCCCGGAATATATATTCTTAAGTTTTTCAAAAGGTTTAAGTACATTCTAAAATTCGTGCCTTGCCAGTGTGCCTCTGTGGTTGAGCAGTCGACTTATTAACCAGGAGGACACAGTTCGATTCTGGACAAGACACATGCTTGGGTTTCGGCGTGGGGCGTTCAGGAGGCAGCCAGTGAATGATTCTCTGTCATTATTGATCTCTCTCCCTCTCCCTTCCTCTCTAAAATCAATAAAAATACATTTTTTAAAAATTTTGTTGTTGGGTTCATCACAGAAAAAGGTAAGAAAGTAAAAGATGCACATACTTCACACCCAGGATTAACAAAGAAATTTAAAACAAATTAATTGTGAATACATTAAAATCTGCATATAGCCCTAGCAGGTTTGGCTCAGTGTATAGTGTTGGTCTGTGGACTGAAGGGTCCCAGGTTTGATTCCAGTCAAGGACACATGTCCAGATTGGGGCTCCATCCCAGTATGGGGCTTGCAGGAGGCAGGCAGCCAGTCAATGATTATCTCTCATCATTGATGTTTCTATCTCCCTTCCTCTCTGAAATCAATAAAGACATATTTTTTTAAATCTGCATATTATGCTTTAATAAAAAATAATTCTGATGCTAGAAAAGTTGGCTATTGAAAATTCAAGTCCTTCCCCTCCCCTTCTTGGCTTTTTTGTATCCCAGAACAGAGGTTGGCAAACTTTTTCTATAAAGTAAAAAGCCAGATAAATATTTTATGCTTTATTGGCCAGATTGTCTCTGTCACTGTCCACTGCTACTGCCCTTTTTTGCCCCCCCTCCCTTTTTGAACAGTTTACAAATCTAAAAGTATTCTTATCCGGAGGGCCATACAAAAATAGGTTAAAGATAGATTTGATACCACATGGGCACTCAACTCATCCTAGAGCACACTGAATGAATCTGAGTCATAACAACTAGGCCAGTGCACCCCTCAGGTATGCTACATAGGTCTGTTTACATATATGCTCCTGTGTGAGACCAGCCCTTCGGTCTCCTTAGGCCCTTCCCACTCAGCATCTTTTTTTTTTTTTAATCTACAAACACACCCTTTATACCTTTATACTGGTCCTCTTCCTGTGCATAGCGCAGCACGCCCTAAATGTCATTGCCTGGAGTTGGGTCTCCTAATCACATCCCTTTTACATGACTTTCATTGTAACATACAAACCCACCCCAGTATTTCCTGACTGCAGAGGTGTGAGGAAGATAACTCCTTCCCTTGGTGTGGTCTTCGCTTCAGCTCATGCATCCATTCATTAATTATTTGTTGAGTGTGCATATGGCTGTGTGCCTTGTCTTGAATTCAATGTCATCACACCTGAATTTCCTGTTGTAGTGAGTGGTGGGGCCTGGGCTAACCAAGATGTGCTTTTGCTAGGGAGGGCCTGTGTGACCTCTCAGGAGGAGTTCCTCAGATGGATGGAACAGCGAGTGCAAAGACCCTGTGCTCTGTCCTGTAGCCCACCTCATCCTCCTCCAGCCTTGCTCTTGTGGACTTTTGAGCCTGGCATTGTGGACTCAAGTCTGGTACCTCTTTCCCTGGACTACTCACCACCAGCGTCCCAGAGCATGCCAAGCTGGCTCAAGCTGCTTTTAATCCTGCTGCGCCTAAAGTGACACTACCCCCAAACTCCTCTCACCACCCAGCTCCTCTCTCCACTACCTCCTATGCTCAGTATGTGGCTCCTTTTTTTCTTGTGTCTTAACATTTTTACTGAGATTTCATACCATATAGTTACCTTTTTTATGTTTACAGATCGCAGATATTTAGTCTATTTGTAGTTGTGTAACTATCACTGTGGTCTAAATTTAAAACACTTTAATCACTCCCAAAAGAAACCCCATACCTACTAGTAGTCATTCCCCCTTCTCCCCTCGGCCTCTGACAACCACTAATCTGCTTTCTGTCTTTATGGATTTGCTCTTCTGGACATTTCATATTAATGGAATCATTCACAATGTATCCTTTTGTGTCTGGTTTCTTTCAGCATGTTGTATTTTTGGGGGGAGGGGGAAACTGGGGTGGCTGCACGACTCAGGGCCTCAGGAGAGGCCAGAGCTCAGAAGGGGGTCCCCCCCACTCTCCCTCCCCAAATTCCCCACTCTCCCTGCCCCTGCAGTCTCTCAGCCAAGCTCTCAGCCTGGTGTTTTTAATGTTCATGTAGCTTGTGTCAGTGCTGCATTCCTTTTTATGGTTGAGTAATAATCTTGTATTGATGGGCCACATTTGCTTATCCTTTCCCACTTGAGGCACTCTTCAGTTGTTTCTACCTTTCTCCTGTTGTGAACAGAGCTGCTATGTACATGTGTGTAAAAGTGTCTATGTGGCATATGTTTCATTTTTCTTAGGTGAAATTTGATCTGGGAATGTCATTGCTGGGTTATGGTAACTCCACATTTAACATTTTGAGGAACTACCAAACTTTTCCACTTTGGCTATACTATTTTATGTTCCCATCTGCAGCATCTGGGAGCTCAAATTTCTTCACATCTGGACAACACTATTTATTATTCTTTTGAGTCTCACCATCCCAGGTGGTATGAGGTGGTGGTATCTCATTGTGGTTTTAATTTGCATTTCCTTGGTGACTAATAGTATTGAGCATCTTTCTTGTGTTTATTGGCCATTTGTATAGCTTTCTTAGACATGTCTAAATCATTTACATATTTTAAAATTGGGTTATTTGCCCTGACAGGTTTGACTCAGTAGATAGAGCGTCGGCCTGTGGACTGAAAGGTCTCAGGTTTGATTCCTGTCAAGGGCGTGTACCTGGTTGTGGGCACATCCCCGGTAGGAGACATGCAGGGGACAGCTGATCAATGTTTCTCTCTCATCGATATTTCTAACTCTCTTCCTCTCTGTAAAAAATCAATAAAATATATTTTTTTAAAAATTGGGTTATTCATCTTTTTATCATTGAGTGTGATTTTTTTATAAGTATATTTTTGCCGATTTCAGAGAGGAAGGGAGAGGAGAGAGGGATAGGAACATCAATGATGCATGCCCCATACTGGGGATCGAGCCCTGACTCCTGACCCCTGACCAGGAATCAAACCGTAACCTCCTGGTTCATAGGTCAACGCTCAACCACTGAGCATGCTGGGCTATCATTGAGATATAATAGTTCTTTATATATTTTGGATACCATTCCTTTATCAGATACATGATTTGCAAATACTTCCTCCCACTCTGTGGGTTGCCCTTTCAGCTCAGTGGTCTCATTTGCAGCACAAAAGTTTTTTATTTTAGTAAAGTCCAATTCACCAACATTTTGCTTTTATCTCTTGTGCTTCTGGTGTTTTATCTAAGAAATCATTGTCTCATCCAAGGTCACAGACTGACTCATGTTTTCTGAGTTTTATAGTTTTAGCTTTTTACATCGAGGTCTTTGATCAACTTTGTGTTCATTTTTTTGTGTGTGTGGATGGTACTAGGAAGGAGCACACTATTTTTTTGCATGTGACTATCCAGTTGTCCAATTTGCTGAAAAGTCTATTCTTTTCCTATTGAGTTGTCTTGGCTCCCTTGGACAAATTCAATTGACCATAAATGTGAGGGTTTATTTCTGGATTCTCAGCTCCTTGCCAGCGATATACATGTCTGTCCTAATGCCATGCTGTTCAGTACACACAGCTGTGTGATAAGTTTTGAAATTGTGAAGTGTGAGACCTCATATTTTGTTGTTCTTTTTCAGAATTGTTTTGTTAATTCTGGTCCCTTGCATTTCCATATGAATTTCACGATCTGCTAGTCAATTTCTGTCAGATTGTAGGGGAAGGGTTGGGGTTCTGATGAGGCCTGTGTTGAATCTACCTCATTTTGGAGAGTGCTGCCATCTGAACAAAAAGTTAAGTTCTGATCTATAAACACAGGATGTGTTTCCATTTATTTAAGTCTTGGTTGCCCACGGTCCACACACCCTTCTGGGCATGCCACTCCTTCGCCTTTCCCGTCATACTGGCAGCTCCAGAAGCACAGGCATCACTGCCCAGCGCCTGGGGTCTGGGCCTTGTAGCCCTTAGTGAGGGAGAGATGAGTTAGAGCTGCATCATCATAAAGGCATCCTTAGTCCTGGAATTTATCTTGCAGAAGGACTCACACTTGGGTGCCAGGTGTGATAGCAAAGGATTTCACAAAGACCAGCTAAGTCTGTCCCCTGGAGTGGGGTCAGAAGGGAGGTCTCTGGGCCTCTCTGCAGCTATTAAAAAGAATGAGGCAGCTCTGATGAAACGCCCTACACTGGTGGCCAACTATTGTGTATGCTGGGAGGGGTCTTGTCTCTAGAGCAGTGGTTGCCAACCGGTGGTCCATGGACCACTGGTGGTCCATGAGGTCCTAAAGGTTGGTGACCGCTAGTTTAAGGAAACCTTTGGAGCAGTGGTCACCAACTGGTGGTCCATGAGGTCTGAAAGTTTGGCAACCGCTGCTCTAACATGCCTCGCTGAGCTGGTGTTTTTAACAAACTGAACTGGGGGGCAGGGGGAAGAGAATATAAAGCCAGTTTATCTTGTATCTTCAGGTCCAGCAGAGGTGCCTGATGAGCCTTGTGTCCCAGCTGATGTGAAAAAGAAAGACACCCCCCACACCCCTTTCCTCCCCATGAGGCCCAGGAAGGAGCATACCCTTTGTTTACTAGTCCTTTACTAGGTGTTGACTGAAGATTGACCTAGCTGAGCCTGTCCATTTGTCACAGCAACCTGGAGGCCTGGCCAGAGAAGAGACCATGCTCGAAAGATGAGGGGGTGCAGGGCCAGCCAGGTCCCAGGTGTCTGGGATTCCCTGAAGACCCCAGCAACCTATCAGTCAGGATTACAGTGAATGCCTGCTGGAGCGCAGTAAATATTCATGGCAGCCTGTTCCCCTGGGTTTGGACAGGGAGTGGGTGTCTACCCTGCTGGACCAGGAGCAGTACCCATGAGGTCAGGGGGTATGGCAATCCCTGAAGAGCACAGCCTGCCTCTGACAGCCTCGCACAGTGTCCTACCTGCATTCATGAGGTAGGCCCTGTGAGCAGCATGCAAGGAGATGGCCCAGGCAGCTGGAAGCTGTCTTGGAGCTGGAACCTAGCCATGGGCTTCAGCCATCCTTGAGGGGCTGGCTGGCTGGCTGGGAGCCAAACAACCTCCAGCGAGATTGCGCTGCCAGGGCCATCTATAATAATAAAAAGCGTAATATGCTAATTATTACCTAGGACAGTGGTCAGCTAATTCATTAGTCAACAGAGCGGCAAACTGACCTAGGACAACTTTCTGGATGAAGCTGGGGTTGTGAGGGAAGCCTGGGTCCTGGGTGCCAGAGGGAAGCCAGTGCCAGCAACTGAGGGAAGCCGGTACCGGCACCTGGGGGAAGGAAGGCCTACTCACCAATTTCATGAATTGGGCCTCTTGTCCAACTATAAACATCTAGACCTTTGAGTCCTCCTGCAGCGCCTGCCCAATACCTTCTAGAAACCCCAACATGGGGGCAGAGGTGCTGCTGCCACCACATTCTTGCCTATGAGAGAGAAGCTGAGGCTTCTTTGGTATCCCTGTCTTCAGAGGGACAAATGTAATAGTAGTCTGCAGCTGTGGAAGAGGGGGTGTCCAAGGAAGTGAGCCAGTGGACATTCCTCAGAGAAAAAAAAAATAGTCTGAATAAATACAAGCCATCTCTGTGATGGGGTCAGGGTACTCTCACCTTCTCCATCGTCTGTATTTCTGGGGTTGTTTGTACAGCAAGTGGATATGCTTCATGAGAAGAAATGACCAGAGTGGCCTGTTCTGCATGCAGATGTTGAGCTGGTGCTCCTCTCCCCACAGGCTACAGCATGTTCGCTGTGGGCATTGGGGCCATGATCTTTGGGCACTGGAGCATGATGAAGTGGAATCGTGAACGCAGGTAGGCCCTGTGCAGGTAAGGATGGGCATATACCTGTGGATTTGGTATACATTGGGCCCCTCACTAACCTCCCAGGTCTTGGGGACCCAGCAAATCCATTTTTGGGTTTTACCTTTAATGACTAACTAGTAAGCAAAGAGCTTGCCTCCAGGTATTCACCAGGCACTCCTTCAGCTTCTGCCCCTGGGGACTCGAGGGTGTCCAGGTAGTCCATGGCAACCAGACAATGATGATATAAGGGCATGGAAAGCAGATCATGCAAGACTGGCCATGCCAGCCATGCAGGGCCTGAGGGACCAAGGCCTACAATGGCCTCAGTTCAGACTCCAGTCACCTCTGAGCTCATCTGACTCCCTGCCAGGTGGCTCTTCCTCATTGGCCTCTGACTGGCTGGGCTCCTCCACCCTATCCCACATATGTCATATGTCCTTAGCATCCCCCACTCAGCTAGGAATCTCTGAGGATGGTGCTAGTGAAGGCTCAGCTCGTGGAGGGTGCTCCACATTATTGAGTATACTCAGGAGCACCTGATGGGTGCTGGATGTTAGGGCCCCTGTGTTGGACCGACAAGACCAGGCCCAGCCTCCTAGGGGGACACAGTAGTGACCACAGTGTGGCTGTGACGGGGACAGTAGCCTGCGGATTGGAACCAGCAGAAGGGTTGAAATTCATCTACCCCTTCCTCATGCCTCTGTAAGATTTCTGGTGATGAGGGGATATGGCCAGAGGCCACTCTCTGGGACACAATAGGCCTCCCTCTCCCCACCCCCTAGCACAAACATGGCTGGGCTTGGAAGATGCTGAGAGCAGGGAGAAGAAAGGAATACCCCAATGTTACTTTGAGATGAAGGGGACATGGTTTTGTAAGGCCTAGAGTCCCATGATGAATGCTTCCCTTCCTTCACTGCAGTTACAGGCTTGGGCTATTTTTAGGATTTAAAAAAAAAAAAAAAGTTTTTTAATTGAAAAGAAAGTGTGAAGCCAGCAGTCTTGTGGACCCATGCCTGTGCAAACTGGGTTCCCCATTTCGAGTTCCTGGTGGACGGAGCCTAGTACCCAGGCTCTATCCTGCTTGCTTACCTCTCCCCCAACCACCACCCTCTTTAGGGAGGGCCAGGGTCTAGACCACTGCAGAAGTGCATCACCCTGAATGTCCTGGGGGCCACATCATCTGCCTCGCTCTCTGCCTACCCTAATCTGATCCAAGTATTGGTTTTGGGGTTTCACAGGCGCTTGCAGATCGAGGACTTTGAGGCCCGCATCGCACTGATGCCGCTGTTGCAAGCAGAGAAGGACCGAAGGTGGGACCACCAGGGTCAGGAGATCATAGGCCTGAGTGCCCCAGTTTGCAGTTCGGGGACACAGCCAAAATGCACATGGGAACTGGCAGCTGCATCTTTGCACATACAAACTGCTGTCATCCTTGGAGAGGGCTCTAGACAAAGTGAAGACCAAGAGGGAGAATGGGAAGGCTTTTCTGCAAGAAGGGAGTGTTGAGGCTGGGGCAGGAGAATAGTAAGAGTTTGCCAGGGAGCCAGCCTGGCATGGCTCAATGGTTGAGCATCGACCAGGAGGTCACTGGTTCAGTTTCCTGTCAGGGCATATGCCTGGGTTGTGGGCTTGATCCTCAGTTTGGGGTGTGCGGGAGGCAGCCCAGCGATGATTTCTCTCATCATTGATGTTTCTATCTCCTTCCTTCCTCTCTGAAATCAGTCCTATATAATAAAAGCCTAGTATGCAAATCTACTCAACGGTGGAACAACTGGTCACTATGACATACAATGACAACGCTCAAGCTGACTCCAGCCTGCAGGCCTCAGGCCAGCCAAGGCGGGTGCCAGCAGGCTAGTTTGCCCCTCCTCCCCTCCCCGCACCTCTCGAAATTGCCCTGCCAGTTGCCCTGCAGATCAGCCCTGATTGCTGGCCAGGCCTAGGGATCCTACCCATGCACAAATTTAGTGCATGGGGCCTCTAGTAAAAATATATTTAAAAAAATAAATAAGTTTGCCAGGGTGAGGAAAGGAAAGAAAGGTCAGTGTGTGCAGGGTTGGAAGTGGCAGATGATTGGAGGGGGAGTAAAAAGGGGGTCTGATGGGTGCATTAGGCAGGGGTCCCTTGGGGTACTCAGGCCTGTCCCCACCTCCCACTCCATTTTTACAGGGTCCTGCAGATGCTTCGGGAGAACCTGGAGGAGGAGGCCATCATCATGAAGGATGTGCCCGACTGGAAGGTGGGTCTCCTGTAGGGAGGGCAAGGTTCTAGGCCAGTGGTCGGCAAACTGTGGCTCTTGAGCCACAGTTTGTCGCTCTGTTGATTAATGAGTTTGCCGACCACTAGTTTGGCTACTGCAGAATTGCAACCTTCCACAAAAAACCTCTTTGAAGCTGAGAGAGGCAGTGGGTGCTGGGAGTGAGATGAGGAAGGGGGCAGCTTCTGATACAGTGGCCAGTACCCCCACCTATACCTGCTTTCCCTTCAGGTGGGTGAGTCTATGTTCCACACAAAGCGCTGGGTGCCCCCTGTATCGGGTGAGCTGTATGGACTGCGCACGAATGAGGAGATTGTCAACTCCACCTATGGCTTCATCTGGTACACGTAGGAAATGCCACTGGACCTCGTCCCTGCCCATGGAGTGAATAAATGTTCTGGAGACCTGCCTGCCTGTGTACCAAGGACTTAGTGACTGGGAGAGGGGGAGCGCCACTGGGTCACACACCTTGTGGGGACTCAGAGACTAGATCTGGAAATTCAGCAGAAAACGCCAAGCTGGGTGACCTTAAAAACACCTACGCTGCCCCTGGATCCACTACCTGCCCAGGATTCCAAAATATGCCTTGACTGCCCTACCTCTTGTAATTCTGCTTGACTGGAGCCACCCCTCCAGGGATGGATAGGGGCCTGGAGAGGAGCAATGGCAGGGGGCAGGCACAAAGGTGTGTCCCCATATTCCCAGGTCAGGACCCCATAGCAGGTGTGACCGACCCATCATGACCCAACTCTACCCCTCCAGACTTCGTTTCCTTGTCAGTATGGGTATCTGGGCGTCCTTACATCCCGCCAGCAGCAGTGCTGCCACAAAAGAGTTAAGTCTGCTTGCGACCAATGACCAGTAGCCTAGCAAAGCGCTTTCACGACGCCTCTTGATTGGCGGGTGGGAGTGGGTGGGGCCTGCTCAGGAATACGTAAAAGCGGTATCTGCCTGGCTCCGCTGCCTGCACAGGCTCGCCTTGGCCATGATTGGGGCGGCCAGCCGAGACCCGGTGGAGGCACCCGAGGCGCCAGAGGATCGGCGTTTCCTCAGGTCAGCCGGGATAGGGATACCCGGGACTCTGAGGGAAGGGATAATGGGGGAAGGAGCATATCTGGGAGGGGACGGGGGCGGAATCCGAGGCCCACCCCGCATTTCACTGCCGCTTCCCGCCTTTGACACTGCATTGCCAGGGAAACTACAGTCGCAGCAAACCCGCTCCATGAATTATTCGTCAGCACTAATACTCGCTCCTTCATAACCTTTTACCCACCCGGGCCCACTTCCCCTTTCCATTTTCCGGCTACCTTGGAGCCCCATCTCAACTCTTACTCTCAGCTCCTCAAATGCTTACACACCCCCATGGTGGTCCAGCTACTATTACCATCTTGTCTAGACAAGGAAACAGGTCTGGGGAAGGAAGCCACTACCTGAGCCAAGGCTAGGACGATTTTTGAACACCTGGGCCACTTGTAGGTGGTCTGGAATCAGCAACCACGGCAGTCTCACGCCTTGTTCTGAGTCATCCTGTGTGACATGGGACACCAAGCAGGGCTGGAGAAAACCAGATTCACTTCACAGAAGTCTACCCACTGTCTGATCAGCTTCTCTTCTCAGGGCTGATATTGTCAGATGTCCAGATTCTGGCTGCTATGCAGATTCAGCTTAAATACCTAGCACATCCCAGGCAGGGGGAGAAACAAGCAATGGCCTCATCTGGCATGAAGGACAGTGAAACACCTTAAATGCCAATTGAAGAGTGATGGGACTCTGTGGGGAGGGGCGGGGGGTGTAGAACCCAATGAACAAGGGAAGAGGAGGCAATGAGGTTAGAGACATAATGGGGGGCATGTATATATGATGAGGAATTTAAATATTCTCTGAATACTGGGGAGCCTTAAGAAGGTTTGCAACGGCATGATATGATCTGGTATTCAAATTTTCAAAGCCCCCATCTTAGTTGGTGTGGAGTTTGGGAGGGCATGAGACTGCTGTTGGGCAGTAATGGCAGGCTGATGAGAAGAGGCATGAGGGTGGTGAGAGTGGAGAGAAGCAGACAGCCGAGAGCACAAGGAGGATCTGGTATGGTCATCCTGGCCTCGTGTCTTCACCTCCAAAAGGGCCCCCTCCAGCCTGGCTGGTGTGGCTCGGTGGTTGAGGATCAACCTATGAATCTGGAGATCACAGTTCCATTCTCAGTCTGGCAGGTATAGGAGGCAGCCAATCAATGATTCTCATCTTGATGTTTCTACCTCTCCTTCATTCCTCTCTGAAACCAATAAAAATATATTAAAGAAAGAAACTAATGTTTTAAAAAAAATAAAATGAAAAGCAAAAGAGCCCCCTCCTGGAAGCATTTTGGAAATGTTAGGCCCAGTTCCCTTTGAAACCAGGGCACCTCAGCCCTTCTGGGGCTGGTGGAGAAATCCTGGGTCTTGAAGCCCTCATCTGCGGGGTTGGTTTGGGGGGACAAGAGGTACTCTTATAACTGAGGTTCCTCCCCCTTCCCTTGGTCCCACATGGCTCAGCCTGATTCCCACTCATAACCTAGACCACCCTCTTCCTATGGACTCCCCACTCTCACTCTAATGACCAGTTAGGCAGGAAGATAAATTTCCAAGTGGCGATGAGATCAAAGCTTTGGGACAGGAAGAAGAGGAGGAATGGATGATCCTCCACCCTTCTCATCCTCGCACTCTCCTGTGAGGCTGCAGGCAGAACTGTCACCAGATGAAGGTGGAGAAATAAGCCACGTTCCCGAACACCTTCCCCAGGAGCTCGGCTGGCTGATTGCTGCAGTCTCAGGGCATGTAACCTCCCTGCCCTCAGCCTTCATCTCCGCCATCTATGTGGGCCCCCAAAGTGTGTATTCTGTTTCTCTAACTGCTTCAGACACACTGGTCTCTCTTCTGTCCCTCGAACCTGGCAGGCTTTTCCAACAAGAGGCCTTGGCCCTTGTTGTTCTTGCCACCTGGATTATCTACCATAGTGCTCTGGGTCGGCTCCTCCAGGAAGCCTTGCCTGACTCTTCATCCCACAGTAGTCCTCATTTCCCACCTCTTCCCCTCCTGTTGCTTGGCCTAATCACACTGCAAATTTGGCTGGAAGGTTGTGATTTTCCTACTCACAGAATTGAAGGAAGAAATCTAGGATTCAACCCAAACTTCTGCCATATGTAGATTTTCCTCTGCTGCTTTGTTCATACTCTGTTTGTGGCTTTGAAGACAGACACCAAAAGAGGAAGTCTCTGTTTCCTCACTCTTCTGGCATGACCCTGTGCAACCCACTTGGCTTCTCTGAGTTGTTCTTCCAACTCTCTGGGCCTGGTTCTGTTATTGTTATTTTTTTTTAATTCCATGTGCTTTTTATTTTATTATTATTTTTTAGATAAGTTTTTATTGATTAGAGAGAGGGAGAGAGAGAGTTCGGAATATCATTGATGAGAGAGAATCATTGATTGACTGACTCCTGCACGCCCCCTACTGGGGATCAAGCCTGCAACCCGGGCATGTGCCCTTGACTGGAATCGAACCCAGGACCCTTCAGTCCACAGGCCGACGTTCTATCCACTGAGCCAAACCTGGTAGGGCCCTAGTTCTATTATTGTTGCTATTATTACCCTCTCTGGGATCTGCTGATCTGGGGGTAAATGCTACTCCTCAGCAGGAAGGTCCTGCCAACTGCCCAACCCCTGATTCTGGAGTGAGGAACACCTGATCTTCAAAGCCAGCTCTCCTTCTCTGCAACCACCAAGTCCAGGCCCTTTGGAAAGCCCTTAAGCAAGGGCCAGCCAGCTTGGTCCCTGCTGTTATAAGTGCCCAACACTTGGTTTAACACTCTTGCTATCACCATTTTGAAATTCTTAATTTTTGAACAAGGGCACAACATTTGCATTTTGAATTGGCCCTCAAAATTAATGGAGCCCATCCTGCCTTTTACTTTTGCAGAGGAAGCAAGGCTTGGAAAGATGAAATAGACCCCAGTTACTCTAGTAAGCCAATGCCATAGTAGAGCTTTGTCTCAAGCAGGTTGGCTCCATCTCCCTAGGCATAATTATTTGAGTTTTACAACTAACTTTGAGGAGGGTCACATCCCACCTCCCTAAGTGAGCTGTCAAACACCTCTGCAGCCTTCACATGCCTCCCTCAGTACCCCAGCCCCTGCCCCAGTCCAGTTAGCCATATCCAGTGTCCTGTCAGTGACTTCCTCTGCCTGAAATCCACCCAACGCCCCCATCACAGTCCTTCAGGCTCCATGCCTCCTTCTGGGTTCCTCCCACCTTGAGGGCTGGGGGCCTCTGGGTTGGGCTCAGTTTTCCACGCTTAGGAAGAACAGAATCAACATGCGCCACCACGTGCTTCCTCGACCACCAGAGGGCGCCAGCGCATCAGGCTTCGGTTCAAACCTCCAGCTGCCTGCCGGGTTCCATTCAATCGCTTGAGCATAGAATGGGGAAACAGATTGGGGGGCGGGGGGGAGGGGCGGGGGCGGAGGGAGCACAGTGGCATCAGAGACTGGCCCAGGACATTGGTGGAACATTTCTGACTCCATCTGAGCCTCTGTCTCCATCTCTCTGCGTCTCTCCCAATTGTGTCCTCCAGCATTGAGGAGGCAGCTGCTCTGGAACGGGAGCTACTGGAGGATTATCGTTTTGGGCGGCAGCAGTTGGTGGAGTTATGTGGCCATGCTAGTGCTGTGGCTGTGACCAAGGTACCTAACCCCTGCCCTTGACCTTGACCCCAGCCAGATGGCCCAGGGATTGGGAAGCATAACTGTGGCTCTGGGGCAAATACTTGAGGTGTCTGCAACGAACTGGCAAATAATAGCAATGATGGTACTACTATCTGGAGCTTGCCCCATGTTACCTCTGAACAAGAGTAATATACTGACACCAGTTAATAAACATAAACGCCTTAGAAAAATGGCTGACAGTCAGGGCTCTAGTATGTCATCCTTCTTCTCCTCTTTCTCGCCTTTTTCTCTTATTACCACTGTATATTTTTTAAAACTCAATGTTTTTCTCTATGTGAACTCAAATTTTTTTTACTTAAATGTTTTTATTTCCAAATGAAGCATATCCTGAGTGAGGTGCCCAAAAGAGAAAGAAATGGAGAAAATCTAAGCCACAGAAGCAAAGTCAGTGTAGTAAACTCATCCCATTTTTGCCTCGAAAGCCCCAAGTACATCCAGAAGCCCCTTTGTCTCAGCCAACCCAATGTCACTTTCCCTAACTCTGGTGTTATGGGCTGCAGGCATGGTCAGTGTCAGTCAGGACCTTAGACCTTGGAGAGGAGACTAAAAATGGAATCATTTCCCCTCTGTGTGGTTGAAGGTTAGAGTATGGCCAGGCCCTGTGGAGTCAGGGAGAGGCCCACGAGACTGTCAGAGCTTCTATGTAATAGAGGCAAACTGAGGTTGGGAGAAGAGAGGGGGCCGAGGTGAGAGAGTCAGGGGAGGCTGGGACGCTAACACGAGCATGCTTAACTGCTGTATTGAAGAGAGAAAGAGAGAGGGATGCACAGGCCCACAAAGACAGAGTTAGAGAGAGAGAGAGAGAGAGAGACTGAGACAAGGAGAAAAACAGAAAGAGCCTAGATGAGAGACATGGAGAGAGTCTGAGAGCTGCAGAGAGACAGAGAGGTGAAGATAGGCCAGTGGAAAGAGACGGGGAGAGAAACAGGGCACGGCAGGTTGGAAAAGTACCTCCCCACCAACTATGGGGCCTCTGAGAGGGCCTGGAAAATGGGTGGGGGAGGGGAAGCCACTGCAGTGGAAAAAGGTGGAAGAATGTCTGCAACTCAGGCCGAGAATAAACAAACCACAGTCCAGGCTCGGGCTTTCAATGGTGGCTGGAGACATGCTTTCCTGTTCTGGCTTGGCGGATCCTGAGGCCAGGATTCTGCGTCTCCAAGGAGGAAACTGAGGCCCCAAGTGGCCCGGCCCCTCACCCATATTGCTTCCAAGCCCAAGCCCCATCCCTTCCTCTACCTGGGGCTTCCATTTCCCCAACTGATCAAGGAGGAATTCCAAGCTCCGTGCCTTTGCCTTTGCTGTGCCCCCTACCAGGTATTCCCCTTGCCTGCTCTCTCCCGGAAGCAGAAGACGGTGCTGGTTGTGTGCGGACCGGAGCAGAATGGGGCAGTAGGGCTGGTCTGTGCCCGGCACCTGCGGGTGTTTGTGAGTAGCAAGGACCCCCTTGGTCTCCCAGGGTCACTCCCCATTCTGTCCCTGCAGAAGTCACTTCCTCCTCTTGGTAGTGTTCCAGGGGCACATGGAGACTGGACAAGTTACAGAATCTACCCAGTGGTTGCCCCTGATATTGCTGCCTGGTACCAGGTCTGGAGGCTTGACAGAGCCTGTAAAGCTTGGGCAGCCCCCATACTGACCTTTTCCTGCCCCCACCTCCCCTCCAGGAGTATGAACCGACCATCTTCTACCCCACACGTTCACTGGACCCACTGCACCAGGACCTGACCATCCAGTGTGAGAAGATGGACATCCCCTTCCTGTCCTATCTGCCCACAGAGGTCAGCACTCCTTGACAACTACGGGGCAGGTCGGGGATGGTGCCCCAAGACTGCCCCTTACCTTGCCTTCCCTCCCAGGTCCAACTCATCAATGATGCGTATGGGCTGGTGGTGGATGCTGTGCTGGGCCCTGGCGTGGAGCCCCGTGAGGTTGGGGGCCCCTGCACGCGTGCGCTGGCCACACTCAAGCTGCTATCCATCCCCCTCGTGAGCCTGGACATTCCCTCAGGCATGCCAGGTGGAGGGGGGGGGGGTGTCAGGGCCTGGGAGACCTGGAGGGGGTGGGGCTGTTCTTTAGCTTTTGTTACTCAGTCTGTCTGTCTACTCTGAGCATCAGTTTCCTTGGGGATGGATTGTGCACCTGGGTATGGCAGAGGGCCATGTCCATCCCTCAGATGGGGAACACTGAGGTCGTTGCCCAGGTGATCCTGAATCCCCTTCCACCACACTCAGCCCAATGTGCCCAGTGCCCACCCTGGCCCAGTCATCAGGCAGACGTGAGCTCACTCAGCAAAGGCCTCGCCCGTGCTGGCCGCCGCCCTATGCCTGTTGGAACCATTAGGCCACGGGTAGACGGAACAAACAGCCGCTGGCCAGCCGGACCCTTCACGGGGTGGCCAAACTCAGAGGGACATCCCCTGGCTTGCAAGACCTCAGGGCCACCTCAGCAGGATGCTGAAGAGCAGGGGTGGGGTGGGGGTGTCTGGGAGGAGGTGGGCTGTCTGGTATGAGGTTGGAGGTAGGATCACAGAAGGAATGATTAAAATCAGAGCGGAAAGGCTTTTAGTTGGTTCCAGACTCCAGTCAGAGGCAGGGAGGAGGCAAAGCTCCTAGTCTGAAGGTGGAAGGTCATTTGAGAAGTGGCAGAGGCTATGAACCAATGAGTGAGGTGGTTTGGTTCTGTCAAGTAAAAAGGCAAGATAGAGCATGAGGGTGACGCAGAGGTGTCAGATCAGAGGAAAGAGTACTGAGCAGAGGGAGGAGGATCAGTGCTCCAGTTGGGTGGGGAAGGAGGCAAGAGCCTGTGTGTGGCAAGGAGGTCAGATAGGAGAGGCTTGCTTGTGGATGGAGGAAAGTCTGTCCTTTGAGTGAGGATCTGGTCAGAAAGTAGAGGCTGGCTGGGAAGTCTGGGTGGAAAGAGGTCCGAGTCCAAGCCGAGAAGCTCAGGACTGATCGGAAGGGAGGTATGGGGCTAGACGCCAGAAGAGTCTGACCAGGAAAGGGCAGCAGGTGGAAATGCTGCAGTCTGAAGGCAGAGGCTGGAACAGATGGAGCAGGGAGATGGGGTAGCAGGGTGGGAGGAGGGCAGAGAAGTATGAGGGCTCTGGCCAGAGGAGGAGGGAAAACATCTCCAAGGAGGGAAAGCGACTGATCTGAGGGTGGAGGCTCAGTTCTTTGGGGAGGCATGTCTAATCAAGACTCACAGAAAGCAGAAGCTGGGCCTCTCCTCTGAAGGGGTGCACCCTTCCCAGCTTCCGGTCTCCCTCCCACCTCCTCCCGCAGGCTGGGATGCGGAGACCGGTGAAGACTCCGAGGACGGCCTGCGGCCCGACGTGCTGGTGTCACTGGGAGCGCCCAAGCGCTGCGCCGGCCGCTTCTCTGGGCGCCACCACTTCGTGGCTGGCAGGTTCTTGCCCGACGATGTGCGCCGAAAGTTCGCTCTGCGTCTGCCGGGGTACACGGGCACCGACTGCGTGGCAGCGCTGTGACCGCTCCCCGTGCCCATGCGGCTGGACGTGCCCCAATAAACAGACATCCCGCCACCTCCTGGCCTCGCCTCCTCCGTGCGCCGCGGGTGGGCAGACTCGGGCGGCCCCAGGCGGGAGGGGTGAAGGGCAGACGGAGAGTGGGACTTCCCGCTGACCGCCTAAAGGGGAGGTTAGGGACTTGCCGCCCGCCCCGATGGCCTAAGGCCATGGAATCGAAGTGCGACTCGAAGGAGGGTTTCTGGCCTCCTGAAGCGTGAAGGTTCGGGTAGCCCAGGCCCGATTCCAGGACGCACTTCCCACAGGCAGCTTGGGACCCAACGTGGAGAATGGAGGGCGGGACCGCCAGCCCGCGACGGGGGGACGCGGGCCGTTCTGAAGGCGGAGGCACCCCCCCCCCCCCCCCGGGGGGGGGGGGGGGGGCGCCCAGAGAGGCTGCTCACTCACAACGCCGGGCAAAGCAGCTTGACCGGGCGGGGCGGGGCCGGGCCGGGGCGGGCGGGGCCTGCGGTCGCGTCCCGCCCCCACCTTCAGCCCCCGAGGCTGCCAGACCCGCGGGATCCGACCGGAGCGCGCGGCGGAGCCCAGACCCTCCCTCGGACTCTCGGACCGGCCATGGCATCTCTGTCACCACTGCTCTGCCTCTGTGTCGCCGCCGCGCACCTGGCGGGGGCCCGAGGTGAGGCGTCCCCGTCCCCAGCCTAGCCCCCAGGCGCCTGGACGTCTGGCAGAGGGCCTGGCATGCCCTTCGCGTTTCTGGAGAGAGAACCTAGGGACCCTCGCTTCCCCACCCGAGGGTGAGGGCGTGAGAGGGCACCTGGGAGGCGAGCCCAGGGCCGCCTGGGCGAGAAACAGACCTTCCCCACTTTCTTCTCTAAGAGAAGCAGGGGCACTCGGAATGTGGGTATGAACTTGAGGCTTTTCTGGGTTCCCGGTGACCGTGGGGTACCTATCTCAGTCTCAGCCCCGGCGTCTGGACCCTGGATCGTCTGGTTCTAGCTCTCTTACCTAACGCCCCCCTTCTTCCACGCACAACTTCCATTCAGAAGAGGAAGTCTCCGGAACGCGGTGGAAGGGGAAATTGGGCTCACTGAGACTGAGGCTTCAAGAAGCAAGGGACTTGTCTGAGGTCATTGCCCAGTCCAACCTGAGGCCAGAGAAGCCAGGCTCAATTCCAGAGACCTCTTGCTGGCAGCATGGAAGGTCGAGTGAGGGAGCAACTTCCAACAGGCAAACGCACCAAGTGAGGGCGGGGGGATGCAGCTCAACCCGGAGCAGAACACATCCAGGGGGAGAGCTTGGTCTGGGGAGGAGAGTGGACAGACTTCCAAGGCCTGTGGACTTGGGGCTTGGGGTCAGAGGAGGCTTCCTGGAGGACGGGGTGCTGCAGTCCTTGGGGTTAGCTAGAGCTGGGTTCTGGCTTCTAAGAGCCTCGGTTTTCTCCCCTGTGAAATGGGGATGCTCATGGCAGCACTTTGCAGAAAAAGAGCTCACAGGGATTCCCATCAACGTTCCTTCCTCCCTCCCACTCCTCATCTCTTCCACAGGCACTGCCCTTATTGAGGAGCCCACGGAGACCACATGGGGCCTCGAAGGTCCATTGCTGCACCCTGGCCAGCCCCCGCCAGCCCTGGAGGACTGGGAAGGTGAGTTAGCCAGGGCCCAAGTCCTGGCTCTGCTGTGGACTGCTGTGTAAGCTCTGGCTGGTGGGGACATAGGAGGAGGGGGACACAAGCTGGGTGAAGAGCCCAGTTCCATTCTGGAATGACAACCCCTGGAAGTGGTGCCCCAGGAGATTTGTTTTAAGAGCACGGAGGTGAGAATCCAGGTGTTTGTCAAGGAGGAAACTGAAGAGGGATGGTGGTAGGAGGGTGGGACCACCTGCCCAGACCACAGGAAAGCAGGAGTTCTGGAACCTGGGTCTCTAGTTCTCAGGCCAGGAAAGTGCTATTGGATGACTTTTGAACCAGAAAAGGATTCTGGGGGGTTGTTATGGGAGGCCAACCCCTTCCCACCTGTGCTGGGTTGAGCTAGGCAGTGAGCAAGGCCCCGGCTGGCACTAACGAGAAGCTGCCAGGCAGTGGAGAGCTACAGCTAGGGCTGGTATCAGGCAGGCCTCCCTAGTGGCCTTTATATCTCACCTCAAGTGTTCTGAATGCTGAGGTGAGGACAGGTGAGACAGTGGCAAGATCTCTGGGCGCACTGATGCGCCAGCTCAGGCACTGGGCAACCTTCCGGTGACCCCTTCACAGCTCGCTCCTTCTGCTTTGGAGGGCTCTGGGTCAGGGTGGGGCCAGCGGTGGGTTGGGCTAGCCCAGAGCTCACTGCGGTGGGAGGGGAGGACTCCCACTGAGACAGCACGTAAGGCCCGTAGCACGCAGGTGGGGCTCGACAGGCTTCGGCCCGGGTCCAAGTGCCTACGATGCCCACAGAGGCCAGCGAGTGGACGTCCTGGTTCAACGTGGATCACCCGGGCGGTGAGGGCGACTTCGAGAGCCTGGCTGCCATCCGCTTCTATTACGGGCCGGCGCGCGTGTGCCCGCGGCCCCTGGCGCTGGAGGCGCGCACCACGGACTGGGCCCTGCCGTCCGCAGTCGGCGAGCGTGTGCACTTGAACCCCACGCGCGGTTTCTGGTGCCTCAACCGCGAGCAGCCGCGCGGCCGCCGCTGCTCCAACTACCACGTGCGCTTCCGCTGCCCTCTGGGTGAGGGCGGGGCCCGGCACGAGCGGGGGAGGGGCTTCGAGGGGCGGGAAGCGGGGGTGGGAGGGGGTCCCGGGGGAGTGGGTTTTGAGGATTTAGGCCTCGTGGTAGGGAGAGGCGGGTCCTGGAGCAGCAGGGCCCTCGCACAGGGCAGGGCCTGGTAAGGGCGGAGCTTCTGCGGGGAGAGGCTGGGTTTAGCTTGGGTCCCAGGTCGGGGGCAGGAAGGGGCCCCCGGGAGCACATCTCCCTCCCGCTCCTTCATTTGTCCAGCTCCGTGCTGTGTGAGCCCGCAGTGTGCTTGAGACGCAGGAGGCCCAGCAGGTTAACCTCGGGGAGGGGCGGGGGAGGTACCTCAACTGCACCTTCGACGGTGCACCTCGGGCAGCCTTGGCGGGAGCAGGGGCAGGCCTTCTGTTTGCAGTCCTGCCCCTGGATGCACGCGGCGGGGGAGTCTTCCGGTCCCACACTGTCAACAGGTGTTTAAGATGCAGTCCCCTGGGTGGCGGCCGCCTGACCCTCCCCTTCCGCCCTCCCTGCAGAGGCCGCGTGGGGAGCGTGGGGCCCGTGGGGTCCCTGTTCAGGGAGCTGCGGGCCAGGTCGTCGTTTGCGCCGCCGCCGCTGCCCAAGCCCCACTGGGGATGCATGTCCCGGGCGTCCACTGGAGGCCCAGAAGTGTGTGCGGCCTCGGTGTCCAGGTAGGAGGGGCAGGACCGGTAGAGGGACGAGCCTAGAAGGGAGGGGCTAATCTGGTGGAGCCTGAGGGACGGACCTGGATTAAATAGGCGGAGCCTGGAGAAGAGAGGCGGGGCCTGAGTACAGGGGCCCGGCCTGGAGGGCCCAGACTTGGTTCCCAAGGAGGTTGGCCCTTCCTTTCCTTTTGGCTCCTCCTCTCGAGGACCATTGGTGAATGCGTGCAGGTGAACCCCTCCCCCCGCTCCCCAGGTGGTGGTCAGGCCTGGGCCTATCTGAGGGGGCCGAGTGTGGGGATGTCCCAGTGGACACGGACACACACAGAAGCACTTGGGGTCTACACACGCGGCATTTGCAGCCCCTGGCCATATGGGCACGTGCTCACACCCTGGCAGACTCGATACCCAGGCCTTCCCAGAGCCAAACACCAGGCCAGCCAGGAGGCGACTGGAAATTCCGATCCGGCCTGGGCTTCACAAACACGGTCTGGAGTCTGTGCCGGCAGAGCCCGCAGTCGGGTGGGGAAGCATGATGGCCAATGGGGTGGTGGGGTCCCCACCCTACCCGCCTGGCTCTGCTCTCCCTGTGGCGTCTCTGCCCTGAAGTTTCCAGTGGAATTTTCCATTTTGTGGAGAAACCGCGGTGTTGGGAGGGGGGAAGATCTTCTGGGCTCAAGACCCAGCCCCTTGCTGGGCCCCCAGCCCCCGCCTGAACATTTTCCCTCATGCTGGAAGGGTCCTCTCGGTGCTGTGCGGGTTACCTCTCCAGTTCCCTCCCAGGGCATCTTCCTCACCCCTCTGGACCTCAGATCCCTCCCCCTGTCTGGCCTTGACCACTCAGCCCCATCCTCCCCTTCACTAGGGGCTGCTCTAAGCAGGGCTATGTGGAGGTACCTTCGCTGTGTAGGCCCTTCTGCCCCTCTGCCTCCCTGTGTCCTCCAGGGTGCAGCCCCAAAACCTGTGGATGCCCTAATCACATCCTCCTGGGCTCAGTGGTCACTCCATCTGGCCGGCCGCTACCAGGGGCCAAGATCTCCCTGAGAGACTGGCCTGGCACTGTGGCCACCAGCGATGCCCGTGGAACCTTCCAGATGGCTGGAGTCTGTGCCAGCAGCCAGACCAACGTCAGTGCCCAAATGGATGGCTTCTCTGCTGGTATGGCCCAGTCTCAGGCCAACAGCTCCATATCTGCTGTGGTCACTATTGTTCTTGATAAGTTAGGTAAGTGCCTTGTGGCAAAGGGGGTTAAGAAACTGGGGAGGAAGTTCTGGGTGATGCCAAGCACTTGGGATTGGGGCGGTGTGATAGATCAAAGTTCCTGGGGGAAGAAATGAGATGTGATACAGTCATTGAAGGCGAGGTAAGACAGAGTTTCCGAGAAGCATTAAGATGGGGCATCATGTTGAGCAGAGTGGGGTGAACTTGAGTTGGGGGAATAGGGCATCCTTAGAAGGAGAGGATGGACCCTACTCTTGGGAAGTGTCATTGGGAGAATTTAGGATGGGGCAGTGCCCTGACCTTTGCCCTCAGAGAAGCCCCACCTGGTGAAGCACCCCGAGTCCCGAGTGCGAGAGGCAGGCCAGAATGTGACCTTCTGCTGCAAAGCCTCAGGCACCAAGAAATACTCCTGGTGAGTGTTCTGACCCATGCTCAAGAGCCCCGTGCCAGCTTTGCCATTGGATTGGATTTCTCATGATACCTGGTGCCTCAGAGACCTGGAGGGAGCTGAGCTGTTCTGCATCCTCCCTGGGCTGCGTTCTGGGTGGGGTGGGTGGAGGCCCACACGTGTGCCAAGGGCTCCCATGGTGTTGCCCACCCGCCACCCAGGTTTCACAACGGGACCCGGCTGGACAGGAGAGAGCACAGGTATGGGGCACACCTGGAGCTTCGGGGACTGCGTCCAGACCAGGCAGGCACCTACCACTGCAAAGCGTGGAATGACGCGGGCTCTGTGCTCTCTGGTGCTGCTGAGCTCATTGTGCTTGGTGAGCACCGGCCCCTCCCCCCAGCAAGTCCTAACTCCACCTCAAAAGGAGCCCAATGGCAAGCTGATTTTGGACCTTGTTGAGTCTGACCCCAAGCCCCCCTGATCCCCTGACCCCAGTCCATGCCCTGACCCTTGGCCTCTAATGGAGCCCTCCCTTTACCCTGAGCTGGCTGGTTTCTTGCTCTCCAGCTCCGGGACAGCCAGCCTGTGACCCCCAGCCTCGGGAGCACCTGATCAAACTCCCGGACGACTGCAGTCAGCCGGGCGGTGGCCCCGCCTATCTGGACGTGGGTCTCTGCCCCGACAGCCTGTGCCCGGGCCCGGCGGGCTCCAGCCCCAGGTGTGGGGACGCAGGCTCCCGGTGCTGCTCTGTGCGCCGCCTGGAAAGCAGGGAGGTCCACTGCTCCAGCTACGTCCTCCCTGTCAAGGTGGTGGCCGAGTGCGGCTGCCAGAAATGTCTGCCCCCTCGCGGGCTGGTCCGGGGCCGTGTGGTGGCCGCTGACACAGGGGAACCCCTGCGATTTGCCCAGATCCTGCTGGGTCCCGAGCCCATCGGCTTTACCTCCTACCAGGGCGACTTCACCCTCGAGGTGCCCCGCTCTACCCAGCGACTGGTGGTGACTTTCGTGGAACCCAGCGGCGATTTCATGGACATTGTCAGGGCCCTGCCTTTTGACCCTCGGGGTGCTGGTGTGTACCACGAGGTCAAGGCCATGCGGAAGAAATCCCCCGTCATCTTAGATGCCAGCCAGAGCAACACGCTCCCCCTGGGGGAGCTGGAGGACGAGCCTCCTTTGGGCGAGCTGGTCCTCCCCGCTGGAGCCTTCCGCCGGGCCGATGGGGAGCCCTACTCGGGGGCCGTGGAGGCCCGGGTGACCTTCGTGGATCCCCGAGATCTCGCCTCGGCGGCTGCCGCCCCCAGTGACCTGCGCTTCGTGGACGGTGACGGCGAGCTGGCCCCACTGCGCACCTACGGCATGTTCGCCGTGGACCTCCGGGCCGCCGGCTCCGCCGAGCAGCTGCAGGCCGGGCCCCTGGCCGTGCGGGTGGCCGCCGGCCAGATCCGCATGGCGGGCCATGCGGAGGCCCTCAAGCTGTGGTCGTTGGACCCCGACACGGGCTTGTGGGAGGAGGAGAGCGGCTTCCGGCGCGAGGGCTCGGCGGCCCCCCGCGTCCGCCGGGAAGAGCGCGTCTTCCTCGTGGGCAACGTGGAGATCCGCGAGCGGCGCCTGTTCAACCTGGACGTGCCCGAGCGCCGCCGCTGCTTCGTGAAGGTGCGCGCCTACGCGAGCGACAAGTTCGCCCCCAGCGAGCAGGTGGAGGGCGTGGTGGTCACGCTGGTCAACCTGGAGCCGGCGCCCGGCTACTCCGCCAACCCCCGCGCCTGGGGCCGCTTCGACAGTGCGGTCACGGGCCCCAACGGAGCCTGCCTCCCCGCCTTCTGCGACGCAGGCCGACCTGACGCCTACACCGCGCTGGTGACGGCCACGCTCGGCGGCGAGGAGCTGGAGCCGCCGCCCTCGCGGCCGCGCCCGCTGCCGGCCGCCGTGGGCGTGGCCCAGCCCTACCTGGACCGGCTGGGGTACCGCCGCACTGACCACGACGAGCCGGCCCTGAAGCGCAACGGCTTCCGCATCAACCTCGCCAAGCCCAGGCCTGGCGACCCCACCGAAGCCAAAGGCCCCGTGTACCCGTGGCGCAGCCTGCGCGAGTGCCAGGAGGCCCCCGTGACCGCCAGCCACTTCCGCTTCGCCCGCATGGAGGCCGACAAGTACGAGTACAACGTGGTCCCGTTCCGTGAGGGCGCACCAGCCTCCTGGACCGGAGATCTCCTCGCCTGGTGGCCCAACCCGCAGGAGTTCCGGGCCTGCTTCCTCAAGGTGAAGGTCCAAGGCCCGCAGGAGTACATGATACGCTCCCACAACGTGGGGGGCAGCCACCCACGCACCCAGGGCCAGCTCTATGGGCTGCGGGATGCCCGCAGCGTCAGAGACGCCCAGCGCGCTGGAACGTCTGCTGCCTGCGTGGAGTTCAAGTGCAGCGGGATGCTGTTCGACCAGCGACAGGTGGACAGGACGCTGGTGACTATAACCCCCCAGGGTAGCTGTCGTCGTGTGGCCGTCAATGGGCTCCTTCAGGATTACTTGGCCCGGCACCCCCCGCCCGCCCCTGCTGAGGACCCAGCCACTTTTGCCATGCTGGCCCCGCTGGACCCTCTGGGTCACAACTACGGTGTCTACACGGTCACTGACCAGAGCCCACGGCTGGCGAAGGAGATCGCCATTGGCCGTTGCTTCGATGGCTCCTCTGACGGCTTCTCCAGGGAGATGAAGGCTGATGCAGGCACAGCTGTCACATTCCAGTGCCGGGAACCACTGGCCGGTCGGCCCAGCCTCTTCCAGAGGCTGCTGGAGTCCCCAGCGACAGCGCTCGGTGACATCCGCAGGGAGATGAGTGAGGTGGCCCAGGCCCAGGCCTGAGCTGAGGGTCTCCTCCGTACCCTCCGAGACAGGGCCTGCCAGTGACCTGGGCCCCAGCCTTGCTCTTCTGCCTTGCTCCGGAATTCTCTGTCCTGGGGAGTCTCACCCCCTTCTCCAGATGCCCAATGCTCAGAATTCAGAATCAGGTGCAATGGTGGAAATGCCAAGAAGGTGATTATTGCTGAGAGTTGTAAAATGGAGCTCGAGTTCGTCCTGACTGTGGGAGCCAGCATCCCGGAGAACGTCAAGGCTGGAGGGAATGGCTCCCAGATCACATGCTCTGATTTCCATTATATTTTAACTCTGATTTCAAATATTCTGCCCCTTGGGATTTCTGACCTTCAGCCTAAAGACCCCTGTGTGTCATTGAACAGGGTGCTTTATCGCGTCCTCTGCCTCGAGCTTTGTTTTGGGGATTATTTATTGAAACAAAGCCTGTGGGGTGTGTGGGGAGTCCAGGCCCAATGACGGTCTGGGAAAGGGTCTCTTTGATTCTGGGGCTGGGGGGCACAATTCTCATGTTTGGTGCTTAGAAACCCTCAGGGGGTTGAGGCAGGGAATCAATTAAAGATGCTTCATTTCCAACTCATGGTGTCAATCTCTGGAGCAAAGGATGGAGGCTTGGCAGACAAGCTTGGCAGAAACATGTCCCCAGTACACAAGGACATTTATGTGCAAACAGCTCAGGTGCCCCCACAGGCCCTGGATGTGCCTCTCATAGGCATGTGCCCACCCCGCACCCCCCCCACCCCCCTTCTCCAGGATGAGGCATGCAGAGTGTGTCTGAGACATGTGCCTGTAGAGTTGACTTGTGAGTGGCCAGAACCTGTGCAGCCCTGACTGCTGAACACAGTAGTAGCTGCTGCCCTGGCCTCTCTGGTGCCTGGCTGTGTGCCTGTGACTGCAGTGGACAGGGAGGGGCCCTGACAGGGCTGCATGCCCCGGTGGTTAGAATTGAAGCCACTGTGGCTTTCCTCAGCAGAGGCCACAGCTGCCCTACTCCAGGCCAAGTGGTATCTGGGCTGTCCAAGGCACTGGGCTGGACCCTCTCACCTCACTGGGACCCTCAGTCTGGAGGTGGCAGAACCATCACTTGCTCTCATTCTGTCCACATGGCTAGATGAATCCTCCTGGAACCCCACGGGGCAGGCACCTTTGTGACTACACCCCCACTTTCCAGACAGAGAAAGGAGAGGCAAAGGGCTGCCTGGACCCTGGAGTGAATCCCACAAGGATGGGAGGCTCCCTTGGTGAGCACACAAGTGAGATTTCCTCAGCCTAGAGATGTTGGCCCCTGGAAGGCATCAAAGTGGCATTACTGAGGACCTGGTATGGGAGGCACTGTGCCTGGCTGATCACCTGGGGAAGCAGTAATGGAAGGGAGCCCAGGGCATGTTTGTGACTTCTGCACCCTCCCCCTTCCCTTCCTATCACCCACCCACCCACTCAGCTGCTGCCAACCACCCCACCATCTGCCTG
The DNA here is from genome assembly GCA_011751065.1 of Lasiurus cinereus. Classification (NCBI taxonomy): domain Eukaryota; kingdom Metazoa; phylum Chordata; class Mammalia; order Chiroptera; family Vespertilionidae; genus Lasiurus; species Lasiurus cinereus. The sequence goes on along the minus strand of JAAGEH010000197.1, from coordinate 110,540 downwards.
TTCAGCATTTGGAGGTGTCATATCTGTGTGAACACCAGGGCCTTGGAGAGGGCCCAGCCCTGGAGAGGTAGGCTCACATGCAGACCCCAACACACCCTGCCAGCTCTCTCCATCTGACAACTCCCACCTCTGCCACCTCTCACCTCTGCTTAGGCCATTCCCTTCGTGGGAACACGTGGACATGGGGGTCTGGAATGTCAGGGAGAAGAGCATCAGCTGCAGTCTCTGAGGGTGGACCCCGAGGCTCTGCTGGAGTCACGATTTGGGACATCCCACGTGCTGGCAGCCCAGCCTTGAACTGGACAGACTGTGAGGGACAGGAGAGGAGAGAAGCTTTGAGGCCTCTCAGGAGCCAGGAGACGTGCATTTATCCACACCTACTGTGTGCATGCCCCCCAGCTGACAGGGAGACTCAGATGGGCAGGTCCCCTGCCCAGGTCCACAAAACGGAGTCTGCCTGCTCCAGAGCCCTGCCTTGAGCTGCCTGCCGGGGTCCTTGGAGCAGCAGGAGTGAGAGGGGGCTCCCTTTGCAGCCAGCAGACGAAGCTGGCGTTCAGGCCGAGGGTAATGAGGTGTCAGGCTCCAGAGCCAAATACCTTTCATTGAGAAAGTGTTGGGTCCGTGGTCAATGCCAGGCCTAGGGCAGACGAGTTTGGGGCAGATGTCTGTCCCTCCTTCCCTGGTGTGGGGCAGGGGTGGGTGGGCATCATCCTGAAGCCCCTTACCCAGCTGCCATGGCTGGGCCAGGAGTGAGCAGAGGCTTCTGGAGGGACGTGGACCAGGCAGAAGGCCCAGCCCAACCCAATGTTTGGCACCAGGGGGGAATTGCAGCCCCAATTCCTCCCCGTCCTGCTGACAACTCATCAAGGGGGTAGCACCAGGCCCCAGTCTCCAGATGAGAAAACTGAGTTTTGCCCTAACCGGTTTGGCTCAGTGGATAGAGCGTCGGCCTGTGGACTGAAGGATCCCAGGTTTGATTCTGGTCAAGGGCACATGCCCGGCTTGCGGGCTCAGTCCCCAGTAGAGGGTATGCAGGAGGCAGCCGGTCAATGACTCACTCTCATCATTGATGTTTCCATCTCACTTTCCCTCTCCCTTCCTCTCTGAAATCAATAAAAATATATACTTTAAAACATTTACAACAACAACAACAACAACAACAGCAACAAAACCGCCCTGAGCCTCCAAGAAAAAAAAAAGTCATCACCCTAAGCTGCCAGCCCTGTGCCTCTTGACGCTGCCTTGTGACCCCATTCTAGCAGCTGAGCCAGGAGTCCCCACCTCCGCCGGAAAGTTGGCCTTCAGCCTCTTGGTAAACCCATTGCTCTCCCCACAACTAGTGCTGCCAGACCACACCCCTCAGCCTAGAGAGAAAGGAGGGTATGAGGCCCCCCAGAGACCCAGGCTCCTGAGCCACCCGGGGGTCAGCTCAGGGCACGAGGAGGCCCTTGGTCCCGCCCATAGCATTTTAGACTTTTATAATTTTAGAACCAGGGGTTTTGAAATTCCTAGCACTGTGAGTGGGAGAAAAATCTTGGAACAATGCTTAAAACAAGAGAGTCTTAAAACCACAGAACCCCAGAAGAGGAAGATAAACATGAACACACATTGAGCACTGACTGGATGCAAACTCTCTCTCCTCCCCCAAGCTCTGACTTACTTTAAGAGCATCTAATGTTTGTTTATTGTCTTGGGGCTCAAAACAGGCTTTCAGGGAGGTGATATTCATACACACCTCCATTTCCGGCTGGAGGGATTTGCCCAGGGTCATACAGCAAATAGGTACACTGTGGACGGGGAAGAAGGACAATGTTTCCCAGAGCAGGGAACATAGGCCTTGGGTCTTGAAGGATGTGTAGGAGTTTGCCAGGGAGCAAAACAGGAAGGGCATTCCAGGTAGCTGCGAAGGTGGATGTGAAGGCCTGAGGAGGAAAATGTGAAGCGGGCATGGAGAGCAGCTGCAGGGGGTGAACAGGCCTTGAGTGCTGAGTGCCCACCCTGGCAGGTGAGTGTGAACTACAGAAGGTGCCAGAGCAGGGAAGTTTCCACACTTTCTCAAAACAAAGACTCCCTTGGAGTTGGTGCAGGGTTCAGCTGTGGCAAAGTGTTTATTTCTGGAGTTGGGGTCTGGCCCCTTCCACGTGGCAGCCCAGCGCCCCTCCCCTCCTGCCTCCTGTTCTGGCTGAACGTTTCTGGCTCCTCCATCGGGGCCTCGTGGCCCTGGCGTGGCCACCCACCACTTCCCCAGTCCTGTCTGTCTCTCTCATCAGCCCTCGGAGTTGGGTATGACCCAGTCTCAGACCCCAAAGACGGGAGCCAGCCTGGCGGGGAGACCTGGCTTCGGTCGGGTCGGGGGAATGCTTGGCTTTCACGGTGGAAACAGAGGCAGGGTGACAGCCCAGAAAGAGAAGTCCAGGTAACTGTGCTGACCCCTCCCAGGGCAGGCGCTGAGGCCAGGCCCCAGGGTCTGGGGTGGGGTCTGGGCAGGAGGAGGGAGGGAACTCAGGGATGAGGGGACAACAGGCACAGGCATTTTGGGATCCACGCTGGGGTACATACACTCTCCTACCCAGAGTCACAGCCACTGTGTAGCATAGTGGATATGGCACACGGAGCCGGGTCCCTGTCATCATTCCCAAGGCCACAGGTCCTTGTCATGTTCTGTCCCCGTCCTCCCAGTCAGACACGCCCTCCGGTAGCACCGGAACCACCTTGTTACCCCTTTAGTTGCATGCACTCCCAATTGCAGCCCCACGTGCGGTCACCTGCCCAAGGTGCACCTGGCGGACTGTGCTGGGGCACAGGGGACACGCTGGACACTGTCCCACCTCCACAGCCGCAGGGGCAGGTGCACCCCCACAGGCAGCCCGTGACGAAAGGTCCTGTGGTGGCACAGAGCATCGACACACCCACTGTCACCCTGCTTTCTCCCCACATTTGGGGGCCCTCTGACACCTAGATGCCCAGAATGCCCTAGCAAGGACCATTCTCCCTCACAACCCCCCACAAGCCTGTCCCTCCAGGCGCACTGGGCCACAGCCAGGCACACTTGAACCTCCCACTCTCCGGGGCCCTGCAGCTGGCGTGGGCTGGGAGGGGGCTGGGGAAGCCAAGGTCCCATCCACTTTTCCTGGGAAGTCCTGAATCTCTTCCTGCTGATTCAGCCCTGGGGGCAGGCCAGCGGGTGCTGCCAAACCTCAGGTATGTCCTCAAAGGCTGCCTGCAGGGCCTCCACCAAGGCGGGGGTGGGGGAGCTCCCACTCAGGACTCAGCTCTTCCCTGGGCCCCAGCCCTCCCCGCCAGATGCAGCTTGCACTTTAATGGTGAGCAGGAGGCTGAGGCTGGCTGCTCACACCCCCAGTTCTTCCCAGCTGAGCCAGGCACCCTCATAAAGGGGTCCACTCTTCTGAAGACACCACTCTCTCAGGTGGTCTGGGGGGAGTTGGCCTGGCTGCCTATCCTGAGGCCTGGCATAGGGACAGGAACAGACAGACAGACGCACGTGTGTGCCCATGTGATGGCTACATGCAGACCTGTGGGTACAGATATGCTTGATGCCCAGCTCTGGACTGACCCTCACAGAGCCTCATCCTGCAGAGCAGGGCAGAGACCTCCGCCTCGAGGGTCATGGCTGGGCCAGCAGGAGGGCCAGGGGCTGGGAAAGCCCCGAATGGGGCCCAGGGAAGGCTTTCTGCAGGAGAGGGCACTTGATATGTATGGGCTTTGGGGGGTAAAGAGGAATTTGCCAAACCAAGATCAGCTGTCCAAAGGTCCTGAATACTGGTGGAGTTTACCTTTTGCCTATGAGGATTTTGAGCAGGGGAGGGAACCAGTCAAACAAACCACAGTTCACTACCTCCCCTTGAGGACCCAGCCTCTGCTCTCAGGGGCTGTCAATCAGTTGGGGGGTGGGGGCAGAGCCAGACCCAGGGGAGACCTCAGGTTTATGAAGCCCCTGCTATGCACTGGGCTGTATTCTCCAACCACTCTTTAAGGCAGGTTCCCTTATCCTCCCCATTTTGTAGCCGAGGAAACCAAGGCTGAGAGAGGAAGGCCCTTGCCTAGGGTCCCACAGGGCGGGTTCGCACGTAACCCTGGCCTCTGACGTGCAACTGTGGCCGCCAACTTGGTCTCAGTGCTGACCCTATAGTCTGAAGGACAGGACAGTAAGGCTCAAGTAAGTCAGCTTTGCCCAGGTCGTGTCTTTGCACCTGGGGTCCTGGCTGGGGAGGGAGACCCCTCTGCATGGGACACACAAGCTCCCCTTGGGCCTCTTCAGCAAGATCATCCCCTATCCCTTGTCATTTGACTGCTGCGTGGTGTGTTTTGTTTGTTTTTTAACCGAAGAAACAGTATCAAGGGAAGGTAAGCAGAAAGATGTAATTATATTTTCAGTGCGCTATTTATTTATTATGTTTTGTTAGTTCTCACCCAATGATATTTTCCATTGACTTTTAGAGAGTGTGGAAAGGAGGGGGGGGGGAGAGAGAGAGAGAGAGAGAGGGAGAGGGAGAGAGGGAGAAGGGAGCCCACTGTGAGAGACACATCAGTTAGTTGCCTCCGACTGGGGCCGGGGATTGAACCTGCAACTCATGCAAGTGTCCTTGACCGGGGATCAAACCCTGGACACTTTGGTGCTTGGGCCGATGCTCCGGCCAGGCTGCTGAGTGTATGAGTGTATTTAATGAGGGTCTTCCAGGTAGAGGGCAGTCCAAGTGGGAGCCTGGGGGCGCTTCTCCAGCCTTCTGGGAGGCCTGGGCCCCTGGCCTCGGTCCGCACCCACTGTCTGGCCCAGCTGAAAACAAACACTTGGAAATGGCCAACCCAACGGAATCTAGGTTGTGGTCAGGTCGTGGCTGAAGAAGCCACTGGAAAAACACGCAGTCCACGGGGCCAGGCCCAGCTTACGTTTCATCAGGCAAGAGTGGCCTGCGATGCCCAGAGCTGAGGAATGTTCGGGCTCTCGCTCTTTGGAACCCGTTGTAGCACCAGGGAATCCAGCCCCTGGCGGTCCCACCCTAGCCTCCTGTCAGCAGGCTGTGACCTGCTCCCCGAGCATGCCGGAGAATCAGGCCCCTGGACCAGCTGCTGTTGGAGATCCCTTGTCTGCTTGCAAGCTTCTGAAAATAGGGAGCTCACCCCTTTACAGAGGTCATACCCCATAGCCAGGGGCCTACAATTGGGCTGATACTCCACAGGAAGCTCTGGCTCCCTTGACCACATGACCAAGGCAGGCTGAGGACACCCGCCCTAGACCCCTTTGTGGGTCTGACCCCCTTCTGAGCCTCTGGACCTCCCCAGGGCCCTTGGGGTCAGTGTGTTCCAGGTGGAGCCTCATGTCTCTCTCCAGAAGTGCTCCTTGCCCCAGGCCATGTTTCAGTACCCTCCGTCTGTCCATCTGCCCTGAGCCATGGCTGGGCAGGTGGCTCACACATTCATTGAGACTACTGGATGCTGAAGCCCCTTGCTTGCATCTCTTCACTGATCCCTCCCAGGGAGGCTGTTCCTGTTATTGCCCCCACTATACCGATGGGGAAATTGAGGCTCAGAGGGTTCACTTGGTGTCCTGGGGTAGCAGGAATGGATTCTGGATGTAGGATCCAGTTCTCTGCTGATGCCAGGATAGGATTCTTGTCTTCTGGGCTGGGGAAGCCCCCAGAGACCAAGGCAGAGCTGCAGCTTGAGCCACCCTGGTGGGCCGGGTGTCTCTGGCTTCCCACAAGCTCTGGCCACACCCCTGCGCACACACCCTGCATGGCCCCATGGCTCCTCAGTGGGGGAAGGTCTCTGGGCAAACCCTTGCCAGGTCACCAGAGATCCCTGAGTTCAAAACCTAGCCTCGTGGGTTAAACCAGGCCCTGCCCCCAGTCAACCTCACAGCCTCAGTTTCCCTGGCAGAGGACCAGACCTACAGGGGCCTCTCCCTCAGGGCCCGGAGAATGCTAGCTGGCACGCAGGAGGGGCTCAGTGACACACAGGAGTGGTTCAGGGATGGAAGCGGTGGTGTCCCGGCAGCCCCAAGTCCCCTCCCTCAGCCATTGCCTCCTCCTGGCGCTTTGCAGTGGTGTTGGGTGAGGGGTATTAAAACTTCCTAAAGCACCTAAATCAGGGCCTCCATTTCCCTACCAGGTCGGAGGGCTTCCAGACTTCCTCCAGTGCCCTGGTGTGGTAGATCTGGAGATGCCTCCTGGAGTCTTCGTGGAATAGACATCGTTACCAGGGATTGGGTATGGGGTCTCACTAGGCACTGATGAAGAGGCCCTTTGGAATTTCCATCTTGAAATGTAATGTGGGGAACCTTAAAACTGCAAGTGGGGCTCTTGAAATTGTATGTGGGGGGAACTTGAAGCTGCCACAGCCCACCTAACTTTGACCTGAACATACTTCTGGAACCCTAAGTCTTCCCATGCCCTGGCCCAGGGGATCTGAAAACTTCTACTAGGGCTTGGATTGGGGAAGCCTCCAAATTTCCATGTGGGGAGCCTCAAAACTCCCATTTCGAGTATCACGCCCTTATCAGAGGCCCTGGGAGGATGGGAGGTTGTGGAGATTGAGGTGCAGAGAGGGCTGGAGGAGACCCTGTCAGGAGGTTACACATGAGCCCCTCTAACCCCAGAGACTGGGGAGGAGGTCCAGGGCCCAGGGACAGTGGCTAACGTCGCCATGTACATAACTCCAATTTCTGGCCCTTCCCCTGTCCCAGGTGACTCTGAGGGGCTCAGATGGAGAAGGTTCAGGGTGGAAGCAGCAGTACAGAGTACAGTAGCTTTAGGTGAGAATGGGTGGAGCCAAAGCCCCCAATAAGAAGTGGAGCCCAGGGCTTGGTGGGATCAGATGTCAGATGAGGGGAGGGACCAGAGTCAGGTTCCTGGGGTGGGAGGGGATGCAGGGAAGTTCCACAGAGGGAGAGGATCAGGTGAGAGGGGGGTCCAGGTGGATCAGAACGTGGGCCTGCCTGCCCCAAGAATGTAAACCAGAAGCTTTGGGGAAACTTTGACAACCAACTAACTCTAACTCACAGACTCCCCCACCCCAGATCACAGCTCTCCTCACCTTTCAACCCTTCCAGGGTCTCATTGGTCAGGCAGGGGTAAGGCTGAGAACCAGAGAGGAACAGACTTGTCTCTAGGACACACAGGCCAGGCCCCTCCGTGTCACTGGGCTGCAATTGGAGGCCTTGAGGGAGATCGGCAGAAGCCAGGACAGCAGCTGCTGTAGTTGCCTCATCTCTGCTCTAGGAGAGAACAGGGTGTCGGGGGTGGAGAAACATCGCCCCCAGCCCCTCAAGTGCCCCTAGCCCTTGGCTGAGGTCCCAGGATAGCTGGTAGCCAGTGAGTAGGGACTCAGGGGAGAGGAAAGCTGGCTGGGGGGCGGGGGGGGGGTCAGGGCTGGAGGTGTTGGGGAGCAGAGAAGGGTCTGGGTCGGGGCAAGGCAGTTAGCCAGGCAAAGAAGGGAAGAGAAGGTCCTCAAGCAGAGAAAAGACCAGTGCCAAGTCTCTAGGGTGGGAACATACTTATGGGGGGAGCAGTGAGGGGCCGGTGAAGAGAGAGAGGTGCTAAAGATGGTCCTTCTCAAATATTGTAAAAAGAAACTTTTATTAAGCTTAAAAAAAAAAAGATGGCTTCTGTAGGGCTTGGTGGGGAGGAGGAGGGGGATTGGATTCAGAGGAAGGGCAACCAGAGCCCAATAAATAAACAGGATCATTGTAAGACTGAGCCTGGGCAATCTCGGGAGAATCATCAGGGAGGCGGGCCTTGGTCTGACAACCGGCCTCCTGTCTTGGTATCCCCCTTGACAAAAGGGGAACAATACACCGAGTGGCCAGATTACTATGATCTCTGAACACATAATAATCTGGCCACTCAGTGTGTGTATGTGTGTGTTTGTGTTAGAGAGAGAGAGAGAGAGAGAGAGAGAGAGAGAGAGAGAGAGAGAAACCTAGTGTATGAATTTGTGCATGGGTGGGGTCCAGCCAGCCTGGCCAGGGGGAGGGGACATGGGCAGTTGGCCAGCCTGCCTGCTGGTCAAACTCCTGGTCAAGGGGACAATTTGCATATTAGCCTTTTATTCTATAGGATATACACTGAGTGGCCAGATTATTATGCGTTCAGAGATCATAATCATCTGGCCACTCAGTGTATAACCCTGGACTCTCCGTAAGCGTGGGCACCATCCTCAGCGCTTTTCGGGGATGTGCTCAGGAGATTCCCACGGAGCCCTCCAGGAGGAGCTACTTCCATTTCCACTTCACAGAGGGGGAATGGAGGCTCAGGGAGGGCGGCACATGGGATGTAGAGGCAGGACTCAGAATGGGCTCTGGCAGGGTAAGCTGGCTCCTGGGGGTAGTCCTTCCTGACAGGGTTTCCCTGGTGTAAGGAGGTCTTGGCCAGGCAGCTGGACCAGGCTCAGGGGCTGGAGGAAGCTCTATGGGCCCGTGAGGGCCACAGGTAGGTGGGCAGGGTGAGAAGTACGAAATGTGGGGCTCCTTCCCTGTGCCTCCATTTCCCAGATTCATTTCCTTTGTTAATCCTCACCCGAGGATATTTTTTCCATTGATTTTTAGAGAGAGTGGAAGGAGAAAGAGAGACATATAGAGAGAAACAAGAATGTGAGAGAGACACATCAATTGGTTGCCTCCCACACGTACCGTGATGGGGACTAGGGATCGAGTCTGCAACCATGGTATATGCCCTTGACTGGAATCAAACCCAGGGCCCATCAGTCTGAGGGCCCATGCTCTATCCATTGAACCAAACCTGCTAGGGCCTGATTTTTGGTTGAGGAAGGTAAGTTCTGAGAAAGCATCAACACCCTCCTCAAACTTACCTTTGCTGTTTTTGGTACCTGCTGAGGATTCCTGCATTAACTGGTACCACCATGGGCCAGTGGAAGCCCCTTTAATACTGCAGATTTCAGTCAGATGACCGGCCTCCTGTCTTCCTGTCTAGGTGTCCCCAGTCAGCAGAATGGGGACAAGATGACCCTGTGCCTGTAATTTACTTTAAAATTCAGGTTCTCTGGCTCCCCAACCTCTGGCTCCATTTGGATGTGTGTTTTGAGATGGAGTGCCATCCCTCTCTTTCTAAATTCCTATATAATAAAAGGCTAATATGCAAATAGACTGAATGGCAGAACTACCGGCCACCATGATGTGCATTGACCACCAGGGGGCAGACACTCAATGAAGGGAGCTGCCCCCTGTGGTCAGTGCACTCCCTCAGGGGGAGCACTGCTCAGCCAGAAGCCAGGTCACGGCTGGTGAGCATAACGGAGGTGGCGGGAGTTTCTCCCACCTCAGTGGCAGCACTAAGGATGTCTGACTAAGCTGTCAGTCAGACATCCCCCAAGGGCTCTCAAACTGCGAGAGGGTGCAGGATGGGCTGAGAAATTTCCTCCCTCACCCCAAGTGCACGAATTTCATGCACCATGCCTCTAGTTCTAAAATAAGGACTCCTAGGACTCTGACAGCTGCTCGGTCTCAGCTGGCCCCACGCGTGGGTGTATGTGTGGGCCCCGCTCAGGTGGAGTGATTACCCAGTCAGGACCACACACTCCAGGTATTTGGCTGCCACTTGAAAAACTCTAACCTAAAGCCCAGCCTTTTGAAAATTGCCAATCAACCCCAGATACTTTGCTAATTAATTAGCATGATGAACATTAGGCTTTTTTCTTTAGTAAGAAGAGTGAGGTTAAATGTGTGGATTGGGAAGAATATTAGCAGCCCTTCTGCCCAGATACCTGGCCGGCACCTGCATTTAACCTAGCGGCCATCTGATGGGCCCTGGCCTATATCCCTCAGAGTAGCCTCCATAGCTGGGTAACTCCCAGTCAGTCTTGGGTCCCAGGCAGTTGGGTTTCAGTGGCCTCTGCCTCAGTAAATATGTGAAGCCCTAAAAGGACAGAGCATGCCTTCCTAGGGCTCTGGACCAGGCAAGTGGGAATATGGTTTCATGGAACTTGGAGGGTGGGGGCCACAGTGTCCACTCACATTCAAAGGTGGCCCAGGAGTTGGCCCCCAGTTCCTGTCTCCCACCAAACTGGCTCACAAAATCAAGACAAATCTATAAAAGCTATGCAAATGATATTCAAACACCACAGTTTTAATTCAAACAAAGCAGATCAGGCAAATACTGTATAACTTGAAGGAGGGTGCCTGGGTCTGGGGCGGAAGTTGTTAGACACATCCCAAGGGAAATGTTGAGTGTAACAGTTATGACGAAGGTCCCTATTTCCTGCTGAGCCCAGCCCTTTAAGAGGATCAGCCCTTGGACTGCCCCCTAGGTAAGGAGGGGGGTCTTAACAACCTTGGGGCCCTAGCCAAGGATTCCTGTATCTCCAACTCTGTGCTCTCCACAGGATTTATGGGACACAGCGACCCCTGGTGCTCGTGTCCAAACACAGCAGCTAGATCTGCACTCAGCAAAAACCCTGATCTCTCTGTGCTGCAGCCTCCAATATCCCCTCCAGGTGGGCCCTCTCTCAGGTGATACCTCTGATCACCCACCTCCAAGCTTCAAGTGGGTCGGGGGATAATGACTATGGCTGAGGGGAGTGATCAGTGTCAAGAGCTCCGGCTTCCCTCCTTACATCATTCTCTTAAGGATTTTAAAAATGCCAACTGCTCAAGGAGAAAGAGAGACTGCCTCCCGCCAACACCTAGGTCCCTGGCTTTCTCTCCAGAGTTTCCGCCCAGATATATTCTACCAATTTAAAAAATGCACACAAGATGTTATCTCCCTAATCTTAACAGGAGTGTTGTAGAGAAACACCCCAGCAGCCTTTTCAGCTGTTATGTAGTACTAGAGGCCTGGTGCACAAAATTTGTTCCCCTGGGAGGGGGGGATGTCCCTCAGTCCAGCCTGCACCCTCTCCAATCTGGAACCCCTTAGGGCAGTGGTTCTCAACCTTCCTAAAGCTGCGACCCTTGCATACAGTTCCTCATGTGGTGGTGACCCCCAACCATGAAATTTTGCTATTGTTATGCATCGTGATGTAAATATCTGCATTTTCCGATGGTCTTAGGCGACCCCTGTGAAAGGGTCGTTTGACCCCCAAAGGGGTCGTGACCCACAGGTTGAGAACCACTGCCTTAGGGGATGTCAGACTGCCAATTAGGTCTGATCCCAGAGGGGAACATCTGGCAATCAGACATCTCTCTCACAATCTGGGACTGCTGGCTCCCAACTGCTCACCTGCCTGCCTGCCTGCCAGATTGCTCCTAAACGCTACTGCCTGCCAGCCTGATCATCCCCTAACCACTCCCCTGCCAGCCTGATCGATGTCTAACTGCTCCCCTGCTGGCCTGATTGTCCGCAACTGCCCTCCCCTGCTGGCCTGGTTGTCCCTAACTACCCTCCCCTGCAGGCCTACTCACCCACAACTGCTCTCCCCTGCTGTACCGATGAGCAGTCAGTCCCCTAGCATGCCTTCAGGCTTGCACCCTGGCTCTGCCAGTGCCTCCTAACTGGGGGCTGAGATGCGGGCCAGGAAGCCTCGGAACCCCAGCAGACGCACCTGTTGCATGGAAGCTCCATGCTGGCAGAGCTGGCTCAGGGGCTGACCTGGCAACTCCTTTGTGCTCCTGTAATCTTGACAGTGTGGTTACTGTCGCGAGGCCATATTTCAGGCATTTTGAATAGCGCAATACGAAATGTTAGTAACATGCGACTTTATGTGCAGAATTTGACACAGGGACGTTTCCTCAAATTAAAAACCCTCCAAGAAATCCAGTTTGAATGAAGTCAGTAGCCAATCAAACCACAACCTGCATTCACACCATGTCCACCAGAGGGCGCGTGTGGGCCAAAGGCAAAGCCACCACAGTCCTTTAAGAACACCCGTCTTTAATGACATTTCCGCTAAAAATGGTGGAACTTGTACTAATGGGGGGGGCGGGGGGCGGGGGGGAGGGGGGAGGTGCAAAACTAATCCCCAGTAAAATTCTGAGCCCACGACAGACTTGAACCAAAACGGTGTGAAATGGTACAGGGCAGGCAGGGTCCGGGTGAGCTGGTACTCAATGGACAAACGCGGGACCGAATCACCACTTGCCCAACTGCGCTGCGCATCGCCAGAAACAATCTGGTGGTGAACAATATCAAAATTTCAGTAAACAATTGTAATGGGAGAAGTCCTAGAAGAGGCAATTCATAGCCTTCCTAGTAAAAAGAGTTGGGAAATGAGCAGCCCCTTGGCCCCTTTAAAATCCCAGCTCAGAAGCACGCGCGGGAGCAGTGTTCCCGGCCGGCCGCGCTCAGGGAGAACCGTCGCGGTCAGCTCTGAGGTTATCAGCTGCACAGGCCGTAAAGTCACCCATGCCAGCTCCCCACGCAGGCCGCACTGCCTTCTTTTCTGCTGTCCCCAAAACTTAGATGCACCTGAGGGACAATGCCGGGTCCCCAGCAGGTGAAGCAGTCGACACTGGGGCTAGAGGGCCCTGCCAGCTTCCCCTGGCCTGGAAAGATAGCAACCCCGTGTTAGAGGGGCAGCCCCGAAACTGATGGCTTGTCTTGCCCCCAAGCAGAGGAGACAGGAGATACGGAGGGGCCAGTCCTGGGCCTCGATGCCTGACCTGTAACATGGAGGTGCTTCCCCAGCAGAAAACTGGCCTCCCTGGGGCTCGAGAGGACGGGCATGCGTCTTGGTACAGCTGGGGTTTCTACACACGCCAGGCATGAGGGAGACCCAGTGAGGCCTGGAGCTGATGAGAGTCCCCAGAACATCACGGGGAGATGCAGTGAGCGGGAAGAGGCGCAGACATCGGCTGGGTGCTCAGGGTTCTGTCTGCAGTGCAGAGATGGAGCCCCTGTGACCCTGGGTGGTTTGTCCACAGAACACCCCCTTTCCCACCCACCCCCAGTAGAAAACACCCTGAAAATGGCTCTTCTCAGGCAGTCCGCTCTGTGGTGAGTCCCGTCTGCAACCATGGCCGCTGCCATCGGACAGAGCAGCCTGAGCCTCTTCACCCTCCTCTCTCACACTTGGCTCTGCAGGTTGAGCCTCCTGCTGGCCCTCTGCCCTGCAAGACCCCCTGGCCTCAGCTACTTCCTCCCCCGAGTTCAGAGGAGCTGCCACGGTGCTTGTGCCTCAGAGGACAGTGTCGGGCAAACAAGTCAACAGACTTTCCCTGCTGGGCCCTGCTAGCTCTGGGAGGGCACTTGAGGCTCTGCTCCTGTTCCAGGTTGATTCCATAGCTCCTCCCCAAGTCCAGGGATACAGGGGTCTAGCCCCCCCTCATAGGCCCAGCATGCTCTGACACCCAGCTCCCAGTGAACTGGAGAAAGGAGGGGTTCAGATGGGAACATGCAGCTTGGTGAGGGTGTGGGGTGTGCACCGGTGATGCTGGGTGCTGTGGGGCGTGGCAGTCTGTCCTTCATTCTTTTATTTATGCAACAGCAAGCATCTGAGACCCCACCATAGCCAGGAACCACACACACACACACACACACACACACACACACTCACACACCAAAAACACACCAAGGAATTTACTGTCCTCAAAATGAAAACTCTAAATAATGAAGACAATACCCAAGGCTTTTAAAATATATATATATATTTAGTAATTTCAGGGAGGAGGGAAGATGGAGAGAGAGAGATAGAAACATCAATGATGAGAGAGAGCCATTGACTGGCTGCCTCCTGCATGCTCCCCACTGGGGATGGAGCCCGCAACCTGGGCATGTGCCTTGACAGGAAATTGAACTGGCAACCTTTTGGTGCAGGGGATAACACCCAACCACCTGAGCCACACTGGCCAGGGCCAGCTTGATTACTTTAAGGCTGTACCTTTTTTAAATATATTTTTATTGATTTCAGAGAGGAAGGGAGAGGGGAAGAGAGAGATAGAAACGTCAATGATGAAAATCACTGATTGGCTGCCTCTTGCATGCACGTTAGTGGGGATGAGCCCACAACCTGGGCATGTGCCCCTGACCAGGAATCAAACCTGGGACCCTTCAGTCCATAGGCCGACGCTCCATCCAGTGAGCCAAACCAGCTAGGGCAGTGGTCGGCAAACTGCGGCTCGTGAGCCATATGCAGCTCTTTGGCCCCTGGAGTGTGGCTCTTCCACAAAATACCACGTGCGGGCACACACGTACAGTGCGATTGAAATTTCGTGGCCCAGGCGCAGAAGTCAGTTTTCGGCTCTCAAAAGAAATTTCAGTCGTTGTTCTGTTGATGTCTGGCTCTGTTGACTAATGAATTTGCCGACCACTGATGCATGTTGCAAAGAGGCTGCACCTTTTTGCAGCATGCCTGAGTGAAAGCCTAGCTTACCGAAAATGTTACTGGTGCTCGGTCACCACTGCCAGTCACTGCTGTGGATGAGGCCACACCAAGCACATGGTTTGGGCTTCGCTTCACCTGCTTGCCAAGTGTCTTTCCCTCCATCAGCCCCTCCCATGCAGGCCTGTCTGTCCCTCAGCAGGGCGCACCACTGGCCTAATTACAGTCATTAGACCTTCCTTGCGTCCAATGCTGGTTCACTTCCAGTGCTGCCCCAGACATCTCAGACGTGCTCCTCAGCCCCTCGGGGCCCCGACTGGCAGGCAGGAGGCCTTGGGGAGAGAGGCTCAGCTCAGGACCACCATCTGCTGGAGAACTCAGAAGAGGTGGGGACTGAAATAAAGGCACCCACCCCAAACTGCCAGGTTTCTTCTGTCCTCAACTTACTGAGGGCGATAAAAACTCCCAGTAAAGCAAACATTGAAGGAAAAGTGTGACCATCGATACATGATGCTTTTGTGTAAGAAACAACACAGAGCTGCTATGGACTGAATTGTGTGTCCCCCCCGCTCCACCCCCACAGTCACACGTGGAAGCCCTAACCCCCAGCATGACCGTAGGTGGAGACAGGGCCTGTGAGGAAGTGATCAAGGTCAAATGAGGTCGTAAGGGGGCCTCTGAACTGCAGGACGGTGACCTTCTAACAAGTGAGCCCTCTCTGCCACCCGCACCTCCTTGATGGAGCACTCACAGCCTCCACACAGGGAGGAAATGAGTGTCTGTGTCTGAGCTGCCCAGTCCGTGTATTTGGCTGTGGCAGCCGAGCAGACCAAGACAGAAACATGACCCCAAGTCGTGTGTTTTTTCCCCTCTCTATGCATGGTACCTTCAAAGGCTATTTGGGGGTAGTGGGGGAGGAGGGGAGGAAGGCTCAGAGGGAAAGCCTTCTCCGCCCTGACTCCCCCCACACTGCCACCTGCCCACTCAGGGTGCTCCAGCTCTCCCTGTGCCAGGGTGGGGGGTGGAGGAGCTACCCAGGACCGCTGGCGGCCCAGGAAGAAGTCTAAACCATCCGTGAGCGCCAGCGATGTCCGAGCCCTGACTGGCCCCTCCAATCAGCCACTGTCCCACTCTGCCACCTGTAGCCCTTGGCTGGGGAATGGACGGAGGAAGGGCGAAGGTGCTTAACCTACGTAATCAGTAACTAAGGAAACAGAAAGAGCTTTCCCAAAATCTCTTACGAAGGCACAAACCATGGGGGATTGATCGTATGTGTGACCTACACAGTTTCAACACTAAAGATCAATGATCACAGGAAACAGTGCCTGTTGTTTCTACATCCCAGTAAAAGTCACCTTGGAGCCCTGGCTGGTGCTCAGTGGTTAGCGTCGGTCTGTGGCTTGAAGGGTGTCGGATTTGATTTACCTGGGTTGCAGGTTCAATTGGGTGAGTGCAGGAGGCAACCAGTGCACATGTCTTTCTCAATGGATGTTTCTCTCCCTCTCCCTGCCTCCTCCCTTGCACTCTCTCTAAAAATCAGTGGAAAAATCCTTGAGTGAGGATAAAAAACATCACCTCAGAGTGAAGTAATTTGTTTACAGTCTGTAGTTACAAATCCTGACACCGGGGGGCATGGCAACTCAGCCCCATTTTTCTACCCCGTGCTTTCACTAGGGGTAAAACTGTTCATCGCTGGATGTGCTATCCTGCAACTTCTTCTTCTTCTTCTTTTTTTTTTTTTTTACAGAGAGGAAGGGAGAGGGATAGAAAGTCAGAAACATCGATGAGAGACATTGATCAGCTGCTTCCTACACGCCCCACACTGGAGACGTGCCAGCAAGCAAGGTACATGCCCCCGACTGGAATCGAACCTGGGACCTTTCAGTCCGCAGGCCGATGCTCTATCCACTGAGCCAAACCGGTCTCGGCTATCCCTGCAACTTCTAATGCACTAGACACACTGACTGTCCTCATAAGTGCCCCCACTTTCCCAGAGTCGGAGCACCTGTCAAGCTTCCTCAAAGCTCTTTGCTCGGGCTGACAGCAAGGCCCTAAATAAAAATCATTCTAATGCTTTCAGAGATTCACTTTTTCATTGACAGGATGCCATAGGCCCAGGGCTGGAGGACTCAAAAGCTTGTGGGGGTTGGGGTGCTCTCTCAGGGTTATTTCATCCAATAGAGATCTCCCAGACCAATTCCGGACTCACCAGGGAGCCATGAAACTGTCTGCAGCCCCACCCCCACCCTCCAACCCTCACCCCCAGGGGACTCAGTCAGCACTGGTGTTACTGGTACTGGGTAGTTTCTGGGCCCTAGTTCCTGTGTCTTTACGTTGGGAATCCCACACATGAGATTCAGCGAGATCACCAGGGAAGCATGGGGTACACTGCTGCCTGCACCCCACACCTGGGTACCTGGGGCTGCTGCTGCTGTGAAAAGCCCCTCAGACAATGGCTGGGGGCCCAGGAATGCCCCAGAACACCACGTGGCCCTGGAGGCACTCCTCCCTCTCTTCTAACTGTGTGGGACTGGTAGTTCCTGGCCTTGCAGAATCTTGCTTCAGAGATAGGACTTGTGCTAAGAAGCTCCCCCAGAGGCCATGAGCACATTCTGTGGACCAGCACTTTCAGACCCTCCAGGAAGAGAGAGCCCTTTCCCCCACAAACTGCTTCAGAGAAGACACTCAAGAAAAGCCACCCACAAAGACACTCACCATACAAAGAAACGACGGTGCTCCATCAGGAAGCCAGGGCCCAGCCTCATCCTCAGAGAAGGCTAAAATGGCTACACGAGTGACCAGCACATG
Organism: Lasiurus cinereus; assembly: GCA_011751065.1. Taxonomy (NCBI): domain Eukaryota; kingdom Metazoa; phylum Chordata; class Mammalia; order Chiroptera; family Vespertilionidae; genus Lasiurus; species Lasiurus cinereus. Next base: position 93,503 of record JAAGEH010000197.1, on the reverse strand, counting down.
GAAGTCGGCAGCATCCATGTGGGCGTATATGAATCATAACCAAGAGGCTTTATCTCTGCACACGGCACCTTCAAATCTGTCAGAGTACATCAACATCAGTGGAATCAATGGAAATGAAAACCTTTCAGCGCAAATCACCGCAGTAACCTAAAGGAGAAAAACCAAAACTCAGAAGATGCAAAAAGCTCCTGGTGGCGTGTCTCAGTGGTTGATCGTCAGTCAATCCATGAACCAGCGGGTCACAGTTTAATTCCTGGTCAGGGCACAAGCCCCGGTAGCGGGTTTGATCCCAGTGGCAGAAAGAGGGAGCTGCTTTAGGCACCTGATCAATAATTCTCTCTCCTCATTGATGTTTCTATCTCTCCTTCTCCCTTCTTCTCTGAAATCAATAAAAATATGTATATTTAAAAGGTGCAAAAATAAGTAAAACCAAGTAAAATATTAATGATAAAAAACCCTTACAAACCAGGAATAGAGAGAATCCTCCTTAACCAGATCTGGTAACAGGTATCTCCCCAAACTGCACATTCAGACCCACTGGAGACCCTGCCTGCTTCAAGTCAGACTCGGCAGGGAGGCCTCTGCGGGGCTCTGTCCTCTGGAGCCTGGGAGGTGAGGATGGGAGACTGACCCACTCCAAGGCTGAAGGGCGTCCCTATTAGGGTGATCAACATCACACAACTTAATGGCATTAAGGAGCCAGTGACTCAGGGGATGGAGGCTGCAGTGTCTTCTGGGGTACTTGGGGTTGGTTTCTCTCAGCCTGCAGGTACTGGGTGCAGGAATGCTGCTTACCCAGTTCACCTAAAACGCTGGAATGCTGCCAGGAGTTGAGGGCAAACTTGTTTAACCCTCACAAAAGCCGAGCTTTGTGCTTCTATTTACTGGAAGCTATACTATCTGCTCCCCATAATCTAAACAAGGAGCAGACGAGACCAGACCATTAGACTTTCAAATGCCTGTGAGGCACCTGTGCAGCCCAGGTCCTCACAGCCCTGCAGAGTGAGGCAGTGTCTCTGCAGGAGGCGACGTAGCCTTGGGTGGTGGAGCCCAAGAAAGGTGAGGAGGGCATCATGTGGGAGCTGCCAGCAGTGGGGCAGGAGCCCAGGGAGTGGAGAGGAGGATGGCGCATACACAGTAGGAGGGAGCGACTGATTAAGTAAGTGCAAGTACTGAGGCAAATCGGAGCAGGGTTCTTACTATCAGGAAAAGGAGTTACAAATCCGTAGAGAGGAAAAACAGAAGGAACCCGGTGGGGTTGCACTAGAATTAAATATATTGAGATGTGAAAGGAAATGAACTCCCCTCCATCTTGTCCTATAGGGCTGGGACCCCTGATTAAACCCCCTCCCTTTTCTGGGAGTGGCCACAGGTGTGCCAGCAATGTCTTAACTTCCCCAACCCCCACCCAAATGGACCAATGAAGCTCCAGGAACACAGCGAGGGTCCTAATAAGGCTAAACCACAGAAAGACCCTAAATCAAGTGACCAATCTCTGTAACCCTCATCACTTTCCTAAGCCCCCTAATTATCCTACCCCATAAAACTCATTGTTCCCGCCCGGCTCTCTCGCCTCGCTGCTGCGCCAGAAAGAGGCTGAGAGCCAAACCCGGGTTTGAATAAAGACTCTTTGCTTTTGCATCAGAAAAGGCTCCTTAGTGGTGGATTATTGGGGACCCCGAACTCTGGGCACAACAATGAACTTGAGGTTTTCAATATATATAGATATCGAAAAACTAGATGTGAATGTGTGTGTGCATACACGTAGGTATCACTCACAAGTATTCTTCAGCTCTGTTTCCTGAGAGTGGCCCAAGTAGTAACTCCTCAATAGCAAAAAGCACACCCAGAGCCAAGATCGACTCCAGAGAGAGCCAGGGTTTCTTGGAGAAATGGCTGATTCTGGCTGGAACAGAGAGAGTAGAATATGAGGCCATAACATGTTATGGTGGCTGTGATATCGTGATTTATAATAAGAAACATATATTTGGTTTTGTCCCCATTTCTGGCATAGAACTCCTAAAACCCTTGGAGAAGGTGTCCTTTGTAAATGAGGTGACTTTGGAACAGCACCTAAGGGTAGAAGCTGGTTGCCAGGGGACCCAACCCAATCTCCAGACCCCCAGGGAGTGGAGAGGAACTGGGGTTGAACATATCAACCATGGCCAGTGATATAATCAATCGTGCCTATGTAATGAAGCCTCCAAAAAACAAACAAACAAACAAACAAACAAACAAACCAAAAGGGGAGTGTTCAGAAAGCTCTGGGTTGTTGGACAAATGGAGACGGGGCAGAGTGTGGGCTCAGAGAGTTACATCCTTTTATAATAAACCAGTAATCCAGTAAGTGAAATGTTTCTGAGTTCTGTGAGTTCTAGCAAATTAATCAAACCCAAAGAGGGGCCATTGGAACCTCCAGTCTATGGCCAGTGTCAGAATCATAGGTGATAGATAATCTGGGTATCTGACATGGGAAGTGGGGTATGCAGTCTTAGGAGACTGAGCCCTGAACCTGTAGCATCTGATGATGATCTATAGGTAGCTTCAGAATTGAGTTGACTTGTAGGACACCCAGCTGGCATCCAAGAATTATGTGCTGGTGTGGGGGAGCCTCCAGCCAACACATTGGTAATTGGGTATGGAACCTTTTAGCAACAAGTAAGGAAGAACTCAAAAGATGATTGCGCCATGCCAGGACTCAAGCTATTTTGAAGAGATTCCTCCTATCCAAATCTGGGACAATTTGAGCAAAATGAATGATGATAGTAAATGACCATGATAAAATAAGACTCCATGAATCTGCACTGATGTGTACATGGAAAATTTAATGAGCATTTCTGTAAACCTGTGATTACTTCAAAATAAAAAGTTAAAAAAAGAAAAGAAAAAGAAAAAGTTAAATATACACAAATAAACCGTATGAGAACAAATGTGGACTCAAGCTGCAATGACTTTGTAAGCCAAAAGGAATATAACATTCTGGGTTACAAAGTGCACTAGAAGGGGAAAGAATTAGAGCAGCCTGGCCAGTGTGGCCAATGGTTTAGCATTGACCCATGACCAAGAGGTTGCCAGTTCGATTCCCAGCCAGGGCACATGCTGGCTTATCCCCAATAGGGGGCAGCAGGAGGCAGCCGATCGGTATTTCTCTCTCATTGATGTTTCTTTCTCTCCCTCTCCAATCCTCTCTGAAATCAATAAAAAATATATTTTTTAAAAACAAGGATAATGTAGGAAGTCTCCGAGTCAACTTCAAGCATTCCAACATTCGTATCATCGGGATATGAGAGAAGGGAGAAATTGAAAACCTATTTGAAAAAATAATGACAGAAAACTTCCTTAACCTAGTGAAGGAAATAGATATACAAGTCCAGGAAAAGCAGAAAGTCTGAAACAAGATGAACCAAAAGAGGCCCTCACCAAGACATGTCATAATTAAAGTGCAAATGGTTAAAGAAAAAGAGAGACTCTTATTTTTAAAAATATGTTTTGCCCAGCCAGCATGGCTCAGTAGTTGCGCGTCAACCTGTGAACCAAGAGGTCAACTATTTTTTTTTAATTAAATCTTTACTATTCAGATTATTACATCTGTCTCTCTTTTTTCCCCTCCATAACTCCCCTCCACCCCGCTCCCACCCCTCCCTCTACCCTTACCTTTCCCCCCAATTGATGAGTCCATAGGTGTATGATTTTTGTCCAGTCACTCCCTGTACCCCCCTCCCCTCTTCCCCCTGAGAATTTTCAGTCCACTCCCTTTCTGTGCTCCTGATTCTAGTATATTCACCAGTTTATTCTGTTGATCAACTTTTTAATTCACTTAATTTTTAGATTCACTTGTTGATAGATATGTGTTTGTTGTTCATAATTTTTTATCTTTTACCTTTTTCTTCTTCCTCTTCTAAAAGAGTACCTTTCAGCATTTCATATAATACTGGTTTGGAGTTGATGAACTCCTTTAGCTTTTTCTTATCTGTGAAGCTCTTTATCTGCCCTTCAATTCTGAATGTTAGCTTTGCTGGATAGAGTATTCTTGGTTGTAGGTTCTTGCTATTCATCACTTTGAATATTTTTTGCCACTCCCGTCTGGCCTGCATCATTTCTGTTGAGAAATCAGCTGACAGCCGTATGGGTGCTCCCTTGTAGGTAATTAATTGTTTTTCTCTTGCTGCTTTTAATATTCTCTCTTTGTCTTTTGCTCTTGGTATTTTAATGATGATGTGTCTTGGTGTAATCCTCTTTGGATTCCTTTTATATGGGGTTCTGTGTGCTTCCTGGACTTGTAAGTCTATTTCTTTTACCAGATGTGAGAAGTTTTCAGTCATTATTTCTTGAAATAGGTTTTCAGTATCTTGCTCTCTCTCTTCTGGCACCCCCACAATTCTGATGTTGGTACGCTTGAAGCTGTCCCAGAGGCTCCTTACATTATCTTCACATTGTTGGATTCTTTCCTCTTCTTGCTTTTCCAGGTGAGTGTTTTCTGATTCTTTATATTTCGCATTTTTGACTTGATTCTTGCCTTCTGCTAGTCTGCTGTTAGGTCTCTGTATATATATATATTTTTCCAGACAGTGTATGTTTAATTTCTATTTGGTCCTTTATCATCTCTAGTTGGATCTTTTGCATCTCTAGTTGGTCCTTTTGCATCTCCTCTTGGGACTTGCTAAATTTATCCATCTTTTCTAGCATATTCTTGAAAAACCTTATAAGCGTGATTTTGAATTCTATATCCAGTCGATTTTTTTCCCTCCATTTCTTTTGTTTGTGATCCCTTCCCTTGTCTTGGCATTTTCCCTATGCTGGGAGAACTTCTGTGTTGGATTCAGCCTTATGATACTGGACTTGAAAAACCGCAAAAGCCTCGGTTGAGCTTGGGAGGGGTGGAGTCTCAGGGCTTAAGGGACCGCCTTGCCTTCCAGTAGGGCCCGCCCTCCACGGCCCCTGAGTCTCACATGACTAGGTAGTCGCTGGAGCCGTCCCTGTGCGCCTGCTCTCTCTCTCTCTCTCTCTCTCTCTCTCTCTCAGTGCCTCTAGACTGCTGCCTTTCCAGCTCCCCTGTGCTACGGGACTTCACGAGTCTGGGTCCCCAGGGTTTCGCCCGAAACTGGGGTTTAGTGAAGTTAGAAGTGGCTCAGTTGGGAGGGCCTGTCTCTCGCCCACTCGTGAAAGCCAGCGGCACAATCAGCAGTCTGTCCTCCATGATGCAGTGCTGTGTGCATCACCAGACTTCTGATCTTTTGCGACTCCCCTAAATTTCCGTGCACTTCTCCCCCTTCACAGTCCAAACTCCCCCCCAAATGAGTGTCGGTTGGGTCAGAGGTTTAGTGTCGTAGGATAAGGAGTTCAATGCTGTTGGGAGTCTCCGTTTCCCTCCCGCCAGAGAAAGCCAGCCAGGTTCGCCATTACTCGCTCTCTCAGCGCGTGCGTCTCCGTACCTCAGCTTTTTGCAGCTCCTCTGGGTCTCCGTGAGCCCCTCTCTTTCCCTCTAGTTGTAGAACTTCCACTCAGCCAGCTTTCCTGTGGCTCTGGATGATGTCCGTTCTGTCTTTTAGTTGTAGTTTTGAAATTGTTGTGCGAGGCAGCAGTGTAGGTGTTTACCTATGCCGCCATCTTGGCTTCTCAGGACAGTCATTTTTAATACCTCAAGGATTGGCAAATGTTGGCAAAAGACAAAATTCACTTATCTATTTTTGGGATGTTTCTTTTGTTTCTTTCCACGTGTGCATATTTTTCTCTCAGACTTTGTATCAATGATAGAGTTTATAGGTAGCATAGAGCTAAGGGTCATTTCTGTGAATCATAGCGGCTGTATGTTTGGAAAAGACACATTGATCTAAGGAGGCCACATTCTCCATTCACTTCCCCGAGAAGGGAAAAGTGCTTTAACTCAGGATAGTATTACACCTAACGGTGATTGTCTCCTTTATAGTGGGGCCAGGCGATGTTGCAAAAGAAGCTTGAGGGATTCAGGGCCAAATTTCACCCAAAGGGTTATCTCCAGGAACTGTGGGTTGTTCCCTATCTAAGGAAAAACAGATAAAAATTCCCAGCTGGAAGGTAGCGGCATCCCAGCTAACCTCTGGGCTGTCCTGGGCCATCATCCTGGTGTCTGAGTATCACAGGTCCCTTTCCACCTGGGAAATACCTGGGGCATGGAGGTTGACCTTGTACCATCCATCTGCTCTACCTTGAGGTAGACTTGTCAAAATCCCTCTAACGGCCAGTCACAGGGAGGATGGACTCCCTCTGCTCAGTCAGGTGGACTCCAGTCCACAGAGACCTCCTGGCATCCAGGTGCCACCCAGCTGGAGAGTTATACCCCATATCCTGAGAGCAGACGAACCAACGGCGAGGCACTGGAACCATGGACTTACTCCGCTCAGACAGACGAACTCCACTCTATGGAACCAGTCCCAAGAGAGGCATCCCTGCTTGTCTGCTTGTCTAGTCTTATCTCCGTAGCCCAGGATGGAAAACTCTTCCTACAGCTTTAGTTTCCAATTGTGGGGCTCATGACCTGCTGCCCTGCCTTTCATGTTCCCCAAAGCCCTGATCCCTTAGGCCCATGCTTGGCAAACCTCGGCTCGCAGCCACATGTGGCTCTTTGGCCCCTTGAGTGTGGCTCTTCCACAAAATACCACGGCCTGGGCGAGTCTATGTTGAAGAAGTGGCATTAGAAGAAGTTTAGGTTTGAAAAATTTGGCTCTCAAAAGAAATTTCAATTGTTGTGCTGTTGATATTCGGCTCTCTTGACTAATGAGTTTGCCGACCACTGCCCTAGGAGGCCTAGGAGAGCAGCCATTCTTTAAAAGTCCCTGTTAAGTTAAGGGCATGCTTTCTGAAAGAGAAGGGACGGAGACATGTGTGAGAAAGAGCGCCTCATCTTGTCACCAGAGTTGAGATCCTCCCTACGGAGTGGCCTAGTTCTGTTGAAAAATCCTTAGCAAGGTACAGTACCAGCATTTCCTATGAACTCAATTTGTACAAAGTATAAATAGAGCAATATAGAAATATACAAAACAGTTCCCTTTATAGGCAGAAATTTTAAACAATACAAATAATGCAACGACTCGTCAAGAACTCTCCATTTCAAGGTGCAATGATTTGAAAGCTGTGCTTTCATTATTGCCCTGTAGTAGCACTTCGATGCATGAGCAGAAACCCCAGCCATCCTACCCCAGTGCTATGCGATAACTTAGCAGTTATTTACTGAACACTTACTATGTGCCACACCCTATTCTAGTGTCACAAAGACACAGACAGAAGTTTCCAACCCATGTGGCAGTTAAGATGGAGGGAGTGAGATGCGCGGAATACATACACAAACAAGAAAACCATCAGCCATGCCTGGTGCTTTGTGACCACCAACCAGAGTGATGACTAGAAGCTGACTGGAATTTATATATCTCTGAGGTAACACCAAAGCCAACATTGGAGTGACAAGGAGAGGTGAGGCAGGAAAAGGGCTGGGGAGGGTATAATTTAGGCAGAGGAGACAGCCAGTGCAAAGACCCTGAGTGAGAGCACACTGGGCTCTTTAAGGAACCAGGATGCTGTGAGGTAAGAGGGAGTGAGAGAGCCATGTGGCAAAGTGAGAGGAACAAGAGGGCTGGGCCCTGGCTTTTGTTTGCCTGTAGTGGGAACTGTGTTTGGCAGAAAGGCCTCCAAAGGTGTCTGGGTGCTACCCTCAGAAATATGAATAAGCTATCTTACAAGGGAAAGCAAGGCAGATGTGACTAAGACTAAGGATCTTGAGATGGGAAAATCAACTCAAGTTATGCAAATGGACCTGAATCTGATCTTGCTCTCTGCCTTAAAAGTTCACAGTCCCTCCCAGTGGTGGTTAGAGAAACATGTGATGACTGTTTCTTCTGATCCAAGACAAATACCTTAGAAAGGTCAGAGTACTTTGAGAAGGAACAAGGAGCACTCACTCTTGCTTGGCAAGGAGTTCAAGGCCAGGCTTGATTGAGTGGCAGCAAAGGCAGTCCCCCTACCCAGGTGAGTCCCCCTTCCAAGGTCATGCCCTCATACTGCATGCTTTCTCGCTCTGGCCTTTCCCGCACATGTGCTTGCCCCCAGCCCAGAATGCTGGGCTTCCTTTCTCTGCTGCAAAAAGGCTCACATCCAGATCACGATCACCTCCTTGAGGTATGCTCCTGAGCTCCAGCCTGGCTTCGCTGGATTCCAGGGTCATTTCATCGTTCATGCTCTGCAGGCTCTCGTCTCGCGGACAGGTGGACTTCCTTGCCCTAGTTAAATCCTCATTGCCCTCTCTCTGTTCCTCTGGAGATGCAGGCCAACAGTACCCTATTTTCCCGAAAGTAAGACCTCCCCTGAAAATAAGACCTACTTCCAGTTTTGACCTACTCTTGCTGTAATAAAGGCATCCCCCCGAAAATAAGACCTCCCCGATAATAAGGTTTCCCCCAAACATAGGGCCTCCCCGGAATATAAGGCCCCTGAAGCTACTGTAAGGCATCTGACTCTGATTTAAAGAGACCTCGCACTGCCTGAACAGCTCCGGCTGCACTTCGGCCAATCAGTGAGCTGGTTTGTGATGACGACTACTACCATACCGTATACAGGTAACAAATTTCCTTTTTTTTGTTCAACAATAAATGTGTAGCGTATTCTTCTTCATGGAAAAGTAAGACATCCCCTGAAAATAAGACCTAGCACATCTTTGGGAGCAAAAATTAATATAAGACACTGTCTTATTTTCGGGGAAACAGGGTAGGATCTAGCACTTAAAGCAGGAAGTGATGTCACATTCTAGTGAGCTCCCAGAGAAGAAAGGAGGCTGCAGGGCATAGGAGAGTTTAAGAGAATAAAGCCAAATCTCCACCCAACCACCCTCGAACTGAACTGTCTGACCTCAGGCAAGTTCTTATGCGGGACCAGTTCCTCAGGAAGAGGCTCCCTGAGAAACCTCTCACTTCCCAGGATTTTGGGAGGTTTGTGTTCAGGCTGAGGCACTCCATAACTGTCACTTAAGTGAATGAGTGGTATCTGCTCACCAGTGAAACTTTTCTGAAACATTCTAAGAAATCACGTCACAAAGGATTTTACTGTGATCCTAGATTTTAGATAGTTTCAGAAAACTGTTTTAAAACCATAAACATTGGACTCCAAGGCCTCTGGGATTGCAAGACTTCTCTGGCACTAAGCCAAGCCAAGATAAGCATGTTAACCTCAGAGTCCAACTGAAACCTGCCAGCAGGCCAGGAGCAAAGACGGCAGGCACTGCCCTAACCAGTTTGGCTCAGTGGATGGAGCATTGGCATGCTGACTCAAGGGTCCCAGGTTCGATTCCAGTCAAGGGCATGTACCTTGGTTGCGGGCACATCCTCAGTAGGGCGTGTGCAGGAGACAGCTGATCTACGTTTCTCTCTCATTGATGTTTCTAACTCTATCCCTCTCCCTTCCTCTCTGTAAAAAAATCAATAAAATATGTTAAAAAAAAAAAAAAGACGGCAGGCACTAAGTTGACTAGTGTCTAAGGCAGCTCTTTAAGAATGATGAAACAGAAAATTTCAACACTGGAAGTCTACTTCCCATGTTTGGGCTAACAGAGTCTCTCATGCTAACACTATCTGGCTTTGGGGAATTCCACACCATACATTCCTCCTCTGACCCCGTGAATTCTTTGAATGGATGTGCTGAAGGCAGAGGCTGACATGCGTTAAGGCGCATACTTCTGAAGGTCCATGGCTCCTGATGGTGTATTCCGGAAGTATCGAGAGCAGGGGCACATCGTTAAGTGGACAGTTTATGCCTTGCCTTTTGGGTAAGTTGTAAGGATCAACATTACATCATCTCCCTTTAATAATTGTTAGAATTTAATCCACGTTATAAGCAAAGTCAATCTGCAGAAACACGGAACAAATCAAGAAAGTCGTGCCGATGAAGTCAGGGGAGTAACTGTCATTTTGGCACATCAGCATAAAGCGGATGGATATTCTATTGAGATCCCCCCAGGGCTCGCCCGAACGCCCAGTCTTTAAAACCTCTCAGAGGAAGGACCCAGCACGAGCCCTCTCCCACACACTGGCGCCTTTCCCTTCCCCGCTTCCCCCTCCCAGGGCCCTTGCCTTTGCCTTTCTCTCTCCTAAGCTGCCAGGGTCCTTCTTTTGCTTCTGTCATTTATTTCCTGTGTCTACACAGCCCAGCTCAGCTGTCTCACTTCTACCTCTGTAACTTTCTAAACTTTCTCTTATAATTTGAAAAAAAAAAACATGCAAAATTCTACTGGTAGAAGACATTTAAGAAGTATGTGTAAAAAACCAAAAAACTTCAGCGAGTTTTCTTCCTCAGAAATGCTATGAAGGCCATAATTGCAATACCTATTATATTGTCTAAAAGCCAATTTCTAAATATAATATTTTTAGTTCAGGCACACCACCCCATATACCATATTACTCCTAAAACATGTAAGACAGTGACTCTTCTCTATCATACTTTTTTATTCACTACATGTAAAGATTTTTTTTCCCTTGCCCTCAAATCCTTACTACCATTCCCCAGTGGTCGTTTTTTATTATACTCAAGTTCTACAAATGAACACAAATTTGAGTTGACACCACCAGGAACCTTTAAAACCTGATTTTCTTAGATTGAAAAATGTAAACAGACCCCAGAACAATAAAGCCCCAGGGCCTCATTTAGAGGAAAAAACACCACCAAACTGTTTTCTCAATAAGTAGGCAAAACAATGCTACTATGTGACCCTTGTGATTAATTTAAAATTCACGATGTCTACAAATCAAACTCAGGCTCAAAAATAATGTCTCATTTGTCAGATTAACCATCTACTAGGTAAACCAATTTATGAAAACTGAAATAAACGGGACTTTACCATCTCCACTCTTTTTTTTTAATGTTTTATTTTTTACAGAGCGGAAGGGAGAGGGATAGAGAGTTAGAAACATCGATGAGAGAGAGACATCGATCAGCTGCTTCCTGCACACCCCCAGGATGTGCCTGCAACCAAGGTACGTGCTCTTGACTGGAATCGAACCTGGGGCCTTTCAGTCCGCAGGCTCATGCTCTATCCACTGAGCCAAACCGGTTTCAGCACCATCTCCACTCTTGAGAGCGTGACCTCCAAGTGTGGTCTGGGATCAGCAACGGTGGTACCCCTTGGGAGCTTGTTAGAAATGTGGGCTCTTGTTCCCAAAGACCTATCGTAGCACAACTTGCACTGCAGCAAGATTCCCACTGTTCTCAAATGCCACTGTCCAGGAGACTTCTCTGCAAAGATGGAAATGTTCTCCATCTGAGGTAATATGGTAGCCACTAGCCACACATGGCTATGGAGCACCTGAAATGTAACTGTGCAATAGAGGAACTGAATGTTAAATATATTTCATTTTGATTAATTTTCATTTAAAAAGATACATGGTGAGCGGCTACCAAATTAAACAGTGCAACTCTCTAGTGCAGTGGTCGGCAAACCACGGCTTGGCATATATGTGGCTCCAAGCCGCGGTTTGCCGCTCTGTTGACTAATGAGGCTGCCGCCCACTGTCATAAATTACCCTTTACCTTTTTAAAAAAAAGATATATTTTATTGATTTTTTTACAGAGAGGAAGAGAGAGGGATAGAGAGTCAGAAACACTGATGAGAGAGAAACATTGATTCAGCTGCCTCCTGCACACTCGCCACCAGTTATGTGCCCGCAACCAAGGTACATGCCCTTGACTGGAATTGAACCTGGAATCCTTGAGTCTGCTGGCTGATGCTCTATCCACTGAGTCAAACTGGCCAGGGCTACCCTTTACCTCTTTGCATACAATATGCCACAATTGCCTAATCCTCACAGCTCCCCACTACATGGTAACATTTAGTCTAGTGTATCTGTGTGCACCTGCAAGAAAAGGGTCAAGAAGTAAGCACTCCAGCCAAATCTACCAATCCAGCAGCACCACCCACCTGTCCTTCTACCATGCAGAATGATTTGAAGAAGGGTCAGTCCTCTTCAGCTGCTTCTACCAGGACATCCATATGGAGCTTGGGTCTTCAAAATGATGCTGCTGACCTTGTTTGTTTGTTTGTTTATTGTTTTTTTTAGAGAGAGAGAGAGAGAGAGTTGAATGAGACACAGAAACATCGATGTCGTTTGGTTGCCTCCCACACCTGCCCTGACTTGGGCTGGAGATGGAGCCTGTAACCAAGGTACATGCCTATAACCGATATCGAACCTGGGATCCTTTAGTGTGTAAGCCGACACTCTATCCACTGAGATAAACCAGCTAAGGCTCTGCTTCCTTGTTTGAGCTGGTTTCCGAAACTCACCCCTCAGCCATTCCTAACTTTAGAGTTCATACTGACTCCTTAGGAATCTCACTACCAGACAAAAGGAGGCCAGCCTCCAGGGCACCTGAGGCTTGAGGATGTAGTAAACTGGCAGGCTGCTGAGGAAATGGGGCAGGGCACAGAGCTTGCTACACATTTTCAGAAGGATCCATGACTCGCCCTAGCTGGTTTGGCTCAGTCCGTTGACTGAAGGGTTGTGGGTTTGATTCCAGACAAGGGCACATACCTCAGTGGCAGGCGCTGGTCCTCTGTCAGGGCGCATGTGGGAGGCAACCAATTGATGTTTCTCCTCTCACACTGATGTTTCTCTCTCTCTTTCTGTCTCTCCCCCTTCCTTCCAGTCTCTCTAAAAATCAATGGAAAAATAATTTCAGATGACGATTGACAAACAAACAAAAAAGGGCCCATGACTCAGACATCGGCCAGGGACCCTGAGGGAAGGGAATAACTTTGGAGTTTGACAGTCCCAACAGAGGAGCTCTCAATCCTAGTCTGATAACCGTCTTATGCCCCTCATAAAGGTAGTTGAGAGAAGCAAATGCAATGACTATGTAAACTGTAAAAGGTTGTAAAATTTATTATTATAAAAAACTATGGTGCCCAGGCTAGGTAGCTCTGTTGGTTGCAGCATTGTCCTGATATGCCAAGGTTGCAGGTTCAGCCTCCCTTCAGGACACATATAAGAACCAACCAATGAGCGCATAAATCAGTGGGACAACAAATCTCTGTCTCAAATCAATCAATCAATACTTTTTAAAGGTCTGTGCATATAAGAGCGAAATATTCAGACAATCCTTGGGAAGTGAGATTAAAAATTTCTGCTTTACTGGTCCCATACAAGATATGAATAAGAACATGATTAGTGAAAGGTTCAAATCAGAAGATGTGGAACTATCCCTTTTCACGGAGACTGATCCCTCTCAGGAAGTCTCCAGCTGACTTGGGCTGAATCTAAACTAAGATGGTGCATCCCAAAGTTCCCAATGTCCTTCCACTATCTGTGTAGTCAGAAGCAAGAACAACACACAGTTCACTCTCCTGAGACTATCTCTATATATAAAAGGCTAATTGTCCAACCAATAGCTATGATGTGCACTGACCACCAGGGGCTTCCATGACGTGCACTGACCATTTAAAAATAATTGGCACCATGGACCTGGCACCGACAAACCAACACTCAGCTTCCCCAAGTGGGACACAGGCCCTGCCACCATCCCAGAACCCCACCAAATCACAGCCAATGCTACCAAGACCCCACAGCACAAAATGTGGCCCAGAGCCAGCCCAGCTCGTAAACGGTTGCTGTGGGTGCCAGGTAATGATGTCACATAGCAGTGCCCGGCTTCCTCTTCTAGCCATGACTAGCCTCCTTGCAGTTTCTTCAGCCCAGGAATACAACTTGCTTTATAGCCAGGTGGAAACATTTCACACTTTAACCAAATGTCTGTGAAGCATTTTCTGTGCCTCGTCTCATTTGATCCTCACAGAAGTCCTGGAGTAGGTAGAGAGGAGACTCAGTAGAATCCTCTTTTCTTTTCATTAGCCAGAAAACAGAGATTTAGGAAGCTTAGAAACTTGACTTGAATAAAAAGAAGAAATGGTGGACCTTGAAAATGACTTCAGGTTTTCTCATTGCACAGACTATAGTCAAACACTGCTACAGTTAAATATTTTATCCTGCCGAGACCGGTTTGGCTCAGTGGATGGAGCATCGGCTTGCGGACTGAAAGGTCCCAGGTTCAATTCCGGCTGGGGGCATGTACCTTGCTTGCAGGCACATCTCCACAGTGGGGTGTGCAGGAGGCGGCTGATCGATGTCTCTCTCTTATAGATGTTTCTGACTTTCTATCTCTCTCCCTTCCTCTCTGTAAGAAAATCAATAAAATATATTTTAAAAAAATATATTTTATCCTTTGTTCTCCCTACAGGATCTACAATAATAATCTGCTTTGTGTTAGTATTTACTGCTGTGTTGTGGACAATTACCTGAAAGAGTTGGGCTGCTTCACTGGGCTGGAAAAAATTTAGCTAAATCAGAAAACAGGTCTAATTAAGCAAGTTTATTCTATATATATATATATATATATATATATATATATATATATATATAAAAGGCTAAGGTGACTCACACATGCGCAATACATATAAAGCTTTTGCTGGTGCCAATTGCACACTCATGTTTCTATCTGTCATTGTCAATCGTGAATTTGGTTGACATTTCTATTATAGAGAAAGGATGAATAGAGATATTAAAATACTTCTTCTAATTAATTTCCTTTCAATGTGCATGAATCTGTGCACTAGGACACTAGTTTAACTATAATGAGCTACAGAGTGATCTGCTGATGTCTACTTGGAGGTGCCCCGGGGAGGCCAAATTGTGAACGAAAGCAGGTTGCTGCTAGTACAGTGGTACCTCGAGATTTTTGAGATATGAGCCGTCGAGCGAGCGATTTTTGCTTTGAAATACGAGCAACATTTGAGATAGGAGTAATTGTGCGGATCGGCCAGCTGCACACCACCCACCAGTTTACCGCGACTCGAGCGTCTCATAGTTTCCCACGCCTCAAGGTTACAGAATGAATTATACTCGTATCTCGAGGTACCACTGTACTGAGCATGGGGCCTCTTATTAAGGCATATAGGGCATGCTGAAGTCAGCTGCTGCTTGTTTGAAAGATTTTAGAAAAGACTGAAGCCTAAGCCAGGACAGGCTATTCATATGCAACAGCTTGGGTGGGGCTGCAAATTAGGTGGGGTGAGGTCTGGGGGAATCTCCAGGGCCAGGTGAACAGTGTGAGTCATGTTGATGGAAACTCAGATATGGCCCCTGCCAGTTGGCTTTGTGGCAGAGGAGGTCTCAGCCTGGGAACAATGACCTTTGCCAGCACTTTTGTCTGTGAGAAAGCTGCCCCAGTTCTTGCCTTGATGCCAGACAGCTTAGTTCCTCCTGTATGTGACTGGATCCTTTCAAGCTACTACCCCAGCACTGGAGCTCAGAGGAAGTGAGTCTGACTAATTCGTGAACTAGCCCTTTAAGAGGAACACCTGGAACTCCAGAAGCCTCCATGTCACTCAACCGCAATCCCCACTGGTTTTTATAGCCTGAATTATGGGGACTTCTCTTCCTGCCACAGGAACTCTGGACAGAAGGGTCTGATGTGGGGCTGAGACCCCTGCTCCTCATATAGACCTCCGCAGCCAAGATATCCCTTGCAATTAAAAAAAAAAAGCCACATGTGGGTGTTGGACCAGCCTGCTCCTCACCTCTGCCCTTCCTATTAGTCTCAGTTTGGCTTCTTCTTTAATTCTCTAGTGGTAGGACTTCCACTTAGCAAGATTTCAGGCAGGTCTGAACAATGGTTGTTTTGTGGTTTAGATGTAATTTTGATGTGGCTGTGGGAGGATGCCAATGCTGCATTTACCTACATTGCCATCTTGACCAGAAGACAGAAATTGTATAGTTTTTCTGTTTTCCTTTTTAAAACACATTTATGGTGACAAAACAGGTTGAGAGGGCCTCACAGCTGAGAGGAGAAATTCTTCCTTGCTGACCAGTTGAGCTAAACTGACTCCAGGGACGATGAAGGGGTCAGCAGGGTCAGAAAGACTTGCAAAGTGTCACTTACCCAGTCAGGTAACCGAGAGACCCAACCCACCAGGCTGCAAAGTTACTTGGAGAAGACCCACTCAGCTGTTTTCTCAAGAGTGGAGTTCATGGCTCACCTGAGGATTAAAGGTTATTGTCTGGACTTGGGTGACTTTTAGAGCCTTGAGTTCACCTAAAGACTATCTCCAACGAAGAAGGACAGACTTGAAGCTTCTAAATATTTTACCCTTTGTTCTCCCTACAGGATCTACAATAATAATCTGCTTCATATTAGTATTTACTGCTGTGTTGTGGACAATTACCTGAAAGAGAAGTTGGAGTGCTTCACTGGGCTAGAAAAAGTTTAGCTAAATCAGAAAGCAGGTCTAATTAAGCAAGTTTATTCTATATATATGTATAAGGCTAAGTTGACTCACACATGCGTGATACATATAAAGCTCTCACTGGTGCCAATTACACATGTGTTTTGATCTGTCATTGTTAATCGTGGTTGACATTTCTACCACAAGAAAGGATCCAGCTGAGACCGGTTTGGCTCAGTGGATAGAGCATCGGCCTGCGGACTGAAAGGTCCCAGGTTCGATTCCGGTAGGGGGCATGTACCTTGCTTGCGGGCACAACTCCAGTAGGGGGCGTGCAGGAGGTGGCTGATCGATGTCTCTCATCGATGTTTCTGACTTTCTATTCCTCTCTGTAAAAAATCAGTCAATCAATATATATATATATAAAAGAAAGGATCCAGGAGCCAGGTATCTCAGAGTCATGTCGTCAAGCATGTATAATATCCCACTCTTCATTTTCTTAGCCTTAAGAGGGAAAGAGCTGTCTTTAAGAAGAGCAAGAAGAGATGGCTGATACATTTTAGTTTATTCTGAAGCCTATCTGGGGGAGTCTCAAAAGATTGCTACAAGAGAGAAGCCAGCAGCCCAGGGCTGTAGTGGGAATAGCTTGTGAGGAAGGCCATAGCTGGGCAGAGCTCACTCCTCAGGCAACTACCTAGAAGCAGAGGAACACAGGTAGCTGCACAAACACGCAGACCACTGCCTCTGTGGTTCTTGCCGTGAAGAGTCCATTCCCCCCTGCTCATCCTTCCTGAATCTAAGTGCCACAAAACGTTATGCATGCTAGATGCCAGGCCCTAGGATACAAAGGAAAGTACAACACGGTCCCTGCTCTCAGACTAGTCTAGCAAATACGGCATCACACAAAGGCAGCCTCTCCCAGCCCAGTCTTTTGCACCAGGAATTACGTCTACTCAGCATATCTCGGATATGAAAACTATTTATAAATTAGTTTCCCCCACACTCTTACTTTTCAGTGATCTCCAGGAGGGCAGAGAATATCTTAGCTACCTTGGTTTCTCTAGCATCTAGCACAATGCTTCAACGAGTTGAATGAACATGGTTGTGGTGGTAGTGGTGGTGGGTGACACCCCTAGCTTTCCAGATAGAGGTGATGAAGCTGCCCAGGCTAATGTTCAGCTGGCTTTGTAAACCCTCTTCAATAGAAGGCTCTCCTGATGGACTGTGCAGTTGGCACCAGTGAGAGCTTTATATGTATCACGCATGTGTGAGTCACCTTAGCCTTTTATATATATAGAATAAACTTACTTAATAGAAGGCTCTCCTGACTTCCACCCCCAGACCTTGGTTCCACCCCCAGGGGCCCATCCTTCTCCCCTAAAGAGGTTCTCATTTCAGAAGACCTCATCCTCCAAAAGGACGCCAGTCCTTTCCCATTTCTAATGATTTGGGCAGAACCCAAACACAATGGGCTGCCTCGGGAAGGAGACTTTTCCAATCCTGGCTGGCTGACAGTGGTGGGTGGGGTAAGTGGGACAGTGGTCTTTCCCCCTTGCAACTGAAACAAAACCCCAACTCTTTTGGGACTTGTAGGCCTAGTGCGATCCAGTTCCAGCCTCCCTCCAGACTCCACTGGGGACTTCAGTCTCTCACTCTGCTTTCTGTCGGTGGTTCCCCACCTCAGGGCCTCTGAAGGTGCTGTGTTCGCTTCACCTGGCTTCCCACAGCATGCCAGCCCTTTCCTCATAGCTTTTCTCACAATGTATACCGTTTTTAAAAAAAATGTTTTTATTGATTTTAGAGAGAGAGGAAGGGAGGAGAGAAACATTGATGATTGGCCACCTCTTGCACGCGCCCCCCCTCCACTGGAAATGGCATCCACAACCTGGGCATGTGCCCCAGCTGGGAACTGAACAGGTGACCTCTTGGTGAACACATCAACGCTCAACCACTGAGCCACACCGGCTGGGCTATCCTAAGTTGTTTGCATTTGTTTTCTCTCTCAAAACATGAGTTTGAGAACTGGGGCTGTGCCAGAAGCCAAGTACCCCTGCACAAAGTATCTAATAAATATTTGCCAAATTAATAAAAAAGCAGAGGTCCTTTGTTTCCACCCAGCTCGAGTAACCATTTTTCCTGATGTTCCCACACCTCCTCAGTCACCCATCTCTTTATTCCCAAGTCCCATTCTCCACAACTCTCCATTACTTGCACTCAAAACTCCCCACTTCATGAATCCCACTCACCCATTTATTTACACCTCAACATTCCTCTGACCCCTTCACAACTCCATACACCCCTCTTCACCGTAAGCCTCCCCATCCGTGAGCTCCCCTTAACCCATCCCTCTCGCCCTTGGAAGATCTCCTAACCGCCCCCCCCCAACCCCCCCGCCTCGCCCTGCTTAGCCCCATAAGCTTTTCAATCCGCTACATTGTAACCCCATAAACTCCTTTTTCATCCTCCTGAAGGCCCCCACACCCGCTCTCCCTGCTCAGACACGCACCCCGTGTGGTCGCCCTGGCCCTCCCTGCTTCACACCCCCCCACCGGCCCTGGCGTGGCTCAGGCCCCAGCGGAGCCGCGCAGCACCGGGCCTGCGCCTCCTCCGGGCTCGGGTCGGTCGGTCGGCGAGGCTGTGATCTGCAGCAGGAGCTGGGCCGGCGGCGGGCCCGGAGGGCGCGAGGGGGAGTCGCCGAGCCTGGAGCACTCGCGTGGGCGGGGAGCCAGGAGCTGCTGCACGTGAGTCGCGCCTCGCCCCCCCCCCCCCACGCCGCCCGGGACACCCCTGACAGCCCGCGCCACGCCGGGAGAGCGAGAGCGCAGGGGCTGTAAGGGCGCTTCCCCATCCTCCTCCCAGGGCGATGCCGGCCCCGCCCGCCCCGCCCCGCTCCGGTGGCCCTTACCCCACATCTCCGCCTCTTGCACCTCCTCTTCAGAGAACTTGCTCCTCCGCAGAGGCCTTCCTATCGGAGCCTCTTATTCCTCAGGGTCGCACACATCTCAGAGGAACCCACTGTCCCGCCCAGCACCCCTTCCTTCTCAGGGTTTCCCTTGGCCTTCAAAGCTCCACCAGCCTTCCCAGGAGGGGCCTGGTGATGGCGCTGGGAGGTTAGAACCGAGTGGTTTTCTCAGCTGTAGAAGTTAACTCTGTTCACCTTTCAAGGACTGGCTTGAGCGTGACCACTCTCTTGTTTACTCATTCTCTTGCTCTGCAGCATTCCAGGTCTTGAAAACACTACCACATGGCTAGTGAATGGATACTTCCAGAAGACCTACCCTGGGGTGCACCCCAAGACAGCAGCTCCTCATGCGAGAGAAAAGGAACACACTGGACAAGAATTACTTATCCAACGTCATGGACTGCCTGGAGCCTGTTTGCTGAGGCCAGACCCCAGATGCAGGCTCAGCCTGGCTGCCAACCCTTCGGGGCAGGATTCCCATGGCTGCGGGAGAGGAAATGCAGTAACCCCCTGGTGTGATTGGAACCCCTGAAGGAGACAGCAGGGAATGGAAATGAGTGGTGTGGGCCAGTGTAAGAACAACCTCGAAAGCTTCCTGATGGGAGCTGACACTTGGCCCCAATACTAGGCCGTGGGCGCCATCGAGAGCGAAAGCCCTGCAGGGGAAGGCCAGCTGCTAGCACAGTTTTTGCACAGGCGGCCTGAGAGTAGCGGGCAACTTTGGTGTCCTTCAGAGAATGGGGAGAGGGGATGGGCGTTTGAAAGCTTCAAAGACCAGCAGAGACAAAAACTTGGAAGTCACCCAGTAGAGAATAGAGACCTACAAGAGAGGGAAAAACTGATGGAACGAAATCTCAAAGGAGACTCGAGGATTGTGAGCAACTGGAGGATGCTCGGCCGGTGAAGCACAGAGCTGTCTTTGGAGATCCTAGGACTTGGTTGGCTGCCTCGGCCCCAAAATGACACATCTCCCCAGGAGATGCCATGCTGAAGGATGCCTCCCAGAGCTCCGTGGAGGCAAAGACGGCATCTTTCATGGGCGTGTGCCCAGGCACCTGGTGGAAGCTGCCGGCCTGGGTTATCACCTCTGGAGTTGCAGGCCCCAGGACCTATGCTGCCCACTTTGGACCCTGGAGAAGTACCCAGCATCCCAGTTCATTCTTGACTCCTCACAAAGCTACCTTAGGCTGGGAGTTTCCCCAAATGGAAGCCCAGCCCCATTTAATGTAGAAGGACCTAGACGTTTTTGGTTCTTTGGCAATGCGTACATTAGTAGCTTAAGAACTGGGCCTCTAATGGGAGGCCTGCTTCCAAAAATCAGCTGTTATTCTGTGTGTGAACCTGAAGGAGGGACATAACCCTGTCTCCTCCTTAGGTGGAAGCAGAGCATCCAGATTCTGGTCTACAATATGAACATCTGAGATGGGGCTCATCATCAGGAGTCTGTATGTCTGAAGCCTTTGGGGGCTGTGGGGTGAGGTGGGAAAAACCAGGCTGAGCTTGTGACCAATTCCACACTTTGTGGGAATCAGAAGCTCCTTCCCCAGGGGCCTCTCGTAGTCCCTGCATGCATCTCGGTGTCCTTTCAAAGCTGTGGAACCACAGGCCAGATCTCAACCACTCAAACCATTGTCCTCCCATGAAAATTAGTGTAATACCTGCAGGTGATGGTTAAATAATGCACTTAAAGTGCTTGTCCAGGTGCCAGACATCAGGGGAGTGTGAGAAATGGCAACACTCAAATCTTGCACCCTGCTCCATGGAGCCCACTACCCTGGCCTGTGGGTGTGTAGTGTGCAATGGGATGGACACACATGACTGAACCTGGACTGGGACGAAAGGACAGGCAGACTCACATAGTCCACGAACTACTCAGCTCCAGAGGATAAAGACAGGCAGTAGGCAAGATGGAGGCAAGGGAACAAGTGGAGAAGACAGACAAGAGGGAACAGATGTAAGTCTCCAAGAGAGATGGAGTAACAGCCAGCCAAAGTCTGAAGGGGAATGAGAACAGGGCTGCACAGATGCCAGGCTGAAGGATGCCTGCCAGGCTGAAGCTGAGATGGACAATTCTGGGACATAGTGACAGATGAGCTGATGACGCAAAGTGCTTTGGAGACCTCAGAGGAAAAATAAAAGTTTACTCCTTAATCTGTCCTCCTTGTGGATACCCTGAAGTCTAACTGGGACGGGCAAGCCCAGAGGCTTCATGGGGCCACAAACTCTGTGCCCCTGAAGAAGCAGCCTCAGGAGATGAGATGGTGCAGCCATGATCCATCCTTGTTACTTGGGAATCATGGCCTGCGAGTCCTCATCTCGCCGATCTTTAACACACACCACCACGGACAAGGAAGCGATCCACAGGGTTTACCAGGGATGTGCAGTGAAACAGGAAAATGTCTGTTAAAAACCCCACAACCTGAGATGATTGAAGAGCCAGTTCCGGTAACCCCATCTGAGCCTCTCCTGGGCACCTGGAGATGACCACACCCTCCCAGACCCTGGAGCAGACAGAGGTGTGTGTGTCCGCGGAGGCCTGGCATCCGGAATGAGGGTCTGCCTTTTATTCTGTCCTTCAAATTGGGCTGAACCAGGCACATCCACAAGTGGCCTGGGGTGCGATCTGGCACCTGCTGCATCCCACTGAAGTCCAACGTGAGCTAGAGGGTGGAATCCATCAGGGGGTGGCCATTCTCAGGAAGCATGATGCGAGTGCTGGCGCCTGTTCGGGTGGAGGATGTGTAGTGGGCAGACTCGTGGGTGGACCGGCGGAGGCACAGGCAGCAGAGGAGGCGGCGGAAGGTGCGGCGCATCTCGGCATCGCGGCAGGAGTACACCACAGCATTGACCAGGGAGTTGGCCTCGGCCAAGAGTAGGAAATACTTCTCAACAGCTAGGACGTTGCAAGACTTGCAGTCCAGACCGTCTAGAAGCAGCACCACCTGGCCCGGCGTCCAACAAATCACGAACGCCCCTGCGGAATGGAGCCCAAGGTGACCCACAGCTCCAAGCTCCGGGCTGGAGAGGTGTCCAGAGCTTGGACAACAGCTGTGGTTTGCAGTGCAAGGGAGGCCTGTCTTGCTGGCTTGGCAGAGTGATGGGGCAGAATTGCCTAGAAGGGTCTCTTTATCTGACTTATCTACCAGAAGGGACACCTTTCTTAATTGGTGCCCTGTGGCCAGAGCTCTGGCCATTTCTACATGGAAATCTGTTCTGTGGGGAAAAGAGATCACTGTGGGACAGTCCAGGTCCTCCATGGGGGAGAGGAGATCACTGGAAGAGTCACTCCTTGTTCTAGTGTGTTTGTATGTGTCTGTGTGTTTGGGGGGTCTATCCTCATGGGAAGGCCTCTTGCTGCCTCCCCCGCCCAGACCATCCTAGACTGCAATAGCCAGTGACCACGTTACTCCCTGCTAAACCCTCTTAAGGAATTCAGAACAAAATTTGACTCTGCCCTCTGCCCTCTGAGGCTGTGCTCTCCTCTCTGGAACTGCTGCCTGGTCCTGCCTGGGGCTCTCTGTTCCTTCTGCCTGAACTCTGTTCCCTTCTCTAGCAATTAGATCTCTGCTCAGCCATCACCTCCTTGGAGAACCTTCCCCACCCAAGTCATTTCGTCCCATCACACTCCTCTATCAGGTCCCACTCACCCAGGATGATGACAACAGTCTTGACCAGGCTGAGCGTGGTCTCCCGGTAACGGGGGTGGCAGCTGACATGCTCCGCCATGCGCTGCACCCGCCGCCGAACATAGAAGAATATGCGGGTGTAGACAGCCACCATGAGCAGGAAGACGAGCAGGCTGGACAGGGCCCAGACTGCCAGGTAGGAGCGGCTGAGCAGGGGGGCCATGCGTGAGCAGCTGTCCAGGGCACAGAGGCAGTGCCAGGAGTGGGCGGGCAGCAGCCCCAGGCCCAGCGCGGCTACCCACACTCCCACAATGAGCATGACGACACGGCCCCGCGGCAGGCGGCTGTGCAGCTGCACGGCCATCACGCTGCGGTGCCGCTCCACGGCGATGGCCAGCAGCGTGGCCACCGAGGCCGTCAGGCTTGTGTCCAGCAGACCCTGCCGCACGAACCAGCCCTGGAGCGAGAGCCGGGCTGTGCGCGGACCAGTATGAAACATGAGGAAGAGGTAGGCCACGCCGGCAAAGAGGTCAGCTGCGGCCAGGTTGCCAAGCAGGTAGTAAATGGGCTGGTGGAAGCGGCGGTTGGAGGCGATGGCAGCGATGATCAACAGGTTGGTCAGCAGCACCAGCACACTGACGGTCAGGCCCAGTGCCACCACCAGCACATCCTTAGGCCGCCAGTAGGAGCTCAGCTCCTTGCCACTGTTGTTGTAGAAGAAGCCGATGGTCTCGTTGTAGTAGCACTGGCCCATGGTGACCATCTGGGGGCAGAGGGAAAGGTCAATGCGGGCGACACTTGTTGGAAGGACCAGAAAGGAGCAGCACCCAGAGAGTAGGATCTGGACAAGGCCAAAACTCTCAAACTCAAAGGCCCCTGGGCCACGTGGTGTTTTGGGGACCAGAGTGACCTAAAAAAGCAAGCTCCATGGGTTGTGGGGTACTGGTGGAATAGTTGTTGCTTGTTTACAAATAAGACTGACAGCCTTATCTGGTTCAGCTCACTGGATAGAGCGTTGGCCTGTGGACTGAAGGGTCCCGGGTTTGATTGTGGTAAAGGATCCTTACCTAGGGTGCAGGCTCCATCTCGGGTCAGAGTGTGAGCTAGAGGCAACCACCTGATGTGTCTGTCTCACATCAACGTTTCTGTGTCTCTCCCCCTCCCTTACACTCTCTAGAAAATATCCTCAGGTGAGAGTTAGCAAAAAACAAAAAAGAAGAGGAAAAAAAAGAAAAGAAAAAGACTCTTACAAAAGTTACCTCCCAAATCAAACAACTGGCTGGCTTTATTTGTGTGTGTGTGTGTGTGTGTGTGTGTGTGTGTGTGTGTGTGTGTTTCCCCCCGCCCCCCGCCCCGGAGTTGGTTTTGTTTTGTAATCTAAAGGAACAAAACAAAATCCATCTGCCTACATTCCACCAATCTGGGTCCAATCTGTTCGGGTTGGGTTAGGGCAGGACAAAGGGGTGTGAGTTGTGAAGGGAGGGGAGGGAGGGTAAATTCGGGGTCCGGGTCACTTCGGAGAGCAGAGCCCAGGGGGCATGTGCGCGAGGCGGGGCCTCTGCTGGGGCCCCGCAGGCGGTGGCGCTGGGCCCTGGAGGTGACGGGAGGCCCGAGGGGACAGCCCGGAGGTGGGCGTCGGGCTTCGGACGAGAGCACTACCGGAGCGGGCGGGGCACCAGGCCGTTCAGGGGGACTCGGGGCTCCGGTGGCCTCCGCGAAGAAGAGCGCAGCGGGCTGGGCTCTCCGGCGCCCAGGCTTGGGAGGAGGGCGGGGAGAAGGGGGCGGCACCTGGGGCCCGCGGGCAGGCGCCACACCCTCCCAGGGTCCCAGGCCCACCCGCCCCGTCCGTGCCGGCCTCACCTAGGCGGTCCTTCACGCCGCAGACCGGGCGGCCTCGCAGCGGGGAGGGCCGGATCCGGGACCCATGGCCCAGCGACCGTGCAGGGAGCGCAGTTTGAGCGCGCTCAGCGCGGGCGGCACAGAGCGCGGGAGGCGGGTCCCGCCCTCACGGTCCTGTCCCAGCCGGTCCCGGCCCATCCCCGGCGCCCCGCCCCCGGCCCCTGGGGGCGCCCCGCCCTGTCCCCGCCACCTGGGGGCACCCCGCCTCCGCAGCCGGCGCGCACAGGGTCGCCCGGAACCGCAGTCCCCCATTTCCTCCCGCCTTGCGGCCCCTCTCCACTTCCGGCGCGGGACCCCCGCCCCGTCCCCGCACACCTTGCGCGCCCGCAGTTTCGGGGTTGGGGGCGGCTGAGTCACTCGCGGCTGGAGAATCCCCGCCGTGACCTCGCACCGCCCGGGCTCAGCTCCGGGTGGTCCCAGGGTCCACACCCCCGCGCCCCCCCCCCCCGCCCCAGGCCAGCCCCGCTTCCTCGCGTCCAATCCGCCGCCGAGCTCCAGGCCCCGCCCTGATCCGACCAGGCCCCACTGCCCGACCCCCGCCCCGCCGCGGGAGATGCGCAGCGCCGCGGCCCCCCGCACTTCGCGGGCCTCCTCGGCTGGCCGTCCCGCCGCACTCAAGTTTCTCGAAATCCCGCCCCCGCGCCTCCCCGCCCTGGCGGCGCTGCCCCCTGCCCGGCCTGGGCCTGCCTGGGCCCTGGGCTCCTGCAGCCCGGCCCAGCGCACACAGCTCCATTGTTCCGGTTATCTTCACTTTGTTATATTTGATTATGCAGGACGGGATCGGGAGCTCCCGGAGGGCCGGGTGGCATGACTCAGCTCGGTGCCCGGTCCAGCCCGACTGCCTATAGGTGCGCGAAGGAGGCCTTGGTTTCCCTGATGGGTTATATGGGCCAAATGCTGCTGCCCTCACCTGGCAAAGCAAGACACCGAAGGGCATGAGAACACAGTTTATTCAGAGGCCCTCAGACCCCAGGCAGGACCGGAATATATCTGGCTGTCACTCCCCGACTCCAAAAGCAGGTCACTTGGAGTCAGCTAAGGAGGTGGGCTGAGGGGGGGAAGTGGCCACGGTCAAAGCAGCCGAAGATAGCCCTGTCCAAGGGGTCAGAGAGGAGGGTGGACCCCAAGGATCCTGTGACCTGTATTGAACCTGAGTATTGACCCTGAGTGACCTCTGAATCTGAGTGGCCCTGCTGCTTGGCAGTTTCCCATGTCTAGTGGGGGATCCTGGTACACTGTCCCAAAAAGGGCTTTAGTCTTCCCACAGACGGTATAGTTTTTCCTTATAGGAACTCTCCAGATCCCCCAACATTGAACTCTTGGGGAGAAATGAGTCTATGTCCTCAATCCTGGGCCACTTGGTCAGAGTGCTGGGCTGGTCAGAGATGCTCTACCACTTCCTCATCTTCAGGAGGGTCCGGGCAGCAGGTGGCCTTGGGCACCTCTTCTCTGTGCAGGTTGGAGAGCAGCCGTGCTGTCTCCTGGGTGATCTCAAAATGCTTGGGCAGCGGGGTGCGGCGCAGGGGATGGCCCTCAGGGGAGGCAGCAGCAGGGCCCGGTCCCCTCCCCCGCAAGCTCCCTTGAGGCCCTGATGTGACAGGAGTCTCCTCACACAATCTGAAAGCCACCAGGGCCAAGCTGGACAGCTGGTGGGTGACAGGCCGCACGCCCCCCCGGGGATACTTCACTGGCTGGCGGCTGAAGTAGCCACGGGACTGTGTCCCCAGGAGTGAGTCCTCGGGGCCTTCGGTGGACACTGTGGAATGGGGTGGTCACTGCTGAGCATCACTAAGTCCTCTGGATATCCCTCCCGGAAGTCATCTTTCCGCCAAGCTACCTTGGGCAGGGTACCCCCAGAACTCCTAGTTTACTCCCAGCACACTCACCTTCCCCTCTCTCATCTTTGGTGTCTTGGGCCACTTCCTCTCTCTGGTCACTCTGTGGAGTTAGAATCTGTAGGGAGAAACCCAAGACCAAGACCCCAACAATAAAATCCCAGTTCTTTGTGACTCTTGGAGAACCGAGTTTGTTCCTGGACATGCAAGTTCCTTTGCAGTTTTGGTGTCTGGGAAGATGTAGTGCCCTTAACAGTATCCTGCTTGTCTTGCTGTGCGGAGCAATGTTATTGATCTCCACTGTGGGCTCTGAAGGCTGAAACACCCTTATCCAGCAGAGGCCAGGCCAGGCTGTGACTTATCTATCCATCTCCACTCTAGGATGAGGTGACGCTCCTTCCTGCTCTATTCTTTGCAACCTTACGCCCGGTTAGCTGTATAGTCTATTTTGCCTTTAGCTGACAGCTAGTAGCAGCCAGAATTCTATGAGCCAGACACTGTCCTGAGCACTTCAAGTCATTCCAGTTCTCAGAGTTCCACAGCTCACCAGCAACCCTTTCGAAGCTTGGGACTGCAGTGGAGGAGATCTGCACACTCAGGAAGGGCACGTGTAGCAGAACCTGAGGGACCAGGAAACCTCCCAGGAGTCTCATCTGTACATGGTTTTCACTATATAACTAACTCACTAATAGTATGTACCACTCCTCGCTGTGGTGAGGATGACAGGAAGCCTGTGAAGTGCTCACGAATAGGTGACCTCTTTGGCTTCATCTTCCCTTCATTCATTACACCACGGAGCTGTGCCTTGAACACACCAGGCATGCTCCCATCTCAGGGCCTTTGCATTGGCCTTTCCCTTTGCCTGGAACACACTTACCCTGACCTTCCCTGGTTTATTTCTCCTTCACATCCTCCCAGTCTTTGTTCAAATCCACCTTCTCCAGGAGACCTGTCCACACCATCCTACTTACTGCTACAAACTGTCCATCATCCCTCTCCTCCGTGTCCTTGATATCCCTTACCTTATGCCACTTTCTTTTCTCTATAGTACCTGTCACCATGTAAGATACTACTAACTAACTCTATCATATTTCTTGTTTATTGCTGGTTTCTTTCCCATGAGAATGCAGGCACCAAGAGAAAAGGGTCTTCGAATATTCTGCTCAGTAATGTATATGTAATGCCTAAAGCAATGCTTGGCACATAATAGTGTTAAATAAATATTCTGTTGAAGGTGTGAATGATCACACTCTGCAGGGCTGTATCCTGTTGTCACTCCATTATTAATACTCCCTCCCCTCCCCAATTCCATTCCTCATTTTTCCTTCTAGAATGAGCACAGGGTACATAAGAAAGGAGAGAAAAAGAAAATTTTAAAGGGGAAGGAAGGGAGGAGCGAGACTGAATGAGAAGATTAAATGGAGAAAGGACCCTCCCCATATCTGTGGGCCCAGCTGGTTCCTACCGTGGAGGGCATGACCTCCGGATGCTTCTCCAGGGCACTGTGGGGCTCAGGGTCTGGATCTGAATCTGAGGGTAAGTTTGGGGGCAGGGGATCTGGGGCAAGGTATGGGGGTGCTGGCTGGGGGCTGGTTGTGAGGAGCCCAGGGGCTGGGCTGGGGTCTTGAGATGGGAGCTCAGTGGGGAGCTCGTCCATCCCAAAGATCTGCTCATAGTGCACTATGAGGAACTCGACAAGCTGGGCCTGGTGCCCGAAGTCCAGGAGGCAGGTAACAGAGCCGGTGGCAGCTGCCCCAGGATTGTCCGGTGGCCGCAGCAGCGTGGGTCCAAACACAATGCCCAAGTTGTTGGCAGACATCTTGTTTTCCTCAAACTGTGCAGCCACCCTGGGGCGAGAAGAAGGGAAAGGCACAGAGTGCCCAGTCATCACTTACCAGATAGGATTCGAACACCAGACTAGTGGTCACTTGCCCAAGTCACGGACCAATGGCCCTGGTCATAGTTTGAGCCCAGCAGCTCTATGTCCAGCCATGGGGAATGGGAGTAGGCACCGAAAGTCAGAAGTCATGTATTAAGGTTCAGAGCTCAGAAAACACATGCAAAGGTCAGAGGTCAGTGTCAGGGGTCAGCAGTCACATCCATTTCAAGGTCAGGGACAGTGCACACCTGAACAGATGAGCCACCAGATGCCGCAGAGTGTTGTAGTTAGAGTCAGGCAGCTGCACCAAGAGGGTCTTCAGCAAGCGAATAACCTCAGGACTGGGACTCGGGGTCTCAGAGTCGTGCCCGGGGTTTGCATGCAGGGTTTTAGCCAGAGAGATGAAGGCATCGTAGAAGTGGAAGGGGACCACGGGATCAGTGAGCTGGGGGTGGAATGGCAGGGGAACATGGGTGTGGGTAGGCTGCAGAGGGTCCTTAGCCTCAGCATGCCCAGCTGGCCCTGCCCTGTCCCCTGAGCACCCACCTCCTGGAGGAATCGCTTGAGCACAGTTGAGACATCATGAGGTGAGTTCCCAGACAGGTCCACCAACGCTCGGCCATTCTCGAAAGCCTGACACAGCCGTTCTACACGTACCCGGGACCCGCTGACCCGATAAATGCCCTTAGGGTAGGGTGGGAAAGAAACACGTGGGTAGTAATCCAGTCATAGAGAGGGCCAGGCCATTGCTGGGGATGGTCAAAAGTCAAGGGTCAAAGTAGCACCTGCACACCCAGAGCGCGCTGTTCTATCTCAGCTGTGCACCTGGTGACTACAAAGGGCACCTCCTCTGGGAAGTCCCTGGGCAGCTGCAAGAAGTCGACCCCGAAGAGGGATGTCCGGGCTGGGAGCCGCCTGTGTCCACAGAGGATCAGCAGAGTCTCAAGGCAGCGCTTGTGGCAGGTCAGAAAGCACTGGGGGTTGGGTGAGGGGAGCAAATTCATTGGTAGCAAATAAAAATTAATTTAGAAAATGTTTTGCACAAATAAAGAACAGTTTCTTAAAAAAAAATAATCAAAGAGGTCACTGGGGGTCAGCAGAAATGAAGGTTGTAAGGATCCTTAGGGAACGGGAAGCTCATAGGCAATCATTAGATCAGGGCTGGTTCCCAGGGGCAGGAAGGGCACAGGAATATCAGGTCAGGACACTGGGGCTCAGGGAGGTCAGTGGGGTCAGCAGAGAGCCGGTCATTAGCCCGGGCCACACCTCCTCACATTCGGTCCCGCTGACCATGAAGGCCTCACACTCTCGGCACTTGGCTGGGCCCCTCAGCCGTCGCAGCCGGTGAGTCTGGGCTGCGTTGGAGAGCGTCCACTTCCTGAAGGGGCTGCCAGACCCATTCTCAAGCCCATCTCCCAGGTCTGTGGGAAAATAGGGTTAGGGGGGCCTGGTCCATCCCTGCCCCCATCCTGCCCCACCTGCTTCCAGCCTTACCAGGGTCTCGCTCCTCAAAGTCATCTGAAGACTCAGTGCCTGTGGATGAGACCTTCACCAGCCGCCTTGTACCAGGGCCTGGAGTCAGAGGATCCCAGAGGTTGGGGTCATAGGGATCACTGAGAAGTTCCAAAGCTAAGCAGGCTTTCCTAGTTTTCAGGCCTTTCAGAACCACTCACAGCTATCCTTGGGGAAAGTGTTGAAGGTGTGTATGTGAGGGGTCAGATAGGTCAGAGGCTGAATAAATAGGTCAGGAATATGGGTAGGTTAAAGATCGAAGGGTAGGTTAGAGATGAAGGTCAGAACTTGGCCAGGGCTAGGTTAGGGGTTAGGAGTGGGTCAGGGTCAGGTCCTGGCCCCACCTGGGCTGGAAGTGGGAGAGTCCAGGGATCGAGACTCGCTGCCACCGCCCACGCTGTCCACATCGCTGCCTGGAGTGGGGCCCGGAGTCCCTAGGAGGGGAGAGGTCAATGAGGACGACCCTCCCCAACGACATCACTCCTCCCCACTCCTCCCTGCACTCACCCTGCCAGCCGACGCCTGTGTCCTCCCAAGGGCCTGTTTCAGTGGCACTCTCATCCAACCGTGGAGGTGGGGGACCAGAGAGCTTTTTCTTTGTGTCCAGAGGGGAGCTGGGAGGACAGGTTTGAGGGCTCTGGACACTGGCCAAGGTGACAGCACCCAGGACCCGCATCTTGGATCCAACTCCAAGTACAGTGGTACCTCGAGATACGAGTGCCCTAACATACAAGATTTTTGAGATACGAGCCGTCGAGCAAGCTATTTTTGCTTTGAAACAGGAGCAACATTTGAGATAGGAGCAATAGCGCGGATCGGGAGGCTGCACACGACCCACCAGTTTACCGCGACTCGAGCGTCTCATAGTTTCCCACACCTCAAGGTTACGGAACGAATTAAACTCGTATCTCGAGGTACCACTGTACTTGGATCTGCAAGCCCTGAGGTGTATGCACATTGTGGCCAGTGCAGCAGTCTTAAAGTCCTGACCCTCCCAGGCCTGGGACTACCCCGCTTCCCAGATGAGAGCCTTGGGTACTAAATCCAAGTTCTGAGGCTTTGAGTACTTTGACCCCGAGTTCTCAGCCCATGATGCCAACAGCTGGCCCCATGTCTGGAGCACCTTCCTGACTCTGCTCCTAGGGGCCCACCTATGTGAGGTAGGAACAAACTCCTGGAAGAAGAAGGCAGGTGGCGGGGGTGGCGGGGCCTCTGGCCTCAGTGCCCGCACGAACTCCTGGTAGCGCTGGCCAGGCTCGAAGGGTGCACAGCACTCGGCCAGGGCGGCAAAGGCGCGGGGACCACGCTCTGCTTGCGCCCCTCGAAGCCGGAACAGTCCCAGTGTCACCTGCCAGGTGGAGACCACAGAGACCACATATGAGAGAGGGAGTTAAGACAGTGGGAGGCGGCCTAGGGATGAGGGTGTGATTGGGGAGACGGGGGTTGGCTGGTCAGGGTCATCCTGGGAGCAGGACCCCACAGGAGGGGGACCCAGGCAGAGGTACATTCAGGGTCTGAGGCAGGGACTGAATATCCATGGAGATGGAATGAGTCCTGGTATCCTGGAGGCAGTTTAGGGAGAGCAGGAGGGAGGGGCGCTCAGCTTGGGGTAGAGCCTCACCCGCCTCATCACTTCGTCCCCCTGCAGCACCAGCTTGCGTATGTGTGACACGATTCGCTGTTTAGTGGCCTCTAAGTCCTGCTGCTTCGCATTGGCCTCACGGATGCAGGCCTGGTACAATGCCTCTGCCTCCTGTGCCTGGAGAAAGCAAGGCCGGGGTACAGGTGGGAGACAGCATGGGTGGGGAGCACCGAAGCACTAGGGGGCCTAAGGGGCAGGATCACCACCTTGGCCTGGGCCTCCTCTCGGGAGCGCCGCCGCCGCTCTTGCTGTTTGCTGGGTCCCAGTGAGGCCTGGGGGGCGGGGTCCTCTGAGGATGCCTGGGAGCGCACCCGCAGGTCCTCACTGCGCTGCACATACTGGAGCTGGGCTCTC
Organism: Lasiurus cinereus; assembly: GCA_011751065.1. Classification (NCBI taxonomy): domain Eukaryota; kingdom Metazoa; phylum Chordata; class Mammalia; order Chiroptera; family Vespertilionidae; genus Lasiurus; species Lasiurus cinereus. Next base: position 61,566 of record JAAGEH010000197.1, on the reverse strand, counting down.
CGAAGTGCCTGCACCGCTTCATTCTGGGGGAAGGGCAGGAGCACAGTCAGGGCCCCTTCCTCTCCTTCCCTAGCTCACCCTCACCCACCCGGGCCTCACCATCCGCTTCTGCTCTTTCATCCACTGCTCCTTGAACTCCTTCCTCCACTTCTCAATCTCAGTTCGTTTGGCGGCCAGGGGCTGGCAATGATGGGAGATGGGGAAGCTGCCTCAGGGCCACTGGTCCTTCCATTCCATGAGGCCAGGTGCCTTTCACCCTCTGGACCCTTTTCAGGGTCTGCAGGCTCCCAGAGGGTCTTCTCACCCAGACTTGCTCACCCCCACTCTGTGTCCCAACAAGAAGACTTAGTGGTCACCTCATCCTTTCTACCTTGATCCAGAGATGCCAAGAGACTGTTCCTGGGAACACTCAGCACCTCACCTTGTGCCCCACCAACAAACAAATGCAGTTTTGCAATTGCACAAGAAGCCTGGTTTGAATCTCTGCTGGGTAATCTTGGGCAAGTTCCTCAGCATCCATGGGTCTTAGCTTCCTCATCAGCACAATAGCACTGAGGGTGCCGGCGCCCTCCGCTGAGTGGAGTGAATGGAATGGTGCAGGGGCAGCATGGATCCCTCACCTGGTAGTAGTCTCTTTTTTGCTGGGCCACTGTCTCCATGGCCAGGGCTCCCAGGCTGAGGTCGTGCTCCAGAAACAGGGTGTAGATGTACTGCAATGGCATGTGGCTCTGGGGTGGAGGTGTTAGAAGATGCTGAGGATCTAGGGGTGGGGTTGGGCTAGGGTTCTTTCTGAAGGGTTTGGGCAGGGGGGGAAGCAGGGCTGATCATGGTTACCTGCTGGTGGATTGACACCTTGCCAGCCTCGGCGATCTTCATAATGCTTTTGGTAAAATCTAGCTCTGGGGGGAGACAGCAAGGGTCTGAGCTGGGCAGGGAGTGGGAGCTGCCTGGAGCCTGGGGCCGGTGGAAGGACCCTCACCAAGGCTGGCTCTCTTCTCAGTCCAGGCCAGCAGCTCCTTTGCATAGCGGCTCCAGGTCTTGGCATACTCCAGGGCTGCATCCACACCACCCTTGGTCCGAACGAGCCGCAAGTCCAGTTCCTCCCCTGGGCAGACAGGTGGATCTCTGACCTCTGAAACCTAAATTTCCTTGAAACCCTGACCTCACTTGAGCCTCTAGACCTGACCAGTGACCTTTATTCTACCATATGACTCCCCAAAATATCCTTTACAATGACTTGCAATTTTACACTGATCTTCCACCCAGACTGGGGCTCCCTGAGGGCAGGGGCTCACATCTGCTCTGTGCACTGCGGTGTCCCAGGTGCACAGGACAGGCAATCGGTGATGACTTAAGGGAAGAACTTCTTTCTGTCCCTACCTCCTGGCCTCAAACCCCCCTACCTGTAAGGGGTGCAGGACCCTCTGGGGAGGGGCCACTCCAATGGCTGGTTTCACTGATCTGAGGGGGAGGGAGACAGCATTCAGGAACATGTAGGACAGGGGCCCCTCTCCTTAGAGCCCCTTCTTCTGGAGGCCCCTCCTCCTTGCCCCTCCTTGGCTCCATCTCTTACCACAGTGGCTGTAGGGGTCTTGTCAGACTCTGGATCTCCTGTAAGTATAGGGTCTCCAGCCAGCATCTCAAGGGTCCTGGGAGGTAAGGTATCAGGATACCACCCTCCACCCAGGCTGTCCTGCATACCACCTCAGTGCCATCTCTTGTATCTGGGAGGTCTAAGGGATGGGGTTTTGGGGGACAACCAGGTGAGCTTTTTTTATAAGACTTGAGACAGAGTTTGATGGCTTACAGGTAACTTTTGGATTCAGAGAGTGGGATTATAGGGGTCTCAAATGTTGTAAGGGGTCACCATAAGGATATGTGGGGGTTCTAGGGATTTCCAGTGGATTTGGGGAGGGAAAATTTTCTGTGTTTTGGAGATCTTGGCAGGATCTGGGGGCGACCCAGGCTCAGAATCACGTGCTCCCCAGTGAAATTTCAAGGTTGTCCAGGCTCCGAAAGATGTCACTGTACCTCTTCCTGCTCTCGGGAGCTAGGGGAAGCTCTAAAAGGAGGGGGGGGGGCGTGTAATATATGGGTACATGAAGCCTCCCTAGCCCATAGCACCTCGGCTGGCTGTTTTGGAGGCTGAAGAGAAAGAAAGAGGAGCAAGACAGAGAGAAAGTTCTGGTTCTGTGGGGAGTATGGGATGAGGTGGGTGTCTGAGTTGGAATGGAAGGAGGGTGGGCTTGGGTGGGTGGGGCTGAATTTGGCCATACAGATGGACTCAGGCACAACCCAACAGAGAGCAGAGACAGCCACAAACACACGGGCTCAGAGGCAATGAGACAAAACAGATGTCCCAGATGCAGTCACACTGTCCCCAGGGGCAAGAGCCAGCTTGGCAATGGAGCCACATGGAACTCAGGCCAGACAGATGGAAATACACATGGGACAGACAGGCAGGGAGCTAACACTGGCAGATTGAACCATCAGGACCATAAAGACTGGATGACTGACACTCAACATGCACAGAGAGACACAAATGACAGCCCCCCAAACAAATAGAAACTTGCTACATTTCTGTGATAACTTCTCCAGCCCTTCTTCTGGGGCCCCATCAGCATTGCTCCTCCCTGGGCTATGGAGCAGCGGGTGGGGATCCTGCTGCGCTGTCGCCCTTTCCCCTCTGCATCCGCGGTTGTTGCACCCTGCCCCCATCACAAATATCAAAAGCAGAAGCAGCCACTTCCTCTTCCTGGGCCCCTTCAACCAGGCATCCGGGGTGAAGACTCCAAAGGGGGAGGGGGTCAGGGACTGGTGTCCCGGGACCCTCTCGGCTTGCGGGGGCCGGTGCCCACAATGGATTGATCCCCAGCGTCCTCCCCATTCAGGAACTCCTGTCCCTGCTCGATGGGCAGAGAGGGACAATCATAGGCCCTCAATTTAGGAAGCGGGTATGGCTGATGCCCCTCTTGGATCCCGTATCCCGGACCGCCTACCCGGCTCTGCTGCGTCCATGGCCTAGGGGTTGCTCGGTGGGGACAGGGAATGAGATGATGGAATCACCAGCTGGGCCTGGCCCAGATTTTCTGCTACGGCTACCACCGGCTTCCGCGTCTCCCCGCTCCATGGCAGACCACGCCCCCACTTTATCACTTTAAACACGCCCTTGCCGGAGGCCACGCCCCGAGGCTCAGAAGCGCGGAAGGTGCCTCCTGCTCAAGGGCAGAGATGCTCTAAAGCCAGTGCCTCCTGGGCGACCACCCCAGACCTGGACATTCCAGGACTCCATCCTGGACAGGGTTCTCCTTTCCAGATCTTTGCACGGTCCCAAAGCGCCAGCACACTCCCCCAGGAGTGACCCCCAGAGTCCAACTGTTTTTGACCCATCCACACACACAATAACAGTTCTGCTCAGGGCTCCGTTGACCCCTGAACCCGTCCAGCCCGACTAGAGGCATGGAGTTCCTAGTGGAGGCCCACAGTCCTGCTCAATTACAGCCGAATCAGAAGTCACCTAACACTTTGTGGCCAGAAACTCCTGGCCTAGGGGACTCCCGGTGACCCTCAAAGCTAGATCAGGCTCTTGAGGCCCAATTACAGCATAGCCCTCTGTTCTCTTCAGGCCTGGGGAGGGGTGGGGCAGCGGTGAGGGCGGCACAGGGATCCTCCCCTGAGCCCCCAAAGAATCATCTCTGGCAAACCCAATTCCAGACTGCTCTCCTCTGAGCCTCCTCAAGTTGTCTCAGGGATTTGGCCTCCCTCTCCATTCCATATGACCACAGCGACACTCTGCAGGCTGCCATCTGGGGCCACTATCACCCGGGGACCTTGGCCAGCCAGTGCTCATGATGCTCACAGGTATCCATGGCTAGGTCCCGCTGCTTCCCAAGGACTGCAGGCTACACTTCACTCACTGGGGAAGCTAGACAGTGGGCTACTGAGGATGACCAAGAGGGCAGGAAAGGATTGAACATTGGTGGGGAGGTGGCCAGAAGTCTGAGTCTGGGTCCTCTGGCTTGAGATGGTCACAAGCAGCTTCTCAGTTACAAAAATGTACCCAGTCTTCACTCAGTGGCATTTCTGGCTGCAATGAAAGACTTCATGTTTATAACTTTGCTTCCTCAAGTTTTTTGCCATCATCTCCAACTGGCTGCCTCTCAGCTCTTGTGCTGCCTGCTGTGACGTTCCCAACTGCATTGAGTGCCCTTTGAGAGGAAGGACAGTCATTGTTGAGGGCAGAGACAGGCTGCTAGTCCCGTCTGGATGTGACTGAAATGGCAACAGCACCTAAAAATGCCTCAGGACCCCAGTATTCTAATGGTGTGGACTGAATTTCCTCACATATAAGACGCCATGGAAAGAAGGCATGCTGCCATTTTGCATATTACTAAAAAGGGGAAAGAGCCATAGACCCTAAGCCTCCCTACAGTGCCTGAGTTGTGAAAATATGAAGCTGACATATGGGGGTGCTTATTAAACCAGGAAGTATACAGAGCTCTCTGAGCTGGAAGCTCGGTCCATGCAAGCCCTGACTGTTGCAGACGGTGTCCTTAACCTCACACAGTCCTCTGCGAGGGTACCAGGAGCTTCCTCAGAGAATACCCAGCCTCCCAGCAACCCGTTGTGTGGTACAGGCAGAGGTGAAAACAGGGCTTCTTAAAACTGTGGATGCTGCTTTATTTATCAAAGGTGCTGGCTGGGGGATGGTTCTGCCAGCCAGGCCCTAGGATGGCCATATGGGGGGAAGGGAGAGGGAGGCGGCCCCAATTCAGTCTTAGTGGGCAAGGCTGCGCTGGCCTTGCCGTGGGTGGGGGGGCAGTGTTCCCTCCTGGGGTCCACATGGGGTCCCTGCCCGGTGGTAGCAGGGTGGGCAGTGGGTGCTGGCACTGCTGTCTTAGGAAGGCACTTTCAGCTTCGGGGTCCCCAGGAAGAATTGCAGGACGCGGTCGGCCAGGAGTGCCAGGCAGAAGTCAAGGATCAGGACCTGGGCGATGACCAGCTTGAACTGCAGGGTAGGGAGCGATGATGAGCTGGATGCCTGCCGATGGGCCTAAGTCAAGTCCTGAGGCCACATCCACAGGGATACTCACCTCCACGGGAATGTCCACAAGCCCAAACTGGCTGTTGAAGTCAGGCGAGGAACCGAGGAGCAAGCCCACAATAGCTACGAGTGACACAATCAGGCTCCACACCAGCGGCTTGTTCTCAGGTAGGCTTTCCATGAAGGGCGGGCCCTGTGGGGACAGAGAGATAGTTTGTGTTGTGGGGGTAGGTGGGCGGACAGGGCATGATTGGGCTAGGGCTGGAGCTCACCTTGTAGTTGATAGCAAAGGTGGCCATCTGCATGGCCATGGCCATGATGTACACAGTGCTGTTGACCAGGGTTGGCTCAAACTCCTTATACAGGTCCACAAATTGTTCCTGCCTACAGAATGCATAGGGTGAGGGCCGTTCTGTGGCTCCCACTGCCCCTGAATATACCCAGGGCTCTCTGCTTGGCCCTGGTTGCCCATGTCAACATCTGCACCTGCACCTGCATCCTCCTTCCACTTCCCACCATGGGGATGCTGCCTCCTTTGGATGCCCTGTGCACCCACTACTTAGGGCGGCACTCACTTTTCAGGGCTTCGGGCCTGGGCCTCGCTGTATAGGTAGATAAGACTTAGGAAGTGCACGCAGAACTGGAGCAGGACCGTGAGGATGGTGTACAGGTTGAAGATGTTGGGCAGGGGCCGCTCCCGGGATAGAGTCTTGAGAGGCTGCAGTATTGGGGATTGAATATATGGCTGAGTGTCAAGGCCCAGAGTGCCCTGGGCTATCGACCCATCATGCCTCCTCCAGGCCTGGTGCACATCCTGGGGCCACGGGTTGGCACTTGCCTCCAGAGCCTGCTTGTCTATGAACATTGCTCGGGCTAGGGCCCAAGCTATGCTACTGGGAAGAGCTCAGTGGGCTCGCCCCCTCCCTCTCACTCCCCATCTGTAACACGAGGATGACAGCTTCCCCGAGGGCTGCTGTGAGGAAGAAAAAGATGACATCTGGAAGCACCTCTAACAGGCCCAAGTGTCCCTTGCCGTGAATCAATGAAGCCTCTCAGCACCTCCAGGGCGGGCACTGTGTTTCAAAGGCAGAGGAGCCTTTGGGTGGGGCAGGAGCCATTGATTTGCCTGGGGTCTCAGCCCACCTTGGAGCGGGAGATGAAGAGGAAGCAGCCAGCCAGCAGCAGCCCCTGTAGTGTGGCCTGGAAGTCGCTGAACTTGACGCCCTCCAGGTAGAGGACACTCTGACTGTAAGCCAGGATGAGGGCATTGAGTGCCAGTATCTTGAACATCTGTAGCGTGGTCACGAGTGTGCATCGGCCCTGCTTGATCACGTGGCAGACTACATGGATTGGGGAGGTAGGTGTGAGCATGGGTGCCATGCAGGGTTGGTAGGGGAACAGGGCAGGTGGCAGGACTCACTGCACTGAATGGATGAGAGCTTGGAGGTGAAGGGCGCCGCGATGCTGGCATCCCCCAGCTTCACGATGGGCATGCTCTCATCCTCAAGGTCCCGCAGCACCTGGCTCAAGCGGTCCTGTGGGGTGAGTGGCAGTCGGTGAGACCAGGACAGTAGGGGGTGCCGGCGTCCCCCTTCCAAGACTTACCCTCTGGGAGGTGGACTGCTCCTCTGGAGGTGGGAGCCCCACCCTCTGCTTGGATGCCCTGGATGTGGCCCTGACACCGCTGTTGCTCAGGACAGGGCTATCTCGGGGCCGCCGCTTCCGTTCGACAACACGCTCTGGGGCATTGGCCAGGAGTGCCACACCTGGGGGTGGGGGAGAGGGAAGAATATGTGTGTGTTAGGATTCAAGGGAGCGCACTGGCCCCAAGCCAGAGTGGGTGTCAGTTCAATGCCTAGATAAAGCCATGGGCTTCAGAGCCAAACTCCCCATTTCATTGGAACTCCCCAAGTAAGCATTTTATCTTACTTTCTATAACTACTTAAAAAATAAAAACAAGCCCTAGCCACTCTGGCTCAGTGGATAGAGCGTCAGCCTGTGGACTAAAGGGTCCCAAGTTCTCTCACAGAGCTTCCCTGGCTCCCCAAACTTTCCCCATGGCTCTGGTGGCTTCAGCCACATTGTTCTTTAAGACACCTGTGTCCTTCTGCCCTTAGATCCCTGACCCTATCCCTTCACTGCCTCCTCATGCTCAGAGAGGTATCCTTTACGCTGAGCCCTGGCTGGCTGTACGGTAAGGAAGGAACAGACTTTGCCAGGGGACGGGGGAAGAGAAGGAGGGGAGGCGGTGGCTCACCTACGTCGGCGTGCTTCAGGGCACCCACGTCATTGGTGCCGTCTCCACACATGAGGGTCACATAGCCCAGCTCCTTCAGGCTGGTGATAACAAACTCCTACATGGGCAAAGGACCAAGTGAGGGCTGTGTGTCACTTTAGGGCATTGCCCACCTGTCACCTCTGTGCTCACCTTCTGTTTGGGGGCCACACGGGCAAACACTTGCACATGGGGGATGAGGTGTAGCAGCAGCTGGGGGTCCTTGGCCTGCAGGTGGGCCAAGCCATCGCCCGTGAGGCACAGGGCATACTCCAGGGCCAGCGCCTTTGGGGAGCCTTGGGCCAGGGGTAGCACGACACTGCCATCGATGGAGCACCACTCACAGCATCGACCTGCAGGGCCAGTGCCAAGTCAGGGATAGGGCTTACTCATCCAGGAAAACCCCTGACTTGGACTCAACACGCCTGGTCCTAGTGTCTCCTCTCTGGAGTACCATTTTGACCCCCACCCTTCCTTACCCCTCCTCCAAGCCGCATCCATACCTACTTGTGTCTTGGACCGGTGACCTTCCAATGGAGACTGTTCAGAACCCTCCAAAATAAATGAGGACTTCCAGAACCCAGGGTCTAAGACCACGTGAAGTGGCCAAAATCCAACCCAGGCATACCCTAAACCTATTACTTAATTAGCCCCACCCTTGTGGCCTGCCTGAAACCCCATTCTCCTGGGGCTGGGGCACTGGAGTCACTTCCTCTGGCCAGACACCTGCTATCCACTTCCTCTTTCCAGCTAGCTGGGCCTACTAGCCCTCCTGGCTCACTTGGACAGGAAACTAACCTCCACCTGGTTTTTGCTGTTGCCCTTCACTTGCCAATTAAAGGCCTGACAGCCACTTCTCTGTGCTGCCTGCCTATAACCCCAGGCGTCTTAGGAGCCCAGTACCTGGAGCTGGATGGAGCTCTGGGACCAGCAGTACAGACTGAGAGATGGCAGGAAGTGCCAGAAGCTGACCTGCCTGGGCCTTACCAGACACCCTCTCCAGCCTGTAGCCTTGCAAAACACCCCCTAGCCAGGTGCTGCACTGGGCACCATATTTAGCATCTGACAGACCCCACCCCACCAGACAGAAAGTGCTGTGGCTGGAATGGCTCCTCAAATAGTCTGACTCTGGGGTACTACTCAGTGGTCAGCTGCTAGAGTCAAGCCATCCAGGTTCAAATGCTTAGTCACAACGACACCAAGAAACCTGGGTGGATGGGTTCACTTCTATTTCATTGTCTATAAAGCTGGGTGACAATGGCTGATCCAGAAGGCTTCCTCCTATGTGGCACGCTCAGTTGTTGAGTGTGCACCCTATGTAGGGTGAAGGGACAATGTGGTAACACATACCAAGCCCGCTGTCTAGGGTCTGGCCATGCCAAGCACCAGCCCCAGCAGTCCCTGAACTTGGGAATGGGGTATACATGCAGTGTACAGGTAGCCGTCAGGCCTGAGGTGGGTGTGATGATATGAAACACAAGATGGTGTGACTATAATCGATTGTCTTGAGGTTATAAGTCATCACAGATCCCGGAGCCAGTGACTGCCCTCATGCTGCTAGACACGAGTGGAACTCTTTAGCCAGATGGCCCGATGAGCAGGGCTGTGATCCACAGGCCCGTCACACTGTTGCTATCATCACAGGTACTCAGTAACACTGGCATGCTCATTCAGGGTCTCACCTTTTTCTGTGGGAGGCTGCAGGATCAGCGTGTGTGCCTTCTCAATGAAGTGTAGTTCCTGGGCCACGTGGCATGCAGTGAGTGGGTTGTCACCAGTGATCATGACCACCTAGGGAGAGGGGCGAAGGCTCAGAGGGGCAGAGCTCCAGCCTGGAGACCTAGGGCCTGAGTCCCCTCTAAGGAAGGCTACAGAGGAAGGTCTTGGCCCCCTTCTGAGGACTGGGCTTCATAATCTGTCCACCCCTGGTGATGTTTTAAAAAATAATACGTGAATGTTTGTCTTTCTGAGAACACTCACACCTTTTATGTTAAATTATGAACCAATTTTTTCGTGGACCCTTTTGGCTTGGTAGCTTCCCAGGAAGTTGTGTGTGGGGTGAGTGGGAACCACATGAGTGCCAGGTAGGGACTGATCCTGCTAGCATCCTCTTGAGACTGCTCATTTAGCTCCCACTTTAAACTGCATCCCTAAGTCTCAAATTAGACAACAGAAACACCAGGAGGAACAGACTAAAGCCACTGAGACAGATATGACCCAGCTAGGTATTGCTCCCACACCCTCTACCCAGCCTCAGCCTCCCAGGGATGCTTCGGGCCACAGGAAGCAGCCATTTGCCCCACTGGGGGTAGAAGTGTCCTCTGCTGTCACATTCTCCTCTCTGTAAGAAGCAATGGCCCACCCGCCCACCTGCCTGAGGGGCCTGGTGTAGAGGGTCCAGGAGCCATACCCGGTGGGAGGCATTCTGGATCTCCCGGATCACAGCCTTGGAATCAGCCTTGAGTGGGCAGGATACCACAATGAAGCCAACAAATTTGAGGTTACACTCCAATGCTTCCCGCTTGACCTCTCGGGCCTGTGAACAAACATGGGGTGCTCTTACGATCATGATGTTTCCTGACCCCTGCAATCCCCAAGCTCCAACAATGTGCTGAGTGGAGAGGTCAGAGAAGGACTTGTCCTCCCTGTGGCACAGGGGCTTGGCAATGGCTGGGTGGTCCCTGGCCCTAATGCTTCTACTCCCTGGTGTGGGCATGGAATGTCCTCACAGAGGCCTTGTGTCTTGGCTTCTGTCACCTGTTCCTTGTTCTCCTACCCTCTATCTCATCCCAGAAACTCAAAATGCCCACCCTCATGAAGCTTGTCTTCTACTGGGGAAGGCATCTATAAATATAAAGCCCAAGTGACTGTCCGATCGGTAGTTATATGCACTGACCACCAGGGAATAGGTACTCAATGTACAGGCATGGAAACATGGAACAGAGTAATGAATCTCAGAGGGAGACGGGGAGGGAAGGGAAGAGATTAACCAAAGATCTTAAATGCATACTAGAGGCCTGGTGCACAGATTCATGTACTGGTGGGTCCCTCAACCTGGCCTGTGGGAATTGTGTCGAATCTATGCACCTGGCCTCCAACAACCCCTGGGGGTTCCCAAATTTCGAGAGGGGTTGCATTAAGCAGGAGTGGCTCTGGAGGGGTGTGATGAGGAATGCATTCTGGAAGGATCTCTTGGCCACTGGGTGCAAATAGCCTGGATGAAGGCTAAGGTGGAAGGAGGTAAAGGAGTGTTGGCAGTGGAGTGGAGAAGAGCTGACAGGACATGGGTTATGACTGAGAGCTGGGGATATCCTCAAACCATGTAGTAACCAGGTGACTGAGCTGGGCTGGGTCAGGACTAGAGATGGTAATCTAAATTGTCTTCTGGGCCAGTTGGCATGCTGTGGTTGAGCGCTGACCTACGAACTAGGAGTTCATGGGTCAATTCCTGATTAGGATGCAAGCCTGGGTTGCAGACTGGATCCTGAGTAGGGGGCGTGTAGGAGGCAGCCGATCAATGATTTCATCTCATCATTGATGTTTCTCTTCTCTCCCCGCCTTCCCTTCCTTTCTGAAATCAACAAAAATATATTAAAAATAAAAAAGATGTCTTCTGATGCCTAATGAGGGTGCATAAGGACCCTTGGGTGTGGGGCTGGAAGCTGGGTAGAGGCAGCCCTATGTTCCAGTATGGGCCTGGGTCCCATGGAGGCAGGGTACTGTGGAGAAGGGACTGAGGACTGAGTGCCACCTGGAGTTTCCAAAGGTAGAATCCGGGGAGGAGGAAGATGAAATTGTGCCTGTTCACAGGGGCACAGTGAGGACACAAGATATGGGAACATGGGTGAGGATGGAGGAGAGGCTGGCAGGTGGGGAAGCTGGGCCATTACCTGCTGGTGGGTGAGGTGCCCCAGCTCCTTGTACCCCAGAGCCAGGACGCGGGCTCCTTCCCGAGAAATCTCCGTGTGGATGTGGTGATAGTTGGCTGGGCACTGGGAGAACTGCAGGAAACGCAGAGGAATGTCATCAACTACCTCACACTGACCTCCCCCCTGAAACCCAGGCTGTGCTCCACTCACCATGGAATGCAGGGTTTCAGGGGCCCCCTTCACAGCCGCGATGTAGCAGAGGTCTGTGGAGCCCAGCTTCTCATAGGAGGCGAGCACGGACATTCGCTTTAGGGCACTGGCAAAATGAAAGCGCTGGTGAATTTTCAGCCCCTGAGTTTTAATACTTCGGGGGAATACTTTCTCATCTGGAAACAAATAAGTACGAGTCCTGAGGGCCTTAGCTCCAAAGAGGAAGCCAGGCCCCCGCCTGCCCCTCCTTCCTCCCTCCATCCCCAGATCCGGGGCCTGTGGGCTCCTGGCTCCTGGTGATAAGAGCTGGGAGACCTGGGCTTGGAGGACCCTGCCCCGTAGCTTTGGGTGGGATGGGTTCCAACCCAGGAGGACAACCAAATGTGTGCATGCCCACCCGCCAGCCTGAGGGGTCTGGCTTGCCTTCCCAAGAATGGGAGAGCTGGTGGTGAGTCTGCATTGGGCCTGCGACTCTAGCTCCTCACCTTTGGTCAGTATCCAGTCCACGGCTGTCAGCATGGCCTTCTCCAAGGGGTCACCCACCAAGGTACCATCATCCAGCTGCATTAGGGAGTGGCATGAGGCCAGGGCTCGGTGTGTTTCTACAGGGATGTTGGTCACGGGGGTCACCTCCTTTCCATCTCTGCAAGGAAGAGGAATAGTTGGTTATAGGGTGGAGGGACCCTCTGGGAATTGCCAGCCAGGAAGAGGGATGGGCCCCCATATTTGTGCCAGTCACTTCAGGGGCAACAGGGAGTGTCTGTTTGGTCCTTGTGATACCTGTACTTGTATCACGGATGCACCCACAGGTCACGTGGCTGCTTGGAGCTTAAGATGATTCCTGTGCTGCTATCACTCATACTGAGACTGCATAGGAAGCCCCCTGAAATAGACCTCTGACAGGCCCTACACTGGGGGCTTGGGTGGGCAGCACTCAGGCCCATGAGCTCTCAGAAAGTCCTCTGCTGCTGGCTGGTACCTCTTGGCCCAGGTCTCCACACTCACCTGAGCCCAGCCACCCCGCGCACTACCAGGCTGTCACTGGTCAAGGTCCCTGTCTTGTCGAAGCAGCACACCTCCACCTTGCCAGCGAAAGGAATGCGGAAGGGCTCCGTACAGTACATGTCTGAAAGGTGGAACCAGGGTCAGGGGTCCTGCCAGGCCCCAGCCCCTTGGTACCCCAGCCCCGCTTCAGGTACTCACAGAGCTTGGCCAGGGCGATGAGGGAGGTATTGACAGCCAGAGACAGCTCAATGGGCAACTCAGGGGGCACTACTGATGTGAGGATCAATGTGCATTCCAGAAACAGTTTGTAGCGGTTCCGGGTGGGATCCTTGGTGCCTATGGAGACAGGGCCTGCCAGCCTGTGGTGGTGGGCATGGGACTCAGCAGACAGGTGGGGAATGTGGTGCTTACCTTCAATCCACACGTAGGCGGCTGCTGCGATGGCAAAGACAAGGAGAAAGAGGATGAAGACGAAGGTCTCCAGGTTGTTTGCAGTCACTCTCTTGACCCCAAAGAGAATCGTGCGCAGCAGCTTGCCCTGGAAGGACGGAGTCAGAAGCCTTTCTGGGGGGTGGGGTGGTAGCCTCCCTGCTTGAGGGCATCAGGGTCAGATCCTCCCTTAACTGACAGAGAGCAGCAGCCCCAGGCCCATCAGTGAGTCCTGCAACCCACCACACAGATGGTTGAGGGACCACATGGCTACACGGGCAGCTGTAACTTGACTAAGAGCTAAGGAGACCAGTGACCAAGGCCTGGAGTTGGGGGAAAGAAAGTGGTCTCTGTAGCGCAGGAGTTACTAGAAGGAGGTCTGGCATTATCTTTATCAGGCAGTCTTCTTGCTGTTTTAATGAGTTTATAGGCTCAAGTGTTCATGACCCCAAAACATGTGGCAACAACCAGTCTGCTCTCTCCTACCAGGTCCTCAGCAGGGGAGAGTGAGCCTGATCTTGGGTTTGCTCCACATGCCTCTACCCTAGCACCTGCTGTCAGAGTGGATGTCCTGGGGGTCTAAAAGGACTGCCATCTTGAGCCCACCCGCCCCAGTCAAGCAAGATGCCTCACCTGAGATGTGTTAAATCCAGTCCTTAGGACGAAGGCCACGCACCCACTGTCGACCGCTGTGGAAATAAGCAGAGGCAGTGTCATGTCATGGTGTCTCTTTGTCTGGATTCCCTCACAGCTAAGCAGGCATGGAGGGGGTAGGGAGGTAGGGCCAGGATACCCCCGAAACCCCCAAGGCACCTACGCTTCAGGCCTGTTGTGGCCTTCTGTGGGGGGATGTGCTGCACCACCTTGGTGCCCCCAAAGATGACGTGGAGCCGGGAGTCGGCCTGCAGGTCCAGCACCCGGTCAGGGCTGAGGTCTTCAATCGGCTCCTGGGGAAGAGGGAGGACAGTGAAACCAACGGTCAGTCCCACCTTGGCCTCCTTCTCTACCCCATCTCTGGAGAGCTGAACCCTGGGGCTGGAGGAGCCCATCTGCTCCTCACCTGGCCCAGCAAATCTCATCTTTTCTCCAGCTGTACGTTCGTCGACTCCCTGTGACCCTGTACCTGGCCTTTCCCAGAAATCACACCTTCACCATTTCTCAGTCCACCTCCACCTCGGTCTGATATTTGAGGGCACCTAGATGTCCCAACACTCTGGGACTCTCATCTCCTTTCTCACCACCACCCAATTTCCCTTTGTCCAGGGCACTGAGATCAGCAGCTCTGCCCAGATGCTGCACCCACTCTGCCTCCTCCAGCCTCCTGACCAGGATTCCATCCCTTCTCCATGGACGCCTGACAAGATCCTGGAACTCTCTTGGATGGTGGCCCCTTCAAGAATGGTTCACAGTGCACCTGAGTAGACTGAAGTCTCCCCTTCCCCACACCTTCATCTGTGGCACTGACTCCCCTGTGAGCATGGCCTCGTCCACGATGCAGCGGCCCCGAAGCAGCAGCACATCACACGGCACCAGGTTATCCTGTGGCGAGCGACCTGTGGGGTAGCACCAGACGTTCAGACAGAAGCCAAGGCTAAGTTGCCACAAGGAAAGAGCAGAACTAGGCCTCACCAATGGAGACAATGTCCCCAGGAACAATGTCGTCGCTGGCAATGGGCCTCCACTTGCGGCTTCGATACACCTGTGTGGGATGGGGCATGGTCAGTTCTGGGAACACACCGCAGTAGGCCCACCAAGACCTCGGACCCTGCTGGCTGCACCTGGATTGTGTGGGGCTTGTTGCCCATCTTCCGGATCTCAGACATGTTGCGCATCTGCTGCTGCACCAGGGAGGCCTCGAAGGCCACCAGCATGGAGAGCGTGAAGACGCTGTAGTACCAGTACTCATCCAGGCACCAGAGCCCCACACAGAACACCTGTCCCAAAAATGTAATGAAGATGTCTGCTGAGGACTGAACCTACCCCGAGGGACATTCCACCCCTGGACTCTGACCCATTAGGACAAGGGAGTTTCCCGGTTTGGAACTGGACACAGGTCATGCTGGCTGTGTAAGCCCTAAAGAATGGAGCTGCTGTTTTACCTGGAACACAAAGAAAGGTGCTGTGGCTCTCTCCTTGAACAGCTCTGAGAAGTCAGGCACTACCATCTCAGCCCTATAAGAAAACAGACCCCAGACGCTGTTCACAGTGAGAGGCCTCGGGGTCCCCTCCCTGACACCTCTACCTGGAGGCACTGCAGGCTTCCTCAGGAAATAAGAAGCCCTGGCAAACTTAGAGACAACAGGACTCTTCATAAATGATGGCTCTCCTCCCTCACTGGGGCAGTACGCTGACAACCCCCAGTCTGCTGCTCTGCAGAGCCCAAAGCTTCTGAATTGATAACAAGCTCTTCATGCAGCGCCCCCATCCAAGTGGGGATTGGTGAGATGAGAACCCGTCATCTGGTGGCAGACAAAGCAAGTAGAGAAGGAACCTCTGACTGGGACAGGATCCCTGAAGCTGAAGGTGCACAGAGGAGACCTGGCAGTCAGATGCCTCTGAGCACCAGGGGTCTGAGCTCATTCCACTGTGGAGGAGGTCTGGAGCCAGATTTCCCCCAAACCCCCTGAATAAAAGGCTAAGAAATGTGACAAAGGGGGTGATAAGGGTGTGCAGCATTGTATGTAATGGGCTCCTGAATGTGGAATATGATAAAAAGGCCCCAGTGGCCCCAATGACAAAAATAAACTAAAAATCACCCTGTATTGTGTCTGCTGCCTTAATGGAGCCTGGACCTGGAGTGAGGACCAATAAATATTTCTTATAAATCTTCCTATTAGACTGATAGTTGTGGTAAACATAAGCCCAGAAAGAATTCCTGAGAGGTTCTGAGAGGCTCTGAAGTTCATCTTTGCCCTCTCCCAGCACTGGCAGTTTTGGTGAAGATTAAAGTGTGTACAGAGCACCCACTATTCTACCTGACACAAGTAAGAGCTATCCTGATCATTGACTTAATTTTTATCACCATTCTTTAAGGGCCACGATATGAGGAGACAGGTAAAATACATTTAAAGAATTTAAGCCCAGTATGTGTGGCTCAGTGATCTATGAACCAGAAAGTCAAGGTTCAATTCCTGGTTCAGGACACATGCCCGGGTTACAGGCTAGATCCCCAGTAGGTGGTGTGTAGGAGGCAGCAGATCAAGGATTTTCTCTCATCATCAATGTTTCTATTTCTCTCTCCCATCTTTTTGAAATAATTTAAAATGAATTGGGGAATTACAAAAACAAGACAAGGATGAATAGCCAACTCTTGTATCCCATGGCCAGGTTCCCCAAGAGGACTCTTCCCTGAGAACCTGCCAGGAGGCTCCTATCAGCAAACAAGTTCAGGGGAGATATAGAATAGAGCATGTTTCTCAAAGGGGGTCGCTTTCATCTGGGATGCTTTGTTGAAAAGGTGGACTCCTACACCCCAGGCACCCCAACCCAGAAGTCTGAAGGGGCAGAAACAGGCCACCAGCTGGAGCAGGGCAAGGCCATGTCCTGTCAGCAGGTGGAACACATGGGGATGTCAGGACTCACTTGTTACTCCCAAACTTCTTCTCTGCTGAGCGGATGTCCGAGTCCTCCTGAAAACCTCTGCTGCTCTGGTAGTAAGAGAAAGAGTTTCCCACAGGAAAGGCCACGGGCAGGAAGCGCTTCTTCTCCTGTGCGTCATAGGAATACTTGATCTTCTGAAATTCGAAGGACAGTACCTCCTGCCCGTCTTCACCCTGTGGGAGAAGGCTGTCTGTGGCAGAGGCCCCTGAGCTGGGATGCCAGTGGCTGAGAATCGTACTCAAGACCTGCACTAAGCAGGTTGGCAGGTGGTCCCTACCTCATCTCGGTGCAGGGCCACAAGCTCAGTGGAGCCATTGTTGGGAGTCGGGACCACCTTCACGAAGGTCGCTTTGCTGGGATCATACTCCTGTGAGGGGCAAAGTGATGCTGCTGAGTCCTTCTCAACCACTGTAGTAAGAATACTGTCTGGCAAGAGGTGTACTCTCAATCCATGTGAACCAAGGCCTGTCACAGCTCACCGTTCTAATGTTGCTTGGCTTCCGCCCTCCATCCCATTAATATTCTTTAAAAAAACCTTTAAATTGATTTCAGAAAGGAATGGAGAAAGAGAGACAGAAACATCAATGATGAGTCATTGATCTGGCTGCCTCCTGCATGCCCCCCACTGGAGATCGAGCCTGCAACCTGGGCATGTATCTTGACCGTGAACTCCTAGTTCATTGGTTGACACTCAACCGCTGAGCAACACTGGCCGGGCTCCATTACTGTTCTTTTTTTAAATCCTCACTGGACGGTATTTTCCCATTAATTTTTAGAAAAAGTGGAAGACAGAGGGAAAGAAAAGAGAGAAATGTCAATGTGAGAGAAACACATTGATTGGTTGCCTCCTACACACACCCAAACCAGGGCTGGAGCTGGGGAGGAGCCTGCAACCTATGTACATGCCCTTGATCAGAACTGAACCAGGGTCGCTTCGGTCCACAGGCTGACGCTCTATTTATTGAGCTATTGAGCCAAACTGGCTAGGGTGCCCTTACGATTCTTTTTTTTTTTTTTTTAATATTTTATTGATTTTTTTTTTACAGAGAGGAAGGGAGAGGGATAGAGTTAGAAACATCGATGAGAGAGAGACATAGATCAGCTGCCTCCTGCACTGGGAATGTGCCCGCAACCAAAGTATGTGCCCTTGACCGGAATCAAACCTGGGACCTTTCAGTCCGCAGGCCATCGCTCTATACACTGAGCCAAACCGGTTTTGGCGCCATTACGATTCTTGCTGTGTCCTCCAGCAAGGAGGAACAATGAGGTTGGAGGCTCATCCGTGATTCAACAAGGAGCTTGTTGGTATGTGCTGTTCTCTGTCCAGGACACGTGGTCACACAGCTTTCAGGCCTTTGTTCACACGTTACCTTCTCAGGAGGCCACACTTGATGCCCATGTGAAGTTCCATCACTATGTTCCTATCTTATTTCTATTTTCCCTCTTTGGCACTGATTGCTAAGTACAAATCTCCCCCACGCACCCTAAGAAGGCAATGGGTTTTGTTCACTGCTGTTTCCTCAGCACTTAAGACAGGGAAGCACCAAATGGAGCTCTATTAGCACTCCTTCAGCATGAGCTGCATCCATCCCACTGCTGCTCTGCCCGTGTGTGAGGAAGGCATCACAGCAGGGACTATGAAAAACAAGTCCTGCCCCTCAGAGAGCTCCTGGGTAATGGAAGCAAGCAGACAAGAATAACACATTATCTATCAACCCTGGTAATGCCAAGGAAGAAAAGTACAAAGTGCCACACGTGCAGGACCCATACCACGGGCTTTGCAGACACCATACTTCTCACCATAGCATCCTGAGGTAGGTGTTACGGTTCTCACTTTACAGAAGGGGAAACTGAAACCCAGAGAGCAGAAGCACTGGTGTCTGAGATCTCTGATGCAAACCCAGATCTTACTGTCCTAATAGCTGCTTAGCTCCGCCATGTTCTCCAAAGGAGACTGTCACACTTTTAAGCTACAGGCCAAAAGGCAGCTGGAAGTTTGTATCAAACTCCCTGTAACCTCCCTCCATTGTCTGTCCCTTGCTGGGGTCTTCCATGGTACTGACTCAACTCTACCAAGCCCCAAAGCTTGAGCCCCTCCCCTGGTATAAGGCTTGTGGGGTAAGGGAGATGCCACTCTCAGAGGAGAGAGGATTCGGCCCACATTCAAAGTCAAAGATGGGGCTCCTGCCTCTTTCTGCAGCCCTTGGTGCTGCTCTCTTTCCCTCTTCTTGCAGCAGACACACACCTGCGGTCAGAGTGGAGGCTGGCGACCTCTTCACCCATTCCTCCAAACCCGCGAGGTCATCCAAGGTAGGCCGGGGACATCAACTACTGGCCCAGGGCAGCTCTCCCTCATCCCCATATTGGGGGCTACGGGTCACACCCTCACCTTGCAGACAGACGTTAAGGGACCCCAAACAGTGAAGTCACTTGATCACCAATAGTTCTTTGAAGCGCTGCTATCAACTGCATTTCAAGCTCGTTTTGGTGGCAGTACCAGAGGCCTCTGAGCACTGGACAACAGGACTAATGCTCAGTTTCCAAAGCAAGCTTCACACACAGAAAAACCCACCTGGCAGGTCTCGCCTCTTACTTTGAAAACCACGGTGGGAGAAAGACAGGACTGTTTCCGGGAGAAACAACCGAGTACTCGCTAGAATGGGCACTATCAAACAGCGACACATGTTGGGCCCAGCGCTATGCTTTTTACAGGTATTGCCTTATGGAATCTAAATGACAACACCGGGGAGGAATTCCAAAGAAAGGAAGTACCTGTGCTAGGGTCGCACAGCAAGTCAGTAACGGCCCCCCAAATTAGGCAGTGCCAAAGAGTCTAGGGCGCCGCTGGGGACCCAGGTCCAGCAGACGGGAGGCCCGGGCCGGATGGGGATCGACATGAACGCCGGCTGCGACCCGCCATGGTGGATATCGAGCTCCTGCCCGCGCACTTACCGGGGTGCAGGTGAGCGCGCAGTGAGCGTGCACGGACCAATGCCCCGAGAGGACGGTGAGCGCGTGCGCGAGGCCGATAGCAGCAAGCACGAGCAGCGCGGCCTCGGGGATCTGCGCCCAGCTGCTGCCCCAGCCCCAGCAGCCGGCGGCCGCGGCGCCCAGCCAGGCCGGGTACAGCAGCCCGGCGAACGGCAGCACCGTGAGGCGTCGCGGGAGCGCCAGTCGCCGGTACGGCCAAACGGCGGCGACCAGTTCGTCGCCGCTCGCTATGAGCGCTGGCCCGGCGGCAAGGAGCGTGCGCGGCTGCGGCATGGGCCTGGGCTGTCCGCCGGGTCGAGCCACACAAGACCGGGACCCACTAGGCAGCGCGCTGCCTGCCGCCGCCGCCATCTTTCCTAGCGCCGCACTCGCTTCCGGGCAGAGGCCCGCCTCACTTTCCCAGTTTTACTTCCGGGGAACCCTGGGCGCCGCCATGGCAGCCGGAAGTACTAAGAGCCAGAACAACCTAAGGGGCTGGGTCCAGAAGTGGCTGTTCAGGGTGCCGCCATGACAGGTTTGGCCGGAAGAAGAGGCAGGGCGCCGCCATGACAGGATATGAAAGGGCTGGAGCGCCTGCCGACCCGGCCACGCCTGGCTGAGACCAGAAAAGACGAGGCGAAGGAGGGCTGGCGCCAACGGGACCCCCTAGAGTGGAAGCGGCCGGCCCTCCCGGTAGCGGGCAGTCTGGCAACCGGCCCGGGAGAAGCCTGGACGTTGCGGAGGCGGGGCCGCCAGGGGACTCCCCGGGTCCTGGACGCGCCGGGGAGGCGGGGCTTGTTAAGAAGGCGGGGCTTGTGAGGGGTGGGTCCCAGGTGGGTCACCTGGAGCGGCGAGGTTTGTCTCTCCGGGTGCTGGGCAGGGCTGTGGGGGTGGCTTGGAAAGCTAGCTCAGGACACCGCCACGCTGGACAGGAGCCATCATGTAATAGATAATACACACACCAAGTACTACTTTAATATAAAAATAAGAAAAATTGGTGTTTGTTTACTTTCTCCCTATCATTTGAACAAAACCACAATAGAACTACTTAATAGTGACAATTAATAATTATAGTAGGATTAATTAAACAATATATGGGAGAAAAAAAGTAGAGTTATTTTTATATTGTTTCTGATAGCAATTTATTTGACCTACTTTTTAAACTTTTTGTTGGATATTTAAATCTCTAGGCTACACGTTGGCATATTCTTTTAAAAATATGTTTTATTGATTTTTCACAGAGAGGAAGGGAGAAGAGAGAGTTAGAAACATCGATGAGAGAGAAACATTGATCAGCTGCCTCCTGAACACCCCCCGCCCCCAACCACCGCTGGGGACGTGCCTGCAGCCCAGGTACATGCCTTTGACCGGAATCAAACCTGGGACCCTTGTGTCCGCAGGCGGATGTTTTATCCACTGAGCCAAACCATTTAGGGCTGATGGCATAGTCTTTAGATACATAAATGTAAGACTGCGTAAAAGGAGAACTTAAGTGCAATAAAGACAGGTAGTATTCTATATTTAATAAAATAATGATGACATTTATTTCTGTCCCATAAAGGAAGACTTTTCGGGAGAATGGTTTTAAAGCATAGAGGCAATTTGAAGTTGTGAAATCAAAGTCAGAATCCAAATAGTTACATATTTAAGAGAGAAATTGAGAATGTCCTATTTAATTCAACTGACCTTTTCTGATGACATTTTGAATTCTGAAGCAGTCTTATTTTAAAAATGAGTCTTTTTTTTCTTTTTCTTTTTCTGTATAGTTTTTGTCAAAGACCAAACAACTTAGCCTTAGTCAGTTCTTCTTTGTCTGGGCTCCTTGTGGTCTCTTCAAAGATCATCAAAGAGTTTTGGAGAAATGACATGTAAATTTCTGCGTTATTGTAATTGTTTTCTCCATTCTAATCTTCAATGTAGTTCCAAATTACAGAAGCACATTTTTCTTCTCTCATTTTTAAAAAGATATATATTTTATTGATTTTTCACAGAGAGGAAGGGAGAAGGACAGAAGGTTAGAAACATGGATGAGAGAGAGACATTGATCAGCTGCCTCCTGCATGCCCCCTACTAGGGATGTGCCCGAAACCAAGATACATGCCCTTGACCGGAATCAAGTCCCCAGGCTGAGGCTTTATCCACTGAGCCAAACTGGTTTTGGCCATTTTTCTTCTCTTAAACTTTTCTTCTCTTATAAAATATGATATTAAGGCAGCTTAACTTAAAAAACGACATCCTTGGGGATGATGGGAGTAGGGGGAATTGGAGAAAGGTCAAGAGGTACAACCAACCAGTTACAAGGTTAATAAGTACTAGGCATCTAATAGCATGATTATAATTAACATTGTTGTATGATACATATGACACTTATTAAGACAGTAAATTCTGAGTTCTAAACAAGGACATTTTCTTTTCTTTTTTGCTTTCACTTTTTTATTGTATCTATATGAGATGATGAAGGCTAAAAACATGTGGTAATCATTTTATAACCTATTTAAGTTAAACCATGATGCTATATACCTTAAACTTACACAGTGATGTATGCCAATTATCCTATCTAATAAAAGAGTAATATGCAAATTGACCATACCTCTGCCACACCCACCAGCCAATCAGGAGTGAATTTGCAAATAAACCCAACCAAGATGGGCTTTAGCCATGGAGAGCAGGAGGGAGGCTTGGATTTCCCCAGCGATGGAGGAAGCCAAGCTTTTCGCACACCCTGGCCAGCTCAGGCCTCCAATCCAGGCTACAAAGTTTCAGTTATAGAACAGAAATAAATCCCTTCCCAAACTGGTGGCAACCACAGAACTGGAGAGACCAGGAAGCTAGGGTTGCTATCAGCGATGGAGGAAGCCAAGCTTCTGCAGCCCTCGCCTGCCTTGGCCTTCACTTAAGGCTAGAAAGTTTCAATTATAGAAGATAAATAAATCCCAACAGAACTCCAGGCTACAAAGTTTCAATTGTAGAAGATAAAATCCCAGATACCAGGTCCTCTGCTTGGGTCGCTAAGGGGCGTGGCTGATCACCACAGGCCCTTCACCCAGGTCGTTCCACACCCCAAGGGAACCCCCACTCTGATTCGGGACACCCTTCTGGGCAAACCAGCTGGCTCCCACCCATGCACCAGGCTTCTATCCCAGTGGAGAACAAACTGAGGCTCGTGAGCCACAAACTCAAGGGGCCAAAGGGCTGCATGTGGCTTGTAAGCTGCAGTTTGCTAACCACTGCTCTAGTCTATCTAATAAAAGAGTAATATGCAGATTGACCATCACTCCAACACGCAAGATGGCTGCCCCCATGTGGTCAAAGATCCTGCCCCCATGTGGACACAGGATGGCCACCACAAGAGGGCCAGCAGGGGAGAGCAGTTGGGAGGGACTAGGCCTGCAAGGGATTGCAGTTGGGGGCGATTAAACCTGCAGGGGAGGGCAGTTAGGAGTGATTAGGCCAGCAGAGGAGGGAAGTTGGGGGTGACCAGGCTGCAGGAAAGGGGAGGTGTATGTGGGGGGACGCAGGCCTGCAGAGGAGGGCAGTTAGGGGCAATTAGGCTGATGGGGGAATGGTTAGGGGGTGATCAAGCTGGCAAAGTGGTTAGGGGCAGTCAGAAGGCAGGCAGGTGAGCAGTTGGGAGCCAGGAGTCCTGGATTGTGAGAGGGATATCCGACTGTCTATTTAGGTCCGATCCAGGTTGGATCGGGCCTAAATGGGCAGTTGGGCATCCCTTGAGGGGGTCTCAGATTGGAGATATGCAGGCTGGGCTGGGGGACACCCCTCCCCCCCCTGCATGAATTTCATGTACCGGGCCCCTAGTATTTCAATAAAACTGAAAAAAATTAAAAACTTTTTATTTTATTAGAACAGTTTTACTTCCAAGCAAGATTGAGAGAAAGGTACACCTATTTCCTATAATATCACATTTATAGCCTTCCATGTTATCACATTTCCTACCAGAGTAGTACATGGTTACAATTGGTCAACCTGCATTGAGGCATCATAATCATTCAATGTCACATTTTAAAAAAAAAATATTTTATTGATTTTTTACAGAGAGAAAGGGAGAGGAATAGAGAGTTAGAAACATTGATGAGAGAGACATCGATCAGCCACCTCCTGCGCACCCCCGCACTGGGGATGTGGCCGCAACCAGGATACATGCCCTTGACCAGAATCGAACCTGGGACCTTTCCGTCTGCAGACCGACGCTCTATCCACTGAGCCAGACCGGTCTTGGCCAATGTCACATTTTTAAATTTAATTTTAATTTTTAAAAAAATATATGGAATGCTTCACAATTTGTGTGTCATCCTTGCCCAGATATTCTCTGTATCATTCCAATTTTAGTGTTATGTGCTGCTGAAGTGAGCACTCAATGTCACACTTAAAAAATTTTTTTTGAATTTATTGGGGTGACATTGGTTAATAAAATTTATATAGGTTTCAAGTGTACCATTCTATAATACATCATCTGTATTATGTGTTCACTACCCAAAGTCAAGTCTCCTTCTGTCTGTCACCTCTTACTCTCCTTTACCTTTTTCTATACCCCTCCCCCCAATTTAGGGTTCACGCTTTTTTTAAAAATATTTTTTATTGTTGCTAATATTACATAATATTCCATTTTCTTCTCCTTCCCCTCTCCCCCTCCAAGTCCCTACCTATTCTCCAGTCTTCACCACCCTATTTCCTGTATCCATGGGCTATGCATGTAAGTATATAAGTTATTTGGTTTATCTCTTCTTGTTTCCCCAACCCTACATTGAGGTATCTTGATCTGTTCCATGCCTCCCTGCTTTGGTCTTATTTTGTTGGTCAATTCCTTTTGTTCGTTAGATTCCACAAATAAGTGAGATCATGTAATACTTGTTTTTCTCTGTTTGGGTTATTTCATTTAGCATACTATTTTCCAGGTCCCTTCATGCTATCTCAAAGGGTAAGAGTTCCCTCTTTTACAGCTGCATAGTATTCCATAGTATAAATGTCACATGCTTTTTTATCCACTCATCTACTGATGGGCATTTGAGTTGTTTACAAACCTTAGCTATCTACACTAATAAAAGAGAAATATGCAAATTGACTGCACCTCTGAAATGCTCACCAGCCAATCAGGAGTGAGCATGCAAATTAACCCAACAAAGCTGGTGGGTTAATTTGTATACCAAGGCATGGAGTGGCTGGGAGAGACGGGATGCCTGCTATGAGGCGGTGGGCGGAGGGGAAGAGGGAGCTATAGTAGTGGCACTCCGGCTGGAGCAGAGAACACTGAAGGCTCTGGCCAGAGTGAAGACAGAAGACGGAATGCGGTGGCCAGAGTGAAGGCCTGGGTCCCTGGTGCTGGAGGAAAACTAGTGCCGGCAGCCAGGGGAAGGAAGGCCTATTGCATGAATCTTCGTGCACAGACCTTTAGTTGTAAATAACACTGTTATGAACATATATGTAATGCATGTATTCTTTCTGTTTGAAGTTTTGGGGTTTTTAGGATATATTCCCAGAAGTGGGATCGCTGGATCAACTAGAAGTTCCATTTTTAATTTTTTTAGGAAACTCTACAGTTTTCCATTGTGGCTGCACTAGTTTGCATCCCACCAGCAGTGAAATAGTGTTCTCTTTTGTTCACATTCTTGCCAGCACTTGTCAGTTGATTTTTTGATGATAACCATTCTGACAGATGTGAGGTGATATCCATGGTCTTAATTTGCATTTCTATGATGATTAGTGACTTTGAGCATTTTTTCATGTATCTTTTGGCCATTTATTTGTACGTCCTTTTTGGAGAAATGTCTATTCAAGTCTTCTGCCCATTTTTTAAATTGGATTGTTTGTCTTCTTTTTGTTGAGTTGTATGAGTACTTTATATATTTTGGATATTAACTGCTTATCAGATATATCATTGGCAAATATGTTCTCCCATCCACTGGGTTCCTTTTCCAATCTGATTGTGGTTTCTTTTGCTGTGGGGAAGCTTTTTATTTTGATATAGTCCCATTGTTAATTTTCTCTTTGGTTTCCTTTGGTTCCCTTGGAGATTTATCCATAAACATATTGCTCTGTGAGATGGCTTAGATTTTACTGGGGTTCACTCTTGATTTTGTACATTCTATGGATTTAAACAAATATATAATGAAATGCATCCATCATTCTATAGTATCATACAGAGTAAATGTTACTGCCCTAAAAAATCCTCTTTTCTGCCTATTCATCCCTCCTCCCACAACCCCTGATAACCATCAGTCTTTTTACTGTCTCTATAATATTGCCTTTTCCAGAATATTATATAGTTTGAAACATACAATATAGAGCCTTTTCAACTTGACTTCTTTTATTTAATAATATGTATTTAAGGTTCCTCCATGTCTTTTCATAGCCAATTAGCTCATTTATTTTTACCACTGAATAATATTCCATTATCTGGATGAACCACTGTTTATCCACTCACCTAATGGAGTTACTTCCAAGTTTTGATAATTATGAATAATGCTGCTATAAACATCCATGTTCACTTTTTGTAATGGTAATTTATGATATTTATTTACTTATTCCCAGCTTACTGATATAATTGACATATCTGTTGTGTAAGTTTAATGTGCACAATGTGATATTTGATAAATATGTATCTATATTGTGAAGTGCACAATGTGATATTTGACAAATATGTGTCTATATTGTGAAATGTTTAGCACATTAAGTTTAGTTAGCACATCCCTCATCTCACCTAATTACCATTTTGTTATTGTTTTTTTAATTTTAATAAATCTTTATTGTTCAGATTATTATAGTTGTTCCTCCCTCCCCCCACAAGCTCCCCTCCACCTGGCTCCCTCCAAACCCTCTGCCCTTACCTCCCCCACATTGTCCTCATCCATAGGTGTATGATTTTTGTCCAGTCTCTCCCTGAACCCCCCTTATCTCTTTCCCCCTGAGAATTATCAGTCCACTCCCTGTCTTTGCCCCAGATTCTATTATATTCACTTGTTGAAACATATGTATTTGTTGTTCATAATTTTTACCTTTACTGTTTTCTTCTTCTTCCTCTTCTTAAAGAATACCTTTCAGCATTTCATATACTACCGGTTTGGTGCTGATGAACTCCTTTAGTTTTTTCTTATCTGTGAAGCTCTTTATCTGCCCTTCAATTCTGAATGATAGCTTTGCTGGGTAGAGCAATCTTGGTTGTAGGGTCTTGCTATTCATCACTTTGAATATTCCTTGCCATTCCCTTCTGGCCTGCATAGTTTCTGTTGAGAAATCAGCTGACAATTGTATGGGTGCTCCCTTGTAGGTAATGGACTGTTTTTCTCTTGCTTTTAATATTCTCTCTTTGTCTTTTGCTCTTGGTATTTTAATTATGATGTGTCTTGGTGTGGTCCTCTTTGGATTCCTTTTGTTTAGGGTTCCGTGTGCTTCCTGGACTTGTAAGTCTATTTCTTTCACTAGGTGGGGTAAGTTTTCAGTCATTATTTCTTCAAATAGGTTTTCAGTATCTTGCTTTCTCTCTCCTTCTGACACACCCATAATTCTGATGTTGGTATGCTTGAAGTTGTCCCAGGGGCTCCTTACACTATCTTCACATTTTTGGAATCTTTGTTCTTTTTGCTTTTCCAGTGGAGTGTTTCTTGCTTCTTTGTATTTCAAATCTTTGACTTGATTCTTGTGTTCCTCTAGTCTGCTGTTAGGTTTCTGTATAATATATTTTTTTATTTCAGTCAGTGTATGTTTAATTTCTAGTTAGTTCTTTTTCATCTCCTCTTGGGTCTCACTGAATTTATCCATTTTTTTCTGGGAAATTCTTAAAAAACCTTATAACTGAGGTTTTGAACTCTATATCCAGTTGTTTGTTTTCCTCCATTTCCTTTGTTTGTGATCTGTTCTTTTGTCTCTGCATATTTCGCTGCTTCCCTAAGTTGGTAGAGTAGCTTTGTGTATGAAGCATCCTTTGTGGCCCAGTAGCTCTGCCTCCCCAGTTACCTGAGGTGGACACTCTTGGTGCACCCTTTTGTGAACTGTATGTACGTCTTGTTGTAGTTAATTCTTGATTGTTGTTGGTATCACTGGGGGAATTGACCTCCAAGCCAATTGGTTGTGAGGATCAGCTGTGTCTGCGCATGCATGCTTGCCTCCAGACCTCTGCCTTTCCAGTTCTCCTGAGTTTCTGTGCGCTCTATGAACCCATGTGAGTCTGGGTCCCCAGCATCTCGCCTGAAACTGGGGTTCAGTGCAGATGGTCCTGGATTTCAGTGCTTTTGGGAGGTTCTGTTCTCCTCCCACTAGAGAAAGCCAGCAGCACAATCAGCAGTCAGCACTCTGTGTGCACACTTTCACCTGCACCTTCGCAGTTTTTCGCACTCCCAGACCTCTGTCTTTCGTGGCTCCCCTAAGTTTCCCTACACTCCTTCCTTTTCACAACAGTCCAGACTCCCCTGTATGAGTCTCGCCTGGAACTGGGGTTCAATGCAATCAGGAGTGGGGTTCAGTGAAGTAGGGATTTTCTGATGCCCTCCCGCTAGAGGAAGTCAGCCATATCCTCCTCTGCCCATCTTCTCCACAAGCGTGTCTCTGTACCTCAGCTTTTTACAGCTCCTCTGAGTCTTCATGAGTCCCTCTCTTTACTTCTAGTTGTAGAATTTTCACTCAGCCAGCTTTCCTGTGGTTCTGGATGGTGTCTGTTCTGTCTTTTAGTTGTAATTTTGAAATTGTTGTATGAGGCAGCAGTTTAAGTGTTCACCTATGCCCCATCTTGGTTTCTCCTTGTTATTGTCATTATGATGAGAACATTAAAGTTCCATTCTCATAGCAACTTTCAAGTATACAATATTGTTAACTATAGTGACCATGATGAAAATTAAATCCCCAGAACTTATCCTCCTTATAAATGGAAGTTCATATACTTTAACCAATATATCTCTATTTTTTTTACCCCTCAGTCCCTGGCAACGACCATTCTACCTAATATGAGATCCATGTTTTTAGGTTCCACATATGAGATCATATTTGTTTTTCTCTGTCTTAGTACAAATTAGTGGTTGATGAGTAGGGATTAGGGAGGAAGTGCTTAATTGGTACGAGGTCCCATTTGAGGTAATAAAAATATTCTGAAACTAATAAGGGTGATTGGTGCACAGCATTGTGAATGTAGTTAATACTTTAAATTGTACAATTTAAAATATTTTAAAAGGTGAATCTCTTGCCAGTTCCAGTTCTTCCTCTAAACCTGGTGCTGTCTTTAACCTGAAATTGATTTGGAGCTAGTTCTAGCTTTAGAGCTGGCAATAGAGGTAGGAAAGAGATTGGTTATGAAACTGCAACGATCTCCAAAGCTAGTGCCAATACCGGAATAAGCCCTAACTCCACCTCCTGAGCTAGAGTAAGCTCCAGCATCAGCTCTGACTATAGCTCCTTTACCAGATTGAGAGCCAAGATAAAACGAGAGCCATTTTCAGAACCAGCTCTGACACTATCTCCTGAGATACACTCAGCTCTGGCACATACTCCAGGCTAAAAGCAGTGTGATGGACAAAACTAGACTGAACTACAACAACAAAAAATCTGTATAAGCTCAGCCAGTGTGGCTGAGTGGTTGAGCCTCAGCCCATAAATCAGGAGGTTATGATCTGATTCACAATCAGGGAACATACCTGGTTGCGGGCTCGATCCCCTGTAGGGGATGTGCAGGAGGCAGCCAACTGATGTTTCTCTCTCATAATTGATGCATTTATCTTTCTTTCCCTCTCTCTAAAATTAATAAAAACATATTTAAAAAAATCTATATAAGCTTAGATGAAATTATATAGTTATGTTATTATTATTTTTTTAAAAATATATTTTATTGATTTTTTACCAAGAGGAAGGGAGAGGGATAGAAGATCAGAAACATCGATGAGAGAGAGACATCTATCAACTGCCTCCTGCACGCCCCCCAAGGGGGATGTGCCCGAAACCAAGTACATGCCCTTGACCGGAATTGAACCCGGGACCCTTCAGTCCGCAGGCCGACGCTCTATCCACTGAGCCAAACTAGTTTCGGCTATTTTTTATTTTTCTAAAATGTTTTAGTCATATAACCA
>JAAGEH010000197.1:12740-32003 GCA_011751065.1 Lasiurus cinereus | reverse complement strand
TCATTGACCCCCTCCACCCTATTTCTGCCCCCTCCCCAGACCTTCACTGAACTATTGTCTGTGTCAATGGGTGTGAAACCGCCACCAGCAAGGCTAGAGTTCAAGGTCTGGAGAAGGGGCTGATGCACAAATGGATATACTAGACAAGAAATATAAATTTAGAGGCATGGGAGAGCCAGGTGCAGACCTTACTCTCTAGCAGAGTGGTTCCCAGAATGCTGGACCCATTAGATTTTATTTACTAGAATACACATTTGCCTTTTAGCAAAGCAAACACATGCATCAATGGTAAGATATAGTAAACAATAAAGGATTATCAGTTTAGTTTGGGGCTTGCCTTCAGCCATTCAGCCAGCAGCAGGGTAATACACTGATTTTCAGCCCTTGCTGAATATCAAAGTCCATTAGGCTTCTAATGGACTTCTCACATAATTATGCTAACTAAGTGTTGGTCTTAGCTTCCAGCACATGGGTTATGCTTATATGCATATGAGTTCTCTGGTTAATTTCTTCCTATCTCCCCTTACCCCTGAGATTTGTCAGTTTGGTGTATGCTTCCATTTTTCTGCATTTATTTCATTTGTCAGTTTATTTTGTTCATTAGGTTACATTTATAAGTGAGATCATATGATACTTGTCTTTCTCTGACCAACTTTTTTCGCTTAGCATAATACTCTCAAGGTTCCTCTATGTGTTTTCTGATGGTCTTAGGCTCTACAGCAGCGGTTCTCAACTTGTGGGTCGCGACCCACAGGTTGAAAACTGCTAGCAAGGTCGCCTAAGACCATCGGAAAACAGATATTTACATTATGATTCATTAATAGTAGCAAAATTACAGTTATGAAGTAGCAACAAAAATAATTTTAAGATTGGGGGTCACCACAACATGAGGAACTGTATTAAAAGGTCACGGCATTAAAAAAGGTTGAGAACCTCTGCTCTATGCAGTGGTTCTCAACTTTCCTAATGTCGCCCATGACCCTTTAATACAGTTCCTCATGTTGTAGTGACCCCCAACCATAAAATTATTTTTGTTGCTACTTCATAACTGTAATTTTGCTACTGTTATGAATCGTAATATAAATATCTGATATGCAAGATGTATTTCCATTGTTACAAATTGAACATAATTAAAGCATAGTGATTAATCACAAAACTATATAATTATATATTGTGAAATATTTATTTCTAATTACAAATAAATAATATTTTGTCTTGAAGCATGGTGTAGCATGGGTAACAGTCTTAATATAACAACAATAAACTACATTGCTACATTTTGTGACAGTATACATAAAAAGCCAAAGCCAGTGAGAAGGTTGAGATTGCTTCTTTTTCACCAGATCAGAAATTCTTAGGGCAATCTTTGCAAGAGCACAATGAAGATCATCTTCCACAACAAGTCTACTTCTGTATTTAGACTTGATAACCAACAAGCTGGAAAACCCTGTTTTACAAAGATATGTTGTTGGAAATGGAAGAAGAAGGCGCAACACAGTCTCAGAACAGCATATGACTGCAAATACTTGATCCGGAATTTTGTAATTGGCATTGTAGAGAAATCAGTTCTCACTGCATTACTGTTTTTAAGTTCAGTGAACTACTCTTGTGCTGTCTCAGGATCATCTTCAACTTTGACTGTGAATGGGCTTCTGGCAAGTGCAAATGGGGTGTCAGGTAGATTTGGAAAATACGATGAAATTTTGTCTTCATCATATGTGCAAGTTTTCTTTCACAGAAATTATCATCGTAATCCTTTTGTCTGGTTCAATGTCATGTTCCTCAAAGAAAGCAGTTAAGATAGGCAACATGTAAAATTTATTTTCATCCAATTTTTTTTTGTCAAAGCTGAAGTTTCATTTGCAATGATCAGATCTTTTCAGACAAATCAAGGCATGTTGCATTTGGTCCTTGCTTTTCATTACTTCTTATAACTTTTGTGGCAGCATCTTTATTGCTAATATTTGCTGATGAATCATACAGTAAGTCCGATGACTTTTGGTGACTCATTCAGTATCAAACATTGAAATCTAGATAAAAATCCTAGCATAGCTGGAGCACCATCTGTGCAAACACCACAAACCTTTTTCCAAGAGATCTTATGCTCTTTCAGAAGTGAACCAACTGTGTCAAATACATCATGTACAGTACTTGTCATTTCAAGAGGTTTGCAAAACCTTTAAAGTCGTCATCATTAATACACCTCACGTAAACCAGTAACTGTAAACAGTTTGCAACATCTGTATATTTATCAAGCTGGAAACTAAATATTGGAAGTGGAGCAGATTTAATTTCCTGGATTACCTGATCAAGAATATCACCAGACACCAAAACCAGTTTGGCTCATTGGATAGAGCGTCGGCCTGCGGACTGAAAGGTTTCAGGTTTGATTCTGGTCAAGGGCATATACCTTGGTTGTGGGCACATACCAATTAGGGGGTGTGCAAGAGGCAGCTGATCAATGTTTCTCTCTCATCAATGTTTCTAACTCTCCATCCCTCTCCCTTCCTCTCTGTAAAAAATCAATTTTACACACACACACACACACACACACACACACACACACACACACACATATTAGCAGACATGTCATCTATTCTTCTGTGGACAGGATTGTTAGATAAGGAATTACACTCAATTTCATAACAAATTTGTCTCTGATCATAACTCGAACAATTTCTTTAGCCGCTGGCAACAGTAAATCCTCAGCAGATGTGTGAGGTTTCATAGCTCTGGTGATTCTGAGTGCCACCAAATATGAAGCTTCAGTGGCTGCTATGTTTTGTTTGTGGTACTTGCCACCAGTGTCAAGTCTGGCTTTCTTGAGTCCATCAGCTTTGTTTCTAAAATAGTTGGTATCCTTGCTGGCAAAGCTTAGATGCTTGATATCAAAATAGAGTTTTAGTTTGTTTGGCTTCATAGATTTGGCTGATAGAACTTCACAACAAATAACACATTGTGGTTTCTCAATTTCTGCTGTAATTATTGAGGTAAAACCAAACTTTAAAAAATCCTCACTATGTTTTCTTAACATTCTTCTCTACATGATTCATTGTCATGGGATGGTTTGCTAATGAAAATAATATATAACAATAGCTTTAATACAAAAGTTGATACATGGCATAGTTCAGTCAATACAGTTCATTAAAGTTTCCTATGATTTACCATTCTCTGTGTGTTTTTTTTGCATACCTGTTACCATCACAAGGGGACAGTATTCACATCAACCACAGCTGAATATAAAAAGACCGATCAGCATCCAGATTAAGTTCCCATGGTACAGATTTTTTTCAGTAGTTGATGATTTCACAGTACATGATTTTACATTTACCCAATAATTATAATTCATGAAGTGTCATTTTACCTCCAATACTGCTGCTTTCAACACAGCAGCTGCTTTCTACACAGTAACTGCTCTCTACACAGTAGCTGCTCTCTAAACATGTGTGACTGCTCTGCATAAGTACATTATGGCACCAATCCTGTCACATACACCTGTATTTGTATGGGGTGTATGTGATGGGGTTGGCGTGATGATGTCATCATGCCTGGTACTCACGCTGGGTATTCGTATGTGGGCATATCTGCATGTGGGCAGAACCTCCTGGAGACGGATAGAGGAGCGGTGTCTCAGTTCCTAAGACAACCGGAAATATGTGTTTTCCAATGGTCTTAGGTGACCCCTGTGAAAGGGTCATTCGATCCCCTAAGGTCTTGACCCATAGGTTGAGAACTGCTGCTCTATGCTGTCTCAAAGAGTAAGAGATTCTTCTTTTTTACAGCTGCATAGCATCTTTTTTTATCTACTCATCTACTGAAGAGCAGTCCTGAGAGGGAAGTCCATAGCACTATAGGCCTATCCCAAGAAACAAGAAAAATCTCTAATAAACTAATCCTACAACTAAAAGAATTAGAAAGAAAACAACAAGAAAAGCCCAGGGGAGAATCCAAGATGGCGGCATAGGTAAACACCTATACTGCTGCCTCGCACAACAATTTCAAAACTACAACTAAAAGACAGAACGGACATCATCCAGAACCACAGGAAAGCTGGCTGAGTGGAAGTTCTACAGCTAGAGGGAAAGAGAGGGGCTCACGGAGACCCAGAGGAGCTGCAAAAAGCTGAGGTACGGAGACGCGCGCCGAGAGAGCGGGTGCCGGAGTACCTGGCTGGCTTTCTCTGGCGGGAGGGAAACGGAGACTCCCAACGGCATTGAACCCCTTATCCTGCGACACTAAACCCCAGATCCAGCCAAAACTCATACGGGGGGAGTTTGGACTGTGAAAAGGGAGAAGTGCACGGAAATTTAGGGGAGTTGCAAAGGATCGGAGGTCTGGTCGCGCACGGCACCACGCGGAGGACGGATTGCTGATTGTGCCGCTAGCTTTCGCGAGTGGGCGGGAGACAGACCCTCCCAACTGCGCCACTTCTGAGTCCACTGGGCTCCTGTTTTGGGCGAAGCCCTGGGGACCTAGACTCGTGTGGTCCTGGTTCGCAGGGGACCCGGAAAGGCAGCGGTTAGAGGCGCTGCGGGCGCGCGCACACAAGGACCACTCCAGCCATTACCCAGTCACGTGAGACTCAGGGGCCGTGGAGGGCGGGGCCGACTGGAAGGCAAGGCGGTCCCTTAAGCCCTGAGACTCCACCCTCCCAAGCTCAACAGAGGCTTCTGCGGCTGAATCCAGCACAGAAGTTTCCCCAGCATAGTGAAAATGCCGAGACAAGGGAAGGGATTACAAGCAAAAGAAATGGAGGAAAAAAAATGACTGGATATAGAGTTCAAAACCACGCTTATAAGGTTTTGCAAGAATATGCTAGAAAAGATGGATAAATTTAGTGAGACCCAAGAGAAGATAATAAATACACTGACTGAAATGAAAACTATTATGCAGAGTACTAACAGCAGACTAGAGAAAGGCAAGGATCAAGTCAAAAATTTGAAATATAAAGAAGCAGAAAACATTCAACTGGAAAAGCAAGAAGAGAAAAGAATCCAAAAATGTGAAGATAATGTAAGGAGCCTCTGGGACAGCTTCAAGCGTACCAACATCAGAATTGTGGGGGTGCCAGAAGAAGAGAGAGAGCCAGATACTGAAAACCTGTTTAAAGAAATAATGACTGAAAACTTCCCACATCTGGTAAAAGAAATAGACTTACAAGTCGAGGAAGCACACAGAACCCCAAAGAAAAGGAACCCAAAGAGGACTACACCAAGACACATCATAATTAAAATGCCAAGAGCAAAAGACAAAGAGAGAATATTAAAAGCAGCAAGAGAAAAACAGTTTATTACCTACAAGGGAGCACCCATAAGACTGTCAGCTGATTTCTCAACAGAAACGATGCAGGCCAGACGGGAGTGGCAAGAAATATTCAACGTGATGAACAACAAGAACCTACAACCAAGAATAATCTATCCAGCAAAGCTATCATTCAGAATTGAAGGGCAGGTAAAGACCTTCACAGAGAAGAAAAAGCTAAAGGAGTTCATCAACTCCAAACCAGTATTATATGAAATGCTGAAAGGTACCCTTTTAGAAGAGGAAGAAGAAAAAGGTAAAAGACAAAAACTTATGAACAACAAATACACATCTGTCAACAAGTGAATCTAAAAATTAAGTGAATTAAAAATCTGATCAACAGAATAAACTGGTGAATATAATAGAATCAGGAGCACAGAAAGGGAGTAGACTGATAATTCTCAGGAGGACAAAAATCATAAAGCATCAAACAGACTGTGAAATTATAGCAGAAAGATTAAAGTTAGGTGAGGTAAATAAGTGATCAATCAAAGGACTTGTATGCATGCTTATAAACATAACCAATGATCACAGACACTGGGGGGTCGGGGTACGCCTGGGAGGGAGGGGGGGCAATGGGGAGATATGTATAAAAAATTAATAAAAATTAAAAAAAAAGGTGGAGTTCGGCTCCACAGATTCCAAAAAAAAAAAAAAAAAAAAAGAAAAGCCCAAAGTCAGTAGAAGGAAGGAAATAATAAAGATCAGAGTGGAAATAAATGACATAGAGACTAAAAAAATAAATAAAAATACAAAAGATCAATGAGACCAAGAACTGGTTCTTTGAAAATATAAAATAAGATTGACGAGCTGCCATCTAGCCTCATCAAGAAACAAAGAGAGACCAAATAAAATAGAAAACAAAAGAGGTAAAGTAACAACTGATACCACAGCAATACAAAGGATTGTAAGAAAATATTACAACTATATGCCAACAAATAGGACACCTTGGGTAAAATAGACTAATTCCTAGAAACATATAATCTTCCAAAATGAATCAGGAAGAATCACAAAATCTGAACAGACTAACAAGTAATGAAATTGAAGTAGTAATTATGATTTAAAAAATTTTTATTGACTTCAGAGAGGAAGGGAAAGAGAGAGAGAGAGAGATAGGAAAATCAATGATGAGGAAGAACCATTGGCTGCCTCCTGCATATGCTCTACTGGGGGTTGAGCCCACAACCCCGGGCATGTGCCCTTGACCAAGATCGAACTCGGGACCCTTCAGTCCACAGGCTGACGCTCTATCCACTGAGCCAAACCAGCTAGGGCTATATGACTATTACTATTTTTAAAAATCAGACATATAGAGCTGTGTTGTAGACAACTTATTTCCGTACTTTTCCTATTTTCTTTCCTGAAACACAGGGCCTGACTCCGGTGCTCCATAAATACTCCCTAAAAATATTATACTTGGAACTGGACTACTTTTTCTCACAGTGAGAAATGCCAAGATAATGACTTCTACTGGAATTCACACACACATATCCCCGCCCCTTCCCCTCAGATATTAAATCTTAACGAAATTTATTTTGGTCTAACAGCAAGCCTGGGGAAGATATCTGAGTTTGATGTTGACTTCTATTAGGGATAGAAGCATGAGAACTGCAGCTCTGGTACCATTTCTCATTTGGCCATAAGAGGGCAGTGTGTGGCTGCGCATGACAATGACACTGTTTCTCCAAGTTCCCTTTAGTAGCTAACCTTTGGAATATGTTTTATCCAGAACATCGTAGAGAATTTCTTTAAGGGATATTTATTTGCTTTTCTACTTTGATTTGATTTGGAAGATAATGAAAACTCAGTACAAGTACCAAATATAAGGTGAACCACTGACAGGAAGATGTTCCTTGTGACATAGACATGTAAAATTGTGTCCAATCTCCATCTGTGTCCACCTCAGTCCCGTCTTCCTTCCTCCATCCATCTATAAACATCTTAACATCTTTATTTGCAAAACATCTTTTGACCTTAGATGTAATGTATTAGAGATATTTGCAAATCACATTGCTGCTGCTTTGTGATATTAATCTCTGGGTAATGTTCTGCTCTTAAGACCTTGGAAATGTCATTGAAACACTGGGAGACTTGATGAAGGGGATGGGCAGAAGATCTCAGCAGAAGTCTGGGTTTTCTCCATTATAACAATTCCAGTGTGTGTGCGTGTTATTTATTTATTTTTCTTTCTATTAATCTTCCCCTTTCCATTGATTTTTAGAGAGTGAAAGGGAGGGCGGGAGAAAGAGAAAGAAACATTGATATGAAAGAGATACACTGACTGGTTGCCTTCCACACATACCCCAACAGGGTCCAGAGATCGGACCTACAATAATTTGGCCCAAGGGCCTACATTCTAACCATTGAGCAACACTGATCAGGGCTAGTGTGTGTGGTTTTAATTTGTCTTTGCATCATAACTAATGATGTTTAATATATTTTTGTGTACTATTGACTATTTACATGTTTTCTCTGGAGAAGGGTATATTAAAGTCCATTAAAAAAACTTAGTTGTCTTTTTGTTGATGAGTTGGAAAAGTACTCTGTATTCTGGAAAGTAAACTTATCAGATATATAATGTACAAATATATATTTTTTCCCATTCTGAGGCTGTCTTTTCATTTTCTGTATAGTCTTTTGATGCATGAAAGTTTTTAATATAGAGGAATGCTCATGTATGTATTTTTTCTTTCATTGCTTGTGCTTTAGTGTCAGATCTAAGAAACCATAGCTAAATCCAAGATCATGAAGATTCACCCCAGGTTTTCTTTGATAGTTTATAATTTAACCTCCTACATTTAAGCCTTTTATTTATTTTGAGTTAATTTTTATATGTGGTGTGAGGTAAGGATCCAATTTCATTCCTTTGTATGTGAAAAGTCAGTTGCCTAGCACCATTTATTAAAAAGACCATTCTTTACCCAATTTAATGTTTTCTGCCTTTGTCCAACATTAAATGACTATAAATGGGTGTTCTCAGCCCTGCTGGAGTTCCCTAGTCCTGGGGAGGGGAGGGGGGTGGCCGCTGAGAGCAAGAAGCATGAGCAGCCTGGTGGAATGCTTGTTTTGTTGCTGCGGTGATGAGTCAAATGTTCTGCCCCTGCTGTGGAGGGCCTCTGGACAGTGGGCATGGAGCAGCTATGGGGGTGGGGAATGCTTGTGTTGTCACTCTGGCGACAAGGCAAGCATTTCGTGCCTGGCCACAAAGGGCCTCTGGCCAGGCCAGACATGGAATGCTTGTGTCTTTCCAGGCTGGGCTGAGGGAACCTCCTCCCTCTCTTCTTCTCCCCTCCCCACCCCCCCGCCACAAATTTTGTGCACCAGGCCTCTAGTAAGATTATAATGGAGCTGAACAATTTATGTTGCCTAGTAATATTATGGCTGCCTAGTGAAAACCTGGTGACATCTTGGTTGTAGCTCAGTGCATTATGTGTTCATGATAATATTGGTATAAACATATTGATGTTGTTGACAGTTATATAAAAGTATAGCAGATACATTATGTACAAAATTCTTAATGATAATAAGTGATCATGTTACCTGTTCATGTATTTACTATATTATAATGTTATCATTAGTTTAGAGTGTACTCTTTCTACTTATGAAAAAAAAAGTTTGCTGTAAAACAGTATGCTGTGTCATGCCTCATACATCCTGTAAATCTGGAGACTTTTATGGTAAGCAAAATAAGCAAGTCAGAGAAATACAAGTATCATAGGATCTCACTTATATGTGGAATCTAATGAACAAAATAGATCCAGAGGCATGGAAGCATGGCACAGACTGACATATCTCAGAGGGAAGAGGGGCGGGGGAATGGGAAGAGGTTAACCAAATAATGTATGCATATATACACACCCCATGGACACAGATAACAGTGTGGTGAAGGCCTTGGATAGAGGGGGCAATAGGGAAAAATGGGGGACGTCTGTAATAATCTCAACAATAAAGATAAATTTAAAAAAGGAAATAAAGGTATTTCTAGAATAATTTCTTTTTTTTACCTCAGCTGTAATTTAGGGTAAAGGAAAATACATATAATAAGTGCATTAACATTTTTAATATGCTGATTTTTAATTTTTATTCTTTTGAGGATATGTCCCAGAAAGTTTTTTTATTTTTCCCTGTGGCCGAGCCTTTATTTTATTTTATTGGAATTTTAATAAATCTTTATTGTTCAGATTATTACAATTGTTCCTCTTTTTTCCCCCCATAGGTCCCCTCCTCTGGGGTCCTCCCCATGCTCTGCCTTACCTCCCCTCTCATTGTCCTCATCCATAGGTGTATGATTTTTGTCCAGTCTCTCCCTGCACCCCCCTCATCTCTTTCCCCCTGAGAATTATCAGTCCACTCCCTTTCTATGCCCCTAATTTTATTATATTCACTTGTTGATACATATGTATTTGTTGTTCATAATTTTTTATCTTTTACCTTTTTCTTCTTCCTCTTCTAAAAGAGTACCTTTCAGCATTTCATATAATACTGGTTTGGAGTTGATGAACTCCTTTAGCTTTTTCTTATCTGTGAAGCTCTTTATCTGCCCTTCAATTCTGAATGATAGCTTTGCTGGGTAGAGCAATCTTGGTTGTAGGTTCTTGCTATTCATCACTTTGAATATTTCTTGCCACTCCCTTCTGGCCTGCATAGTTTCTGTTGAGAAATCAGCTGACAATTGTATGAGTGCTCCCTTGTAGGTAATGAACTGTTTTTCTCTTGCTGCTTTTAATATTCTCTCTTTGTCTTTTGTTCTTGGTATTTTAATTAGGATGTGTTTTGGTGTGATCCTCTTTGGATTCCTTTTGTTTGGGGTTCTGTGTGCTTCCTGGATTTGTAAGTCTATTTCTTTCACCAGGTGGGGTAAGTTTTCAGTCATTATTTCTTCAAATAGGTTTCAGTATCTTGATCTCTCTCTTCTGGCGCCCCCATAATTCTTTTTTTTTTTAAATGGTGGAATTTAATCTTTATTTACAGGAGACTGTAAGATATGAAATTCCACATTGACGTAAGAAACTCACTGAGAATAGATGCTTCATACAATATGTACAGTTTGGAACTGTTCAAGTATAGATTTGTTGTAAAAAGTGCTACAATAAAAAACCACATTTAAAAAGAGTTCTTAGTAGAGAAACAGTAGACATACTTATACCAAACATAGTACACAACAACTTTATGCTTCAGTTGTACAGTCTAAAAGTTAAAGGTCCCAGAAGTGCCATCCTGAACTTGGAATGTATAACCTTCAGAGGTAGTTTCTGGCACAACATTTTGATCTTCCTCTTCCTCTACAGAGAAATATTTCTCAATCAAGTTTAGTGAAGCTTTGTACACAGACTCATTTTCATGGGTTTGTAGACCTTCAATTTTGTCCAAACCTCCACATTCTTCAATCATTATACTTAGTTTCTCAGTTTCACCTAGTTTCTCAGCATCCTGAAAGATATTTGAAATGGCATCCAGAATAACCAGAATAATCTTGGTATCTTTTGCAGTTAAGAGGTTTATCAGTGGTTCTATTATGCCACAATGAACGAGGTATACAATTTGCTCAACTGTTCCACAACTTGTATAGTTGGTCACAGCCCATACAGCTTCCTTTTGTGTCTTAAAATCTGCCTTCGAAAGAACAGCAATGAGGTATGGGACTAATCCATGATTCACAACTTCCTGTATCTGGTCCTGGCGGCCAGCTGTGATGTTTGACATTGTCCATGTAGCTTCCTTCTGAATATTAGTTTTGGGGCTCATTAGCAGGTCACCAAAGGTAGCAAGTGCTCCCGCATCTATTACAACCTGCGTCTGATCATCTGTCCCAGTGACAATATTTCCTATGGCTCTTAGTGCAGGAGTCACAATTGGCAATTCAGTAGCTCGTAAGAGCTTCACAAGTTGAGGCACAACTCCTGTTTTCACAACCATTTCAATCCGTTCATTTGGACCATCAGTAAGGTAGGAAATGGCCCAACAGCTATCTGCTAATACTTCTGGATCATCATGATGCACAAGACGAACTAAAGTAGGAAGAATCTGCTCAACAGCATCTAACGGGGGTACAGGATTCTTGTTACGACAAAGGTTTGAAAGTGTCCAGGTCAGATTACGTAAGTAACCACATGCTAAAGATGACATATCAGGAACTGCAAGAAGAGCCAACAGTGGATCAACCGCACCATACTTGATAACCAAGTCTTGGAAAACAGAACCATCACCTGCAATGTTTCCGAGAGCCCATACGGCTTGTTCACTGATGTGAGCATGGGGAGATGCCAACAGAGAAATGAATGCTGGGATAGCGCCTCCATCTACTACAGCCTTGGTCTGTTCCGAAGTCCCAGAAGCAATGTTAGTGAGGGCCCAAGCAGATTCAAACTGGATGGGACTACAATCAGTTCTGCCCAAGAAGGACACAAATTTTGGGATCAAACCAGCCCAGATTATGTTGTCTATGGGTGGCTGTTTTTCCCTAGAAAGCAGTTTCCTTGCAGCCTGAGTAGCTTGGAGCTGGCTTTCCAAATTGTTGCTATTTATGCCTTTGACAATGTCCTCAACAGACCAATTTACAGTGCCCTGGTTGTTGCGGTTTTCCTGCAGTGGAGAAGTAGCATCATCAGGAAATGAGCTCACATTTCTCCTCTTCAGCATCTGGTCATCTTTCTTAGCTTTCCTCAGCTCCACATTAACTTCTATTCGGCGCTGCCTCATTTCTGTACTGTCTTTCCCCTTGTTCTTGAATCTGTTAAGGCGGGCAGCTGGCGAATTAGCATTCTCGTTGGTGGACATGGTTATGAGATAAAGGGAGAAGCTCTACACAGTCAGCTCAAGCTTCCACAGGGGACCGTGAGCGGAGGACGGGCTGCGGTTCGGTTGCTCTGAGAACGTCCGCCCCCATAATTCTGATGTTGGTACGCTTGAAGTTGTCCCAGAGGAACCATACATTGTCTTCACATTTTTGGAATCTTTGTTCTTTTTGCTTTTCCAGTGGAATGTTTTCTGCTTCTTTGTATTTCAAATCTTTGACTTGATTCTTGTGTTTCTCTAGTCTGCTGTTAGGTTTCTGTATAATATTTTTTATTTCAGTCAGTGTATGTTTAATTTCTAGTTGGTCCTTTTTCATCTCCTCTTGCGTCTCGCTAAATTTATTCATTTTTTTTCTAGGAAATTCTTAAAAAACCTTATAACTGTGGTTTTTGAACTCTATCCAGTCGTTTGCTTTCCTCCATTTCTTTCATTTGTGATCTGTTCTTTTGTCTTTGCATATTTCGCTGCTTCCCTGAGTTGGTAGAGTAGCTTTGTGTGCTAGGTGTCCTATTTGGCCCAGTAGCTCTGCCTCCCAGTTATGAGGTGGACATTCTTGGTGCACCCCTTTGTGAACTATATGTATAGTTTTATTGTAGTTAAATCTTGATTGTTGTTGATTTCACTGTGGGGGATTGACCTCCAAGCCAATTGGTTGTGAGGATCAGCTGTGTTTGCGCATGTGTATTTGCCTCCAGACCTCTGCCTTTCCAGTTCCCCTGAGTTTCTGTGCGCTCTAGGGACCTGTATGAGTCTGGGTCCCCAGGGTCTCACCCAAAACTGGGGTTCAGTGCAGATG
This sequence comes from Lasiurus cinereus, assembly GCA_011751065.1. NCBI lineage: Eukaryota > Metazoa > Chordata > Mammalia > Chiroptera > Vespertilionidae > Lasiurus > Lasiurus cinereus. Next base: position 19,111 of record JAAGEH010000197.1, on the reverse strand, counting down.
GTCCTGGATTTCAGTGCTGTTAGGAGGTTCTGTTTTTCTCCCACTAGAGAAAGCCAGCAGCACAATCAGCAGTCAGCGCTCTGTGTGCACTCATTTGTGTGCTCTTTTGTGCACACTTTTGCGCGCCCCCAGACCTCTGCCTTTCGCGGCTTCCCTAAGTTTGCCTACACTCCTTCCTTTTCACAACAGTCCAGACTCTCCCATATGAGTCTCGCCTGGAACAGGGGTTCAATGCAATCAGAAGTGGGGTTCAATGCAGTGGGGATTTTCCGTCGCCCTCCCACTAGAGGAGGCCAACCAAACCCCTTTCTGCCCATCCTCTCCATGAGCGTGTCTCCGTACCTCAGCTTTTTACAGCTCCTCTGAGTTTTCGTGAGTCCCTCTCTTTACTTCTAGTTGTAGAATTTTCACTCAGCCAGCTTTCCTGTGGTTCTGGATGGTGTCTGTTCTGTCTTTTAGTTGTAATTTTGAAATTGTTGTACGAGGCAGCAGTTTAGGTGTTCACCTATTTCGCCATGTTTCTTTCAATATGCTGATTTTTAAAAAAGTAGTCTTGTAGCCCTAACTGGCTTGGCTCAGTGGATAGAGCATTGGCCTGCAGACTGAAGGGTCCTAGGTTCGATTTTGGTCAAGGCCATGTACTTTGATTGTGGGCACATCCCTAATAGGGGTGTGCAAGAGGCAGCTGATCGATGTTTCTCTCTCATCTAGGTTTCTAACTCTCTATCCCTCTCCCTTCCTCTCTGTACAAAAATTAATAAAATATATTTAAAATGTAGTCTTGTAATAAAGAGGAAATTAAAAGCAGAAAACAACAACAAAAATACCCCAGTGTGCTCTGTTACACCTCATACATCCTGTGTTTATTGTCTCTTGATTGCATCAGTTTCTCTTATACTTCATTTAATATCAGGATATTATAAATGGTAACCTATTTTATGTTTAGGATGTTAGAAGTTTAGGGGTTTAAGGGTTTGAGGTTTAGGGTTTGGGGATAGGGTGTTAGGGGTTAGAGTTAAGGTTTGAGGTTAGAGTTTGGGTCCAGGGTGTGGGTTCTGAGTTAGCCTAAGGATTAATGGATAAGGGTAAGGGTGAGAGGGTTAGAGTTAGGATTAGGGTTTGGGGTTTGGGCTATGGTTTAGGGTTTTAGGATTAGGATTAGGGGCTTAGGGTTAGAAGATTAGGGAGTTAGGATTAGGTTTAGAGTTAGGGTTAAGGCTTGGGCAAGGACAGTTCTTGAACTAACAATGTTCTTAGAAAGCCTCTGTACATCATCACATTTGGGGGCAGTGGTGTGCAAACTGAAGATTCATTTTGCATGGAAGAAGCAACCCAGGCGCAACAGACAGAAAGGAGCTCAGGTCTGAGAGCAGAGAGCTTGGATATGCACAGACCACAGAGAGGCTTATAGGATCCAGACTGCAGGCCCTAAGGAGAGTTGGGGAGATGGGCTGTGGAGGGCTCCCGGACTTTGGCATAGAGGCTAGGATTGAAGGGGCCTTGAGGACTCAACTCTAGATGAGGTATTTATAGGAGGAGCTGAACACCAGGCTCCTTGGGCAGCTTTGCTGGAACATCCATCATGTAGAGCTGTAGTAGCTAAACCTGTCCTGAGGGTTGGGGTAGAGTCTGTCAGGGTTGCCCTGGCAGAAGGTGTCATGTCCAAGGCTGGGGCCATGTTCAGGTTCAGACCTCTGGTTTGATATGGGAACTTCATGCTCTGGGTGGGTGTGGGAGTGGATGGGGAAGACACGCTAAATGTATATAATGGAAGACTGGGAAAACTGAAGATTCAGCCAAATCCACAGGCCATGCATATAGTCAGGCAGCAGCTCAACATCTCACAGTTTACATTTAGCCAGACAATGGCCATACCATTAAACACTGGGGCTATGCATGTAACAGGCAGTCAGTGACCATCTACCATCTGCAAAGCCCAACCATATAATAGGGCCTCTGGAGGTCTCACACTATAGGATGAGTGCAGGCTTGCTTTTTGAGGAGACAGAAACAAGTTGCTGTTCCCAGTCTGAAGGACCTTGAAGGGAAGCTCTTGTTACCAACACCCTGAGCAGGCATTGTTACAGAAGAAGAGCATGAAAAGAGAATCATTTTAACCACTTCCTCAGCTCATGGAGGGGAGGGTGCAAGAAGTTTGGAAATCATAGTATGGGGCAAAGTCACTTCCTTAGAAGGAGCCAGTACCTGCAGTTGAGGGAAGAGTGTTCATATCCTCTCCCTGAATTCTGGTCCCTGACCCCTTACTCACTTAGCTCCAGCTTCAGTGTCTTGATGAGGGGGTATTGGCCCAGGCTACAGAAAGAGCCAACAAAGTTGTCCATGCCCAGTCCATGGACCTGCCCAGTCCCTCTGCTTCAGATAGTTAACTTATATGATGAGTGAGATGGGGATGGAGGAGCCCTGGGAAGCCCAGCCAAGCCAGCTCCAGAGCCAGCTTCCTCATCCAGACAAGGTCCTCTTTCCCCAGTACCTCCAGAGCCATGATTGATTGAGTTTCTGGACACAACCCTGAGCTGAGAGTCTAGATAGCTGTACCCTGATCCCTGCCAGGTCTGAGTCATTCTGTCCTGACATAAGCTTGGCCTGGGGTAGGGTGGGGCTTGAGGAGTGAATGGGTGTGTGGACTTCTTAGGTTGGAAGCCTTAATATCTTGGCCTTTCCTGCACTGAGCTGCTGTGTTTGGGGTACTATCCATTTTTAATGGAGACTTGAAGGTTGTATCAGATATGTGGCTAAAGTAACAGATAATCCTACAAAGAGTGGCTTACATGACAGAGGCATCTAATGTTCAATGTTTAAATATGTGAGAGATGGGAGATCCAGCGGTCATCTAGTGGCCCAACAATGTCATCAGTGACTCAGATGCCACCCATCTCTCTACTTCACCATTAACAGAACATTGGTGTCACTCCCTTATGGTTGCATGATGGCTGCCTCTGCTCCAGCCATCTGCACAGTGGTCAAGCCAGACAAAAGGAGGCAACTTTTCTCTTCCCACCTTATTCCTTTTGGGCAGAAAAATGTCTCAGTTTTCTTCTCTCCCTCTTGAGCTGTCCTGATGCTTTCCTGCGTGGCCTGGCATGCTCCCTCCTCTGGAAACTAACAAGCCATCTTTTCAATGGCAGTCATTTCTGATCTGTTGGCCTTACTGAGCCTCAAACTTTCTATTCATACATTCTATCTAAAACTGGCCCTACAAGTTCCTTTGCAAACCCTTACAGCAAACAAATGAATTTTACAATACTCTCAACAACTTTAATGTAGATTGGAGTACCTTTTCCCCAGGAAGTTGCAGACTCCATAAGAATAAAGTCCATATAGGATATCATATGGACAAGATGAGACACGTGCCAAGTCCTAACTAGGTGGCTATCCAAACTGGCAGCTCAGGCCAAGGTTTGTTAAAGTCCCAGTCTCTGCCTTCGTATTATGAGTGAAATTTGGTTGTTTTTTTGAAATTATTCTTTAAACTTGTCAGCTTAGAGGAAACTTGTCGATTCCAAACTCATCTTTCTAGCAATCATCAAGTTACTCCAGGCATGGGATAGCCTGTTTCTTCAGTTATTTAATTAGTGTCTATAGCCTGGCCAGCATGGCTCATTGGTTGTCGACCTGTGAACCAGGAGGTCATGGTTCGATTCCTGGTCACGTTAAGAGCTAGATCCTGCCGAGAGTGGTTTGGCTAAGTGGATAGAGCGTCGGCCTGCGGACTGAAAGGTCCCAGGTTCGATTCTGGTTGGGGGCATGTACCTTGCTTGCGGGCACATCTCCAGTGCAGGGTGTGCAGGAGGCAGCTGATCGATGTCTCTCTCTCATCGATGTTTCTGACTTTCTATCCCTCTCCCTTCCTCTCTGTAAAAAATCAATAAAATATTAAAAAAAAAAAAGAGCTAGATCCTCATTGTGGGGCTTGCGGGAGGCAGCCGTCAGTGGTTCTCTGTCATCATTGATGTTTCTATCTCCCTTTCCCTTCCTCTCTGAAGTCAATAAAAATATATTAAAAAATAATTATAGTCTACAGATATTAGGGAAAGAATCAGCATATTTTAAAACGAGCTGTGTCTTTGGGATGAGTGTGTGTGTGCATGCACAAGTATGGGCAGAAAGAACAAGAGACACCCCTGGAAGTGTTAGCTCCAAGCTCATTGAGCTGGTAGCTGGAATGTTCACATGCTAGATGTCCAGAGAAGCACCAGGAGAGGAGAGTGGGCTACAGCTGAGCGAGGCTGTCACCCCCTGGAAGTAAGGGCTGTATGTTTTAGAGAGCTGTGGCTCTTGGAGCAGCCTGAACCAAGGGTAGCACACAGAAAAGTCCCCTCCAAGTCTACTATCCTGGTTAGGATACGGTTCAGCTGCAGTTACAAAGGGCCCCACAAGAGAGTGGCAGACCAAAAAGTTTGCCTCTCTCATCTGCTTGGTCTGAGGAACACAGTCCAGGATTGGTCTGGCAGGGCTGCTCCAGGAAGCTCCTCTCCCTGATGCACTGTCATTCCAGAGAAGTTGCCCTTGTCCACAGGGCACAGATCCAGCAGGAGGGCAGAGGGAGAAGCAGAAAGAAGGGCCTACTAATCTCCTAGGAAGATGCCATCTTCAACGAAAGCGCTCCTCTGCAAGCCGGAAGACAGGCAAAGGCGCCACAGGCGCTTGAGGCTCCATCTACGGGTAGGAAGGAGGGCCAACTCGGTGCTGGTGGAGTGCATGGCCAGCCAGGGACAGCAGACACCCGGGCCGGCCTCTGCACTTCCTCCCCGAGCTCCAGGATGCCAAGCAGTGCACGCGCTCCAGGCATCAGCACGGCCGCCGGCGTTCGGCCCTGGAGCTGGGAGAGCTGCCGAAGCCGGAGGCGGCTGGGTTCTCGGCGCGCCCGGAAGCTGCGGAGCCGGGAGCCGGCGTGGGCACCTGCGGCCCCGCCTCGCTGTAAGGCCTCCTGCTGGCCAGGCTCAGCCCCCTCACGGTCGCCAACTGGACCCGCGTGTACGTGGCGCAGCCGCCTGGCCTGTGCAGCGCGTCCTCACCCAGGCGGCCCCCTCCGCGCCCAGCCACTGGGCCTCTGATGCCGCCGCTGCCAGAACTTGGTCCCCTGCGACACGGTCGGCCGGCAGGGAAAAGGAGGGCGCGGCGACGCTATTCCCGCAGGTCCTCCTGCGGCCTCTCCCTCAGCTGACAGAGGATCAGTCCTGAGCTGAGCAAGGGGGCTGGGGACCTGGATGAGTCACCGCCATCCCGCCAGCCTCCTCCTAAGACCCCCTAGGGGAGCTCCTCGGACAGCGAATTGGAGGAGGCGAGAGGGGTTTCTGGAGGGCGCAGGCCTCTGCGACCCCAAACGCTGCAGCTGTCCCCACCACACCATCTCGCTCCAGGACTGTCTGGGTCGTGCAGCCCTGGCTCAAGGCTCTTCAGAGGACAACTCCGTTCCTGATAGAGCGAGTCCTACAGGCCCTGGCTCGGCCTCCCCGCCCTGGAACCTGGGAGGCGGCCCAAGAGCATGTGGAGCACCTCCCTTCCCCAAACTTCAAGGTGCCCCTGTGGCCCCAATCCCAGAAACCTGACAGGACCTGCACCCTTGTCTCTCAGCTAGGTTGGATCTTGTTGAAAAGCGCCCAAAAGGTCACACCAGGATTTGGGTTTAGTCCCTTAAATGTGAGAATCTCAGTAATTGTCCAGCTTGGCGAGGGGAGGGCGGGGTAGGTAGGTTGCACTATTAGGGCTCAGCTTTGCAGAGTCCACCCTTTGAGACCACACCAGATAGGTAGGGGGTTCAGCCACAGTCCTGAGGAGTCATACCGGGCCCATCCACGAAAGGAGCAGGGACTTGTCATGTGTGCTTTGGGTGGATTGTGGTTCCTGGACAAGTCGTAGCACCTGACACCTAACGGAGCTCATTTGCCCAATGAAGACTTAGAAACCCTCCAGGAACCATGGGAACTGAAGAGCAGTGGGATTGGATGGACTCAGGGAGAGGAGAGGGTTTCCCAAGTTACAAAGTGTGGACCAAGTTCTTTCTGGGCTGGAAACATAGACAGCTCAACCCCTGCTCGTACCAAGTGGAGGGTATTGGCCCGAGGTATCCTGACTGTGGGGTTTCTGAGGGAGATGGAAGGAGATACTGAGAGGATGTAAACTGTGACTGAGAGCCTTGGACTCACACACTCCTAGCAGTTTATTATATTTAGGATGATATCAAATCAGGCACCTACTTTTTCTGGACTTAATTTTGCATCTTTTCTTCTTCTTTTTTTTTTTGATGGATTTTATAACTATTTATTTATTTATTTATTTATTTATTTAAATTTTATTTTATTTTTATTTTTTTCCCTATTGCCCTCCCCACCCCCCAGTACATGCCCTCA
>JAAGEH010000197.1:0-12640 GCA_011751065.1 Lasiurus cinereus | reverse complement strand
CCAGTACATGCCCTCACCTGTCTCCTCTCCCTGCTCCCCCTACCCCCCCCAACTCCCCCCCCACCATTGCCTTGTATCCACTGGCTATGCCTACACACATGCATACAAGTCCTTTGGTTGATCTCCTACAGGCCCCTCCCCGCCAACCTCCCCTGCCTTCCCACTGTAGCACGACAGTCTGTTCATTGCTTCTTTGCCTCTGCATCTGCTTCCCCCCTAACCCCTGATTCTTGTCTTTAAAAACATCTTGCCCCTGTAGGCTAGAAATAAACCCACAAGAGCAAAAGAAAAATATTTGAGTCCCAATTTCAATGTCCAATAGCTTTGAGTCCCAGTTTCAATGTCAAACAGTTCCTTATGTGTACATGTCATCAATGATATCTGGATAGTGGACAAATGGTGGCAATGCCGGTCCGACCCTCTCTGGTTTGGTCTTGGGCATCCTTTAGCGATGCACTGCTGCTGACTGCTCTCATGGCAAGGCGTTGTCTGTGTCTTCCATCTCTGGACTGTTTCTCCTCTTGTCTTCGTGGTTGGCGCAGACCTGTCAGTTCCTTTCTGTTGCAGGAGTCCACTTGGTCTTGGAGTTGTTTTCTGAAAGTATAAAACATATTCTCAACCAAGAGTTAATAAAGGAATCTTTTCTATAAAATTGACTTGGGGTCCTTTTTATTTTTGCCTACCCGCTTTTCCTTGGGCTTATTTTGACTCCATGTGTGTTTTTCATGGGTGTGTTGCTGTTAGTAAATTTTCCATCTTTTCAATAGCAATAGACGTTTCCTAAAGAACAAGATCTTCAGCTGGTTGTACTGACCTTTTCATTCTCCATCTGGGACAGTGCTAGACAACACCCATGTGTCCCCACTACACTCCCAGTGTTCACTTACCAGGTGTACATTCACTGAGGCCCTACTGTGTGCCAGACCAGTTCCAGACCCCAGGATGCAACAGTGGATGAAGCAGACAAAGGCCTCCATAGTCATGAACTAGAAAAAAATGAGTAAAATATACACAATGTCAGGTAGTGTTATGTACTATGGAGAAAAATGAAGTCAGAAAGGATGTTTGAGTAAATTTCTGAAAGTGTTTAGGGAGCAAGCAATGCAGAAAACAGATTATTCCAGACTGAGAAAGCAGCAAGTGCAAAGGCCCTTAGGCCTCAGTGAACTGCATGTGGAAAGTCTTAGTTTGTAGCCTGGATTCTTACTTTTGCCTCCAGGGTATGTTTTGATTTGTAATCCCTTGTATCACCTCCCTAGGTAATTAACTTGAGCCTGGGTTACCAATCTGTTTAATTCAGCAAATTCTCTTCCAGGTGAAGTGGGGGCAAGTCAGCCCATGTTTACTGAGTGGCCTCCCTGGCCACTGCACTCTGTTAGCACCAGGAGGCTGTGAAATGAACATGAAAGGTCTCCAGCTTGATGACTCTGGTTAATGAACTTCCTCCAAGTCCTCAGTCCCCTTCTGTGTTGTTCTTTCTCTTACTTATTGGGTCACAAGCTCCAATGCTGGCTCTGTCACACCTTTGTCCCCTATGTCCAACTTCTTCTGAATACCTCTGCCCTGGTGTCTGAGCTTCCAAAAGTCAATATATCCCAAACTGAGTTTCGCTCTTGACTCTTGACTCCTCCTCCTCCTGAAGTCCCTCTCTCTTGGTGAGGAGGCCACCTGTGGCTCCATCCCTGAGCCCTGGACTTAATTTTGCAAAGAATTGACCTCTGGTCCACCCCACCCTACCCTAAGATTTACTACTTACAGATACCAGAAAAGGGGTAGGGAGGAGGGGCACAATGTGCTGGGGAAAGGGCAGTCCTCCTATCCCAGGTCATGAGTGAGCAGGAGACAGAGAGCAGGCTAGTAAGCCCCTACTATTATTATTATTATTATTAATTAATTAATTTATTATTTTTTGCAAGCAATGAGTTTTATTTCTTTCATTCTTATGTGCAATTGTTTTCTATTTGCTTATATTTTGTTTAAAATTTTTACCTCTAAGTTCATGGATGAGATTATTCTATAATTTTTAATTTTTTAAAAATAAATCTTTATTGTTCAGATTATTACATTTGTTCCTCTTTTCTCTTCTCATAGTTTCCCTCCACTCAGCTCCCACTCCACCCTCTGTTCTTACATCGCCCCCCATTATCCTCATCCATAGGTGTATGATTTTTGTCCAGTCTCTCCCTGCACCCCTCCTCACCTCTTTCCCCCTGAGAATTATCAGTCCACTCCCTTTCTGTGCCTCTGATTCTATTATATTCACCAGTTTATTCTGTTCACCAGATTTTCAATTCATTTGCTTTTTAGATTCACTTGTTGATAGATATGTATTTGTTGTTCATAATTTTTATCTTTACCTTTTTCTTCTTTTTCCTCTTCTTTTTTATTTTTATTTATTTTTTATTAAATCTTTATTATTCAGATTATTACATTTGTTTCTCCTTTTTTCCCTCCATAGCTCCCCTCCACCTGGTTCCCACCCTTCCCTTTGCCCTTACCTCCTTCCCATTGACCTCATCCATAGGTGTATGATTTTTGTCCAGTCTCTCCCTGTACACCCCTCCCCCCTTTCCCCCTGAAAATTTATCAGTCCACTCCCTTTCTGTGCTCCCGATTCTATTATATTTGCCAGTTTATTCTGTTGATCAAATCTTCAATTCCCTTAATTTTCAGATTCACTTGTTGATAGATACCTATTTGTTGTTCATAATTTTTTATCTTTTACCTTTTTCTTCTTCCTCTTCTAAAAGAGTACTTTTCAGCATTTCATATAATACTGGTTTGGAGTTCATGAACTCCTTTAGCTTTTTCTTATCTGTGAAGGTCTTTATCTGCCCTTCAATTCTGAATGATAGCTTTGCTGGATAGATTATTCTTGGCTGTAGGTTCTTGCTATTCATCACATTAAATATTTCTTGCCATTCCCGTCTGGCCTGCATCGTTTCTGTTGAGAAATCAGCTGACAGTCGTATGGGTGCTCCCTTGTAGGTAATGAACTGTTTTTCTCTTGCTGCTTTTAATATTCTCTCTTTGTCTTTTGCTCTTGGTATTTTAATTATGATGTGTCTCGGTGTAGTCTTCTTTGGATTCCTTTTATATGGGGTTCTATGTGCTTCCTGGACTTGTAAGTCTATTTCTTTTACCAGATGTGGGAAGTTTTCAGTCATTATTTCTTTAAGTAAGTTTTCAGTATCTTGCTCTCTCACTTCTTCTGGCACCCCCATAATTCTGATGTTGGTACGCTTGAAGCTGTCCCCGAGGCTCCTTACATTATCTTCACATTTTTGGATTCTTTTTTCTTCTTGCTTATCCAGTTGAGTGTTTTCTGATTCTTTATATTTCAAATTTTTGACTTGATTCTTGTCTTCCTCTAGTCTGCTGTTAGGTCTCTGTACAATATTTTTTTAATTCAGTCAGTGTATGTTTAAATTTTAGTTGGTTATTTTCCATCTCTAGTTGGGTCTTTTTCAATTCCTCTTGGGTCTCGCTAAATTTATCCATTTTTTCTAGGATATTCTTGAAAAACCTTATAAGCGTGGTTTTGAACTCTATATCCAGTTGTTTGTTTTCCTCCATTTCTTTTGTTTGTGATCTCTTCTCTTGACTTGGCATTTTCACTCTTGACTCGGCATTTTCACTCTGCAGGGAGAACTTTTGTGTTGGATTCAGCCTTATGATATCAGACTTGCAAAACCGCAGAACCCTCTCTGTTGAGTTTGGGAGGGGTGGAGTCTCAGGGCTTAAGGGACCACCTTGCCTTCCAGTCAGCCCCGCCTTCCACAGCCCCCAAGTCTCACGTGACTGGGTAATCAATGAAGCAGTCCCTTGCATGCGCGCGCTCTTGCAGTGCCACTAGACTGCTGCCTTTCTGGCTCCCCTGTGTTCCAGGACCATATGAGTCTGGGTCCCCAAGGTTTTGCCCGAAACTGGGGTTTAGTGAAGTTAGAAGTGGCACAGTTGGGAGGGTCTGTCTCCTGCCCACTCTCGAAAGGCAGTGGCACTATCAGTGGCTGGTCCTCTGTGTGCAATGCCGTGCGCGCCACCAGACTTCTGATCTCTTGCAACTCCCCTAAACTTCCATGCACTTCTCCCTTTTCACAGTCCAAACTCCTCCTGTATGAGTTTCGGCTGGACTTGGGGTTTAGTGTCATAGGATAAGTGGGTTCAATGCCATTGAGAGTCTTTGTTTCCCTCCCGCCAGAGAAAGCTAGCTAGGTTCTCTGGCACCCGCTCTCCGTACCTCAGCTTTTTGTAGCTCCTCTGGGTTTCTGTGAGCCCCTCTCTTTCCTTCTAGTTGTAGAATTTCCACTCAGCCAGCTTTCGTGTGGTTCTGGATGATGCCTGTTCTGTCTTTTAGTTGTAGGTTTGAAATTGTTGTGCGAGGCAGCAGTGTAGGTGTATACCTATGCCGCCATCTTAGATTCTCCCTTCTTCCTCTTCTTAAAGAATACCTTTCAGCATATCATATAATACTGGTTTGGTGCTTTAATTTTTTCTTATCTGTGAAGCTCTTTATCTGCTCATTAATTCTGAATGATAGCTTTGCTGATAGAGTAATCTTGATTGTAGATTCTTACTATTCATCACTGAATATTTCTTGCCACTTCTGTCTGGCCTGCATGGTTTCTTTTCTTTTCTTTTTTAAAAATATATTTTATTGATTTTTAATACATTTTTAAAAATATATTTTATTGATTTTTTTACAGAGAAGAAGAGAGAGGGATGGAAAGTTAGAAACATCGATGAGAGAGAGACATCAATCAGCTGCCTCTTGCACGCCCCCTACTGGGGATGTGCCTGCAACCAAGGTACATACCCTTGACCAGAATCAAACCTGGGACCTTTCAGTCCTTAGACTGATGCTCTATCCACTGAGCCAAATCGGTTTTGGCAATGACCTGCATGGTTTCTGTTGAGAAATCAGCTGACAATCGTATAGGTGCTCCCTTATAGGTAATTAACTGTTTTTCTCTTGCTGCTTTTAATATTCTCTGTCTTTTGCTCTTGGTATTTTAATTAGGATGTGTCTTGGTGTGGTCCTCTTTGGATTCCTTTTGTTTGGGATTCTGTGTACTTCCTGGACTTGTAAGTCTGTTTCTTTGACCAGGTGGTGGAAGTTTTCATTTATTATTTCTTCAAATAAGTTTTCAGTATCTTGCTCTTTCTCTTTTCCTGGCACCCCCATAATTCAGATGTTGGTATGCTTGAAGTTGTCCCAGAGGCTCCTTGCAATATCTTCATATTTTTGGATTCTTTTTTCTTTTCCAGTTGAGTGTTTTCTGCTTCCTTGTATTTCAAATCTTTGACTTGATTCTTGCCTTCCTCTAGTCTGCTATTAGGTCTCTGTATAATATTTTTTATTTCAGTCAGTGTATGTTTAATTTCTATCTTTTTCACCTTCTCTTGGGTCTTGCTAAATTTATCCATCTTTCCTAGGAAATTCTTGAAAAACCTTATAACCATCGTTTTGAACTCTATATCCAGTTGTTTTCCTCCATTTCTTTTGTTTGTGATCTGTTCTTTTGTCTTCGCATATTCGCTGCTTCCCTGAATTGGTAGAGTAGCTTTGTGTGCTAGGTGTCCTATGTGGCCCAGTAGCTCTGTCTCCCCTGTTACCTTAGGTGGACACTCCTGGTGCACTCTTTTGTGGACTGTGTGCACAGTCTTATTGTAGTTAAATCTTGATTGTTGTTGGTATCATTGGGGGGAATTGACCTCCAAGCCAATTGGTTGTGAGGACCAGCTGTGTCTGTGCCTGGAGAACTTCTGTGCTGGAATCAGCCTTAAGACTTATTGCAACAGCCTCTGTGCTGGGCTTGGATGTGACAGAGTCTCAGGGCTGAGCAGACAGCCTTGGCTTCCCATCAGCCCTGCCCTACATGGCAGCCCTTGGGTCTCAGTGCCCCTCGGTAATTGCTGCAGCCCTCTCTGTGGGCACGTGCGAGTGCCTCCAGACCTCTGCCTTTCTGGCTCCCCTGAGTTTCTGTGTGCTCTGGGGACCCCTATAAGTCTGGGTCTCAAAGGTCTCACCTGAAACTGGGGTTCAGTGCATTCAGACCTCGATATCAGTGCAGTTGGAAGGTTCTGTTTTCCTCCTGTAGAGAAAGTCCAGGACACAATCAGCAGTCAGTCCTCTTTGCGGGTGCCTCCAGACCTCTGCCTTTCATGGCTCCCCTAAGTTTTTGTGCACTCCTCCCTTTTCAGAACAGTCCAGACTTCCCCCATATGAGTCTTGCCTGGAACTGGGGTTCAGTGCAGTCAGAAGTGGGGTTCAGTGCAGTCAGGAGTTTCCGTCTCCCTCCTGCTAGAGGAAGCCAGCCAGACCGTCCACCACTTATCCTCTCCACGCAGGTGTCTTTGTACCTCAGCTTTTTACAGCTCCTCTGAGTCTTTGTGAGCCCTTCTCTTTACTTCTCATTGTAGAATTTCCACTCAGCCAGCTTTCCTGTGGTTCTGGATGGTGTCTGTTCTGTCTTTTTGTTGTAGTTTTGAAATTGTGAGAGGCAGCAGTTTAGGTGTTCACCTATGCCACCATCTTGGTTTTCCTCTCTATCTTCTACTATTATTATTATTTTTTAAATTTTTTATTGATTTCAGAGAGGAAGGGAGAAAGAGATAGAAACATCAATGATGAGAGAGAATCATTGATTGGCTGCCTTTTATATGCCCCCTACTGGGGATTGAGCTTGCAACCCAAGCATGTGCCTTTGACTGGAATAAAACCTGGGATTAGTTCTCAGGCTGAGGCTCTAGCCACAGAGCCAAACACCTATTATTTATAAGGTGTTTGGGTGGAGGTCACTAACTTTTCAAATGCTCAATTCAAAGTGGTTATTGTAAAAGGTGCCCTGGGAACAGCAAAGTGGAAACTTGTGGGAATCTAAATGTCCAGACTCTTGATGTGAGCAGGATGGTCATTCTGTAATATGCCTAGGCAGCAACACCAAATAGCTGTGTTTTCAAGCCTTCCTGGGTAGGCTGCCTTTCCTCTTACCAGGAGATGGGGGACTCCAGGGCTCCAAAATGGACTGGTAAGTGAAGCCTAGTGTTAGAGGACTTTGCAGAGGCGGCTGGCTATAAGGCTGTCCAGCTATAGCTGCCAATGTCCATGACCATATTGTCTTGAAGGTATCCCATAGCTTCTGATCTTGGAAGACAAGCAGTGTCAGGCCTGGAGAGTATTTGGGTAGGAGACTACCTGGGAATAACAGGTGTTGTAGGTCTTTGTACCTGGCTTTCCTTTTCTCCCTCTTTTGTCTTGCTCTCCTCTCTCTCTTTTTTTTTTTTGGAAATCTATTCTTTTTTAATTTTATTTTTTAAAATTTTTTACAGAGAGGAAAGGAGAGGGATAGAGAGTTAGAAACATCGATGAGAGAGAGACATCCATCAGCCGCCTCCGCATGATGCCTACTGGGGATGTGCCCGCAACCAGGATACATGCCCTTGACTGGAATCCAACCTGGGACCTTTCAGTCCACAGGCCAACGCTCTATCCACTGAGCCAAACCGGTTTCGGCTTGCTCTCCTCTTGTCACCCTCTCCCCACAGGAGCTCATTTCTTTGGCCACCATTGGTGGATGCCCTTGAGAGGAGTCCCAGGCTGGTGGATGGTGTGGCGGACTCTGAGGGAGGGCAGCATGGCCAGGCTGGTGCTCTCTAGACTGGCTGGCTGCTCTAGGTGGGTAGAGCAAGTTGAAGCTCAGCAGGAAGACAGTACCTAATGCCATGGAAGTGTATGCTTAAAATGCTTACAAAGGTAATTTTTTAAAAAAAGATATTTTATTAATTTTTTACAGAGAGGAAGGGAGACGAATAGAGAGTTAGAAACATCAATCAGCTGCCTCCTGCACATCCCCTACTGGGGATATGCCTGCAACCAAGTTATATGCCCTCGACTGGGATCCAACCCGGGACCCTTGAGTCTGCAGACCAATGCTCTATCCACTGAGCCAAACCGGTTAGGGCTACAAAGGTAAATTTTATATTGTGTATTTTTCACATTAAAATAAAGGACTTGGGCCCTGTCTGGTGTGACTCAGTTGGTGGGAGCATTGTCCCCTACACCAAAAGGTTTCAGGTTCAATTCCCAGTCAGGGCACATACCCAGGCTTCGGGTGCAATCCCTGGTCATGTGTGTATAAGAAGGTGGCAGATTGATGTTTCTCTCTCATCTCTCTCTCTCTCTTCTTCTTCTCTCTTCCCCCTCTAGAGTTAATAAGCATGTCCTCAGATGAGTATTAAAAAACCCCAATAAAAAACAAAACCCCACAAAAGACTTGGTAGTACATGCCTCTGTATGTGTATCTTTTTTTTACTGCAATAAAGAAATCCATTTAATTCATAGGTATATTTATTTTTTATTTTATTTTTTAAATAAATCTTTATTGTTCAGATTATTACAATTATTCCTCTCCCCCTCCCCCCACCCATAGCTCCCCTCCACCCGGCTCCCACCCCACCCTCTACCCTTACCTCCCCCACATTGTCCTTATCCATAGGTGTATGATTTTTGTCCAGTCTTTCCCTGAACCTTTCCTCACCTCTTTCCCCCTGAGAATTATCAGTCCACTCCCTTTCTATGCCCCTAATTCTATTATAGTCACCAGTTTATTCTGTTCATCAGATTTTCAATTCACTTGATTTTTAGATTCACTTGTTGATAGATATGTATTTGTTGCTCATAATTTTTACCTTTACCGTTTTCTTCTTCCTCTTCTTAAAGAATACCTTTCAGCATTTCATATAATACTGGCTTGGTGTTGATGAACACCTTTAGTTTTTTTTTTCTTATCTGTGAAGCTCTTTATCTGCCCATCAATTCTGAATTATAGCTTTGCTGGGTAGAGTAATCTTGGTTGTAGCTTCTTGCTAGTCATCACTTTGAATATTTCTTGCCACTTCCGTCTGGCCTGCATCGTTTCTTTTGAGAAATCAGCTGACAGTTGAATGGGTGCTCCCTTGTAGGTAATTAACTATTTTTCTCTTGCTGCTTTTAATTTTCTCTCTTTGTCTTTTGCTCTTGGTATTTTGATTAGGATGTGTCTTGGTGTGGTCCTCTTTGGATTCCTTTTGTTTGAGGTTCTATTTGCTTTCTGGACTTGTAAGTCTATTTCTTTCCAGGTGGGGGAAGTTTTCAGTTATTATTTCTTCAAATAGGTTTTCAGTGTCCTGCTCTCTCTCTTCTTCTGGCACCCCCATAATTCTGATGTTGGTACACTTGAAAGTGTCCCAGAGGCTCCTTTCATTATCTTCACATTTTTAAAAATTCTTTTTGCTTTTTCAGTTGAGTGTTTTCTGCTTCTTTGTATTTCAAATCTTTGACTTGATTCTTGCCTTCCTCTAGTCTGCTATTAGGTCTCTGTATAATATTTTTTATTTCAGTCAGTGTATGTTTAATTTCTAGTTGGTCCTTTTTCATCTCCTATTGGGTCTCGCTAAATTTATCCATTTTTTTTCCTAGGAAATTCTTAAAAAACCTTATAACTGTGGTTTTGAACTCTATATCCAGTTATTTGTTTTCCTCCATTTCTTTTGTTTGTGATCTTTTCTTTAGTCTTTGCATATTTTGCTGCTTCCCTGAATTGGTAGAGTAGCTTTGTGTGCTAGCTGTCCCATGTGGCCCAATAGCTCTGCCTCCCCAGTTACCTGAGGTGGACACTCTTGGTGCACCCCTTTGTGAACTTTGTGTATAGTCTTGTTGTAGTTAAATCTTGATTGTTGTTGGTATCATTGGGGGAAATTGACCTCCAAGCAAATTGGTTGTGAGGATCAGCTGTGTCTGCGCATGCGTGCTTGCCTCCAGACTTCTGCCTTTCACGCACTTGCATGAGCTTCCTGAACTCTGCCTTTCGGTTCGTTCGAGTTTCCGTGCGCTCTAGGGACCATATGAATCTGGGTTCCCTAGGTCTTGCCCGAAACTGGAGTTCAGTGCAGATGGTCCTGGATTTCAGTGCTGTTGTGAGGTTCTGTTTTCCTCCCATTAGAGGAAGCCAGGCACAATCAGCAGTCAGCACTCTGTGTGTGCTCTTTTGCACACCCCTAGACTTCTGTCTTTTGTGGCTCTCCTAAGTTTCTGTGCACTCCTTCCTTTTCACAGCAGTCCAGACTCCCCTGTATGAATTTCACCTGGAGCCTGGGTTCAGTGCAGTTGGGATTTTCCGTTGCCCTCCTGCTAGAGGAAGCCAGCCAGACCCTCTTCTGTCTGTCCTCTCCAGGAGCGTGTCTCCGTATCTCAGCTTTTTACAGCTCCTCTGAGTCTTCGTGAGCCCCTCTCTTTCCTTCTAGTTGTAGAATTTCCACTCAGCCAGCTTTCCTGTGGTTCTGGATGGTGTCCCTTTTGTCTTTTAGCTGTAGTTTTGAAATTGTTGTGTGAGGCAGCAGGTTAGGTGTTCACCTATGCTGCCATCTTGGTTTCTCTGTGTGTATCTTAATGGTTTAGAATAAAAATATTTAAGCCAAACGACATGCTAAAACATGGGTGAGCCTCAAAAAACATGATGCTAAGTGAGAACCAGACACAAAGGCCAGTATGTATGATTCCATTTGCTTGAAGTATCCAGAATAGGCGAATCCACAGACATAGACAGCATGTTGATGATAGCCAGGGCCTAGGAGGAGAGTGAAATAGGAGTGGCTGTTTAATGGATATGGGTTTTTTTGAGGTGACAAAATGTTCTGGAATAGATAGTGATTGTTGTAAAACATTGTGAAAAGACTAAATCACTGAAGTGAACACCTTAAAAAGGGTAAATTTTATGGTGTGTGAATTATCTCAATTTAAATATTATGATTAATCAATCAATATGTTATTATTATTATTTTTAAAATATATTTTTATTGATTTCAGAGAGGAAGAGGAAGAGAGAGATAGAAACATCTCTGATGAGAGAGAATCATTGATCGGCTGTCTTGTGCATGCCTCCTCCTGGGGATGAGCCTGCAACCTGGGCATGTGCCCTTGACCAGAATCAAATCCAGGACTCTTAATAGGCTAACGCTCTATCCAATGAGCCAAACCAACTAGGGCCATCAATATATTTAAAAAAAAAAAAAGAGCTAACATAGAATCATATCATCTTGAGTGCTTTATTTGGTCCCCACTATACTAACCTCTGTAGAGACAACCATGGACCACCCAAATGAGAACACCACTATTTATTCAGATCTTGCTATATACAGCAGGGATATCAGCCATCATTGCTTGCCTTTGGCGAAGAGATAAAGACAGGTGGAGGAGTGGGGAGCTTTCTGTTGAAAAAAAAGGAGGTGCATCCTGATCTGAGGTTGTGCTATGGGAAAGCTGGAGGTGGCTGACTGGAAGGCGGCAACCCACCTGATTGTTTAGGGAACATATTTGATTTCCTGTATTTGGTTCTAAATTGGAAACATGATTAAAGCTGTCCAACTGACCAAGTCCTGACTGTTTGCAACCTCCTGGCTGCAGAGGTTGTGTTCTGACTTTCCAGGCCAGTTGCTACAGGTTGTGGGTCAGGATTGCCATGGTTAGAATGAGTGGTACCCAGATTCTCAGGTGGATTTAGAAAATTCCAAGGACCAAAGCCCCTCTCCTGCCATCTTCAATCTCTGGGATACTCTTCCTGGATAGAGAAACTTTATTTCAGTATTAAATATATATATATATATATATATATATATATATATATATATATATATATTCCTCGTCAATTTGGCTCAACAGATAGAGCGTAGGCTTGTGGACTAAAAGGTCCCAGGTTTGATTTTGGTCAGGGCACATGTCCAGGTTTCGGGCTTGATCCCAGTGGGGGGCATGCAGGAGACAGCTGATCAATGATTCTCTCTCATCACTGATGTTTCTATCTCTCTCCCTTTCTCTCTGAAATCAATAAAAATATATATTGATGAGAGACAACCATTGTTCATCTGCCTCTTGTGCATCCCCCACTGGGGATCAAACCATCAACCCAGGCATGTGCTGGACCAGGAATCAAACCCTGTACCTCCTGGTTCAAAGGTTGATTTTCAACCACTGAGCCACACCAGCGGGGTTATTCAGTATTTTTATAAGAACAATTACATTTACTTGCAAACAATGGTAATTACAATAACAGTAACAATAACTGGTAATTTTTATTACTATAAAGTTTAGGAGGACCGATCCAAGATGGCGGCATAGGTAAACACCTACACTGCTGCCTCGCACAACAATTTCAAAACTACAACTAAAAGACCGAACAGACATCATCCAGAACCACAGGAAAGCTGGCTGAGTGGAAATTCTACAACTAGAAGGAAAGAGAGGGGCTCACAGAGACCCAGAGGAGTTGCAAAAAGCTGAGGTGTAGAGACGCGCATGTGGAGAGAGCGGGTGCCAGAGTACCTGGCAGGCTTTCTCTGGCGGGAGGGGGCAAAGACTCCCAACTGCATTGAACTCCTTACCCTAGAGCACTAAATCCCACATCTGGTCAGAGCTAATACGGGGGGGGAGTTTGAAATGTGAAGAGGGAGAAGTGCACAGAGATCTGGGGGAGACGCAAAAGGGCGGAGGTCTGGTGGCGCGCACAGCACTGAGCACAGAGGACCGACTGCTGGTTGTGCCACTGGCTTTCGAGGGTGGGCATGGGACAGAGTCCCCCAACTGCACCACTTCTAGCTCCACTGA
>JAAGEH010000196.1:17349-39321 GCA_011751065.1 Lasiurus cinereus | reverse complement strand
GGTGGGGGGTGGGTGAGTGGGTGCTCGGGGGCTGGACTCTGTACTCAGAATCTGAACTCAGTCTCGTGGGAGCCACTGGCCTGTGGCTCGGACTTGCAATAAAATCTGGCTACCTGGTCCTCCGCTGTCCTTCTCGCCGCCGCGCCTCCGCAGCCACCAGCTCCACGGGGGAGGGGGCAGGGGGCATCGTCCTGAGTGCGACCGTGGGTGGGACCCCTCGGGTCACAGGAAGAAGGGCTGGGCGCTGGGAGGGAGGAGGGGAGGCCAGGGAGAAGCTGGGAGGGAGGAGGGTCAGGCGGGAGGAGGCGACACGCCGGGGACCTGGGTCTCTGCCCCAGCCTCTCCCCATCGCCCCGAGGGCACAGGGACCCCTCAGGACCGCCCAGCTCCGTCCCCGAAGGCCACAGCCTGCACTGGAGCGATGCTGCCACCAAAGGGGCTCAGCCAGGCCAAACGCCCAGGAAAAGATGTTTGTCACCCCACACCCCCCCACACATACCCTTCCCGCGTGGCCAGCAGCACCCAGCCCTGGACAGGCCCCGGGGGGTGAGGGGGAACCTGCTCTCCCTGCTGGTGGGACAGGCAGTGCAGGCCACAGGGGGTTGGTGGACGGAGTCTGCGAGAAGCCAGAGGCAGTGGCCTGGCTGGCTATGGGGCTGAGCTGGATGTGGGTCCCAGAGGCATTCTGCTTAGAGGTGCAGGGCCCAGCCCGGCCCCCTCCTTCCGGCTCTGCACTTCCCGCCCTGCCATCTCCCCTCCCTTTCTATCCGCTCTGCTGGGAATGCCCCATGGCGGCTCCTCCCGGCCGGCCAGCCGGGGGTGGGGGGTGTCTCTGGGTCCCTGCTGAGGCCTGGGGAGCGGTGAGCCAGGGACAGGGAACACGTCCTCCATCCCCAGCATTTACCGCAAGGGCAGCAGGCACGTCCCTCTGCCCACAGGCCGCCCCCTGCCCAGGGTCCCCGGTGTCTGAGGACAGCCTCTTGGAAGCAGACCCCTGCCCCCCTCCACCCCAGCACCCCCACCTAGACCCGCACCCTCTTCCCCCAGGAAGACACCTGCCAGGCTGCCTCCCCCCTGGCCAGACACGGGCCCCTCCGTGAATCAGCCTGGAGCTCTCTGCTGCTCCACAGGCCCGGGCTCTCTGTCCGGCAGCCCGGCCAGGCATCGCGGGCATGCCAGGCGGTGGCCGAGGCCCCGAGAAATGAAGTGACCAACCTAGGCTCGCCGGGCATCCAAGCCGCTGAGGGGTCCCCTCTGTCTGCTCCCAACTCTGGGTTCTTCCCCAAAGCACCCCCGTGTCTCTGAAGGGGAGACCTCCGAGCCCGGTCTCCGGAGCCAGTGCTGGCTTCTCAGCATCACCATGGGTGCTCCCCACCCAGCATTGGGAGATTCCTCACCCTGTCCCCTGCAAACGCCCATGGGTGCCCCTCTGGGCAGAGGGCAGCCGCCTCCTGCAGGCAGGCTCCCCGGCCTTCTCTGCAGCCTGGGAGGGTCATCAGGGCACAAGGCTTCCCTTAATTGTGAGCCTTTCACTTTCTGGCTCACAGACCTGCATGTCTGGCTGCTCTGCCCTCAAGGGCAAGGTCCCCAGTGCCCCTCCGGCAGGAGGCTTTGAGCACCCACAGCCCAGCAACCCCTGGACACTCAGGTCAGGGGTCACCACGCGCCTCCCCAGGCAGGTGCCAGGCTCACAGCCAGCCCACTGGCCGGAAGTCAGGTCTCCGGGGACCTGCAAGGTCCAGTGCCCTTCTGCCCCGGCTCAGAGCACCGGGCTCTCAGCTCGGACCACAGGGCAGAGGTTCTGTGTTGGGCTCCTTTCCGGACCGAACCTCTGGGACCCCCGCCTGGGCCGCCCCGGGGCCGCCCCGAGTCCGTGGAGTCCGTGTCCTCCAGCCGCTCAGACCTCAGAGGCGAGCGGGGCGGGGCGGGGCGAAGGCCGGGGCCGGGGCCTCATTAGCATAATCTATGCGCGGGGAGGCGTTTAGCAGTCAAATATATGCGCATATATCTCCATGGCTGATGAGGCTGGCCGGGCACATTCAACATGGCGGAGTGTGGAGCGAGCGGCAGCGGGAGCAGCGGGGACGGCCTGGACAAGAGCATCACGCTGCCCCCCGACGAGATCTTCCGCAACCTGGAGAACGCCAAGCGCTTCGCCATAGACATCGGTAGCCGCGGGGCGGGCGCGGGGGAGCGGGGCGGCGCGCCGCGGGCGTGGGCGCGGGCCGGCGCGGGGTTGGCGGGCCGGGGGCGGCGGCGGCAAGGACGAAGGGCGGGGCGCGCGGGCCCGTGGGCGCGCACGGCCTGCTGGGCCTCGTAGTCGTCAGCGGGGCTGCCGGGCGCGCGCGACCTGACGGGCCTTGTAGTCCTCGGAGCGGCGGTGGGCACGCTCGTCGCGGAGGCCGGACTGCAGCCCCCAGCAGGCGCCGCGCGGCAGGAGCGGGGCATGCCGGGCCTTGTAGTCCGGCCTGGGGAGGGTCAGCCGCGCGGTGCGGGTGGCTGGGGCCTCTCTGGCCGGGGCCTGGGGTGGCTGGCTGTCCCGGCCCCGCGGCGGGTCTGGGCCGGGAGGTGGACGGGCGGGAGCCACGACGGCCGCGCGGAGCCCAGGCCCCCTGCAGGCTCTGATCTCCGCCGGGCGGCCGTTTGGCGGGAGTTTCGTCCACCTCGCTGGCCAGCGGCCCCCGCGCCTCCCTGCACGGGCTGCAGGGGAGCCCCACCCACGCCCGCCCTCGCCCCCGCCTCTCCCGGGCCCTGCACCCGCTCCCGGCACCCGGCCCCGTGCTGCCTGCCTCCCCCAGCATCCCGCCCTCCCTGGATGTCACTGGGCGGGGAGGTCACCTCGCTGGGAGGCAGCCAGCCCTCTGCTGGCCACGCCGCTGCTCTGCCCACCTCTCAGGGCGGAGGGCTGCCTGGGGGGTGGGGGCAGCTTCCCCGGGGGTCAGGCCAGGCGTGGAGGCCACAGCGGCTCTGCACCTCTGGCTCTGAGGTCTGGGCTGCAGCCTGAGTTTGCCTGCAATTGTCCACCTGCGAGTGGGCAGTGTCCGCCGCCCCCCAGCACCCGCCCCTGCCTCCCGGTTGCCGCTCAGCAATGCTGGGCCGCACTTTTTCTCCCAGAGAAGCGGGGCCACAGGTGGGGCCTTTGCATTTAATGCGTCCCACCGCCCTGCTCCTCCTGGCACAGGCCTGGGCTCGGGTCCTCCAGGAGAAGGGGGAGAGGGGAGGGGGGAGTTCCCAGCCTGCACACCAGGGGGGCTGGGCGGTGGCAGGTTTGAGACGGTTGAAGGCCAGGGGTGGCCAGTGCAAACCGGAACTCGGTGCCCACCTACCTGGGGGACTGGCGATGCGGCTGGAAGCCCAGCCGAGGGGGGTCACCCACCCCCGGGCCTCCAGGGACCCCCGGTCAGCCTCTCAGGGCCGGCTCCGCAGTCCTCCGAGCGCGGCCCACGTGGGAATGACCGTGGTCCGGGCGGGTGGGAGCTCTAAGGTTCCCACTTTGCCTCCCTCCACGGGGGGAGGGTTTTCTCGGAGGCACGGGTCAGCCCTTCGCGTTTCTGCAAGTGGACTGGCCACGGGCCTCACCGCGCCCCTTCGGCGTGGCCCCCGGGGGCCGGCTGGCGGCCCTGGGAAGGGGGAATTGCTCGGGGAGCCGGGAGCCGCCTGCCGTCCAGGGCCGCCCTGTGGGCTCCCTGGCAGAGGCCCTCAGGGTATTCTTAGCTGTGGGCACGCCCTCTGCGGGAAGCTCCTTGGCCGCTGGGGGCCGTGCTGGTCAGCGAGGACAGACCTCTGTCAGCCCAGCCCCGGCCGGTCCGCAGCCCGGAGCCCCTGCCCCATCTGACCCGCTGGCTCACCGACTGGCTCCTCTGTCGGCTCTGCCCTGGCCTGAGCCTCCGAGGAAAGCTGGGACTCTGTTCTGGACTAGCCCTTCTTGGGGGCACCCGGTCAGCGGGCAGGTCCCCGGTGCAAGCACCAGGGACGTTCCCCTGTCGCCACCCATGGGTGGGTGGCAGGGCCTGGGAGGAGCCGAGCTGTGGGTCCTGGAGCCCGTTCTTGGTGAGGTGCCCGCAGGGTCTTCAAGTGGCAGCAGCAGACGTCGGTGCCCACGACCCGAGTCCAGGAAGGAGCGTGTGGCGGGCTGAGCCCCGGCCCCCGCCTCCCCGTCCGCTTCTCCACGCCCGCGTTTGTCTCGCCCGCAGGTGGGTCGCTGACCAAGCTGGCCTACTACTCCACGGTCCAGCACAAAGTCGCCAGGGTGCGGTCCTTCGACCACGCCGGCCAGGTGAGCGGGGGACCCGGTGGGCGGGCTCTGGCGCCAGCCCCAGGCGGAGGCGCCCCGGCCTCCGGGCTGCGTTCCCCTCCCGCCCGCACACAGACACACACACCCCCCCCTGCCCCAGGACGCGGAGCAGGACAGCGAGTCGCCCTATGAGATCTCCGTCCAGGAGGAGGTGTCGGCCCGGCTGCACTTCATCAAGTTCGAGAACAGCTACATCGAGGCCTGCCTGGACTTTGTCCGCGACCACCTGGTCAACACGGAGACCAAGGTCATCCATGCGACCGGGGGCGGGGCCTACAAGTTCAAGGACCTCATCGAGCAGAAGCTGGGGCTGCGGTAAGGGGACCCCCCGGGCCCCGGGGCGTGGGGTGGGCGCCTCCGTTCTCGGGGTCGGCTGGGAAGTGGCGGTAGCTGAGGTAGCCGGCTCCTGCACCCGCCCTGGGTCATGGGAGTAGATTGGGGGCCCTGGGGCGAGGCTCCGGGCCAGGCTGCTGCAGAGTTCCGGTGGCCGAACCCCGAACCCCAAGAGGACAGAAGGTGCAGGAAATGGGGAGGTACCAGGGCTGCAGCCCTTGGAGGCAGAGGTGGAGGCGGGGCCATGGGTGGGGGCGGGGCCTCAGGCGCACTCAGGGCTCAGGGGCCAGCAGGCAGGTGCCCTCAGGACAGAGGGCCGCTCACCTTGCGGGCTGCTCTGCCTCGGACCCGGGTCTTTGGGGCTAGGGGCTGCACTCAGCTGCAGGAGAGCGCCGGGGAGACGGGGCGCGGCTGTGGGCGGGCTGACTCAGGGCCGCTTCGCGCGCAGGGTGGCCAAGGAGGACGTGATGACGTGCCTGATAAAGGGCTGCAACTTCGTGCTGAAGAACATCCCGCACGAGGCCTTCGCGTACCAGAAAGACGCCGACCCCGAGTTCCGGTTCCAGACCAACCACCCCCACATCTTCCCCTACCTCCTGGTCAACATCGGCTCGGGCGTGTCCATAGTGAAGGTGAGCTGGGCCCGGCGTGCCCCGCCCTCGCTGGGTGCGTGGCCAGGGCAGGGGGCACGGACAGGGAGTGACTCAGCCTGGCCCTTGTGGCTATGGGCACGAGCCCCGGACAGAACGCTCCCGGCATCGGTGCCCTGAGCCCTCCCAGACGCGGCCGTCACGAACACGGTCCCGCCAAAACCGGTGTGGCTCAGTGGATAGAGCGTGGGCTTGCGGATTAAAAGGTCCCAGGTTCGATTCCGGCCAAGGGCATGGACCTTGGTTGTGAGCACATCCCCAGTGGGGGGCGTGCAGGAGGCAGCTGATGGATGTTTCTAACTCTCTATCCCTCTTCCTTCCTCTCTGTATTACAAAATCAATAAAATATATTAAAAAAAAGAGAGAGAGAGAACACAGTCCACGTGCCTGGGGGCACCCTGGCCGCCGTGTCCCGGGGACCTGCGGGGGGCTGGGCTGCTCACTAGCACTCCCACCCCTCGGCCCAGGTGGAGACGGAGGACAGGTTCGAGTGGATCGGCGGCAGCTCCATCGGAGGCGGCACCTTCTGGGGGCTCGGGGCCCTGCTCACCAAGACACAGGTACGGGCCCAGGCGGGGCCCTGGCTGTGGCTTCCCCTCCTCGGGAAGGGCTGGCACCTGCCGGACGGAGGCCGGGCCGGGCTGGGGCTGTTACAAACGGGCTCCTTCCTCGGCCTCGCCCCCACTGCCCCGGGTCCCTGAAGGGGGTGCATGCAGTCGGCCAGCACACAGCCCGGCTGGGGGTCCCTGGGCCCGTCCGTCTCCCTCGCCCCGTGGGCTTGGCTGCGGGGGGCCCAAGGGTCCTTCCCGCTCCCACGCCTCACGGCTCCCCTCGGCTCCCCTCGGCTCCTCCCTGCAGAAGTTCGACGAGCTGCTGCATCTGGCCTCCAGGGGGCAGCATGCCAACGTGGACATGCTGGTGCAGGACATCTACGGCGGCGCCCACCAGACGCTGGGCCTCAGCGGCAACCTCATCGCCAGCAGCTTCGGGAAGTCGGCCACCACCGACCGAGGTACCGTCTGCCCCCCGGACCCCCCACCCTGCCCCCCTCCCCCTCCCGCCGGTGCCCGGGGCTTCCTGCCCAGCAGCCTCTCGGTCCCCCAGAGTTCTCCCCGGAGGACATGGCCAAGAGCCTGCTGCACATGATCAGCAACGACATCGGCCAGCTCGCCTGCCTCTACGCCAAGCTGCACGGCCTGGACCGCGTGTACTTCGGCGGCTTCTTCATCCGCGGCCACCCGGTCACCATGCGCACCATCACCTACAGCATCAGCTTCTTCTCCAAGGTGCGGCCCCGACCTGCTCCCAGGGCCTTGCAATGAGCTGCCCAGCTCATTTTAGGGGAGGGCGCCCCTGCCCACGTGCCCAGCCTCCTGCCCTTTCCCCCGGCGACACCTGCGTCCTGAGCCCGGGCACCTGCTGATGGGAGCTGGGCTGGTGACCGATGGTATGCGTCCCAGGGGCCGCCTCCCTGTGAGAGCGGCAGACGAGCCCGGGCCCTGTCGGCAGGGCTGGGCCCGCAGGGGCACGGCTGGCGGACGGGAGGAGGGGCGGGTGTTCATCCCATGGAGTCATCCCTCCACCCTCCCCCCGTGTTCCCCAAAGGACGGCTCTTCCTCTGCGTTTGATCCAGTCCCGTTGGCATATCTCCAGCGGCAGAGGGGCCGCCTGGCGGGGGGCAGGGGGCAGAGAGGGGGGGAGCAGGTGGACTTAGCGGCTCTGCATCGCAGGGGGAAGTCCAGGCGCTGTTCCTGAGGCACGAAGGCTACCTGGGCGCCATCGGGGCGTTTCTCAAAGGAGCCGAGCAGGACAGTGAGTGGGGTGCCGGAGTGGGCGGGGGGGCGGGGTCTGGCCTGGGCCTGGGCCGGGGGTCGTGAGCACAGGTGTGGGGTGCGGCGGGGCTGGCCTGTGCGGAGGGGGAGGGTGGCTGCGGGGTGGGTCCCAGCCCTACATCAGGCCCCCCTGTAAACGGACATGGTGGCCTGCGTGGCACAGGATGGCCCTCCCTCATCCCATCTGCTGGGGGGTGGGGGGGCGCCAGGCCAGCCCTTGGCTGTGACTGCCCTTGTGGGCCTGCGTGTGACAGAGTCCGGTCCCAGTGAGGGACATGGGGCTCGAGGCAGGCGCTGCGAGCCTGGCCTCACCTCTGAAGGCACCCCCCACCCCTCCTACCCCCGCCTCCTCGCTGTCGGCCAAGGGCCTTCCTCTCTGTCCTTCCGGAAGACACCAGAGGCCCGGGCGGGTGGCGTGGTTGGTGGGCAGTGTCCTGTCCACCAAAGGTGCAGGTTCCACCCCTGCAGGGAGGGCACGGTGCACCCGGAGGCAGCGATGGGTTCCCTGCAACACCTAAGCCTGTCGCTCCCTTTGTTTCTCCCCAAAATCAGTAAAACCCCCCCTCCCTCGGGGAGGGTTCCGTACATGAGTAAAGACGCAGGACTGGGTCCCAGCGGCGGCCCTGCCAGGCGCTCAGGAGGCCCCCCGGGGTGCTGGTCACCCCGCCGCGCCCCTCAGTCGCTCTCTCAGGAAACCAGGGAGGGTTTCAGGGAAGCTTCAGAGCGCTCGGTGGCCACGCCATAGGTCACTGCCAGGGACAGTGCGGCGGGAGCAGGATCACCGACTCCTGATCACCGGCCCCTGATCCCCAGATCTGTGCGTGGCCTTCCCGGGGCATGGCCTCCCCGGGCGGTGGCATCCTGAGTCACCTCTCCGCCGGTGCCCGGGTGACGCTGCTTCTCTCCCCAGACCCCGACCAGTACAGCTGGGGCGAGAACTACGCGGGCAGCTCCGGGCTGATGAGCTCGTCCCCCGAGCTGGGCCCCAGCCAGGGCGCCAAGAGCGGCACAGTGAGTGGGCTCTGCCTGCCGGGTCCGCGCTGGGGGGGGGGGGGGAGGGGAAGGGGAAGGGGAGCGTGGTGCCGGGTCCTGGCACTGGGCAGGAGGCAGCCATGCTGACTTCCCTGCCCTCGAGGCCTCAGACAGCGGCCGGCGCCCGGAGCCTGCAGGCCCCCGGTGTGCGGAGGAGGGGCCTCTCCCGTGGGCCGTCCCCAGCCGGGCCGGGTTAGCACCCAGAGTCACAGGGGCCGCGCGGTTCCCGGCCGGGTCTGTGTGGTCTCACGCCGATGGGCTTTCCTCCTCAGCGTCCACTCAGAGGCCAGCGGGTGGGGTGGACTGGGCACGGTGGCCTGGACCCCTCGGGGCAGAGCGGGGGAGCAGCTTTGGACGCTGGTGTGTGGCCAGCGGACACGCCGTGGGGAGAAAGGAGCCGGCAGCCTGTCCCCACGGCATCCTGTGGCCTTGCCATGGCTCTGGCACTGGGCAGAGGCTGAGGGGCCAGCGCCCACGGCGGAGGGGTGGGGGGAGCTGTGCAGACCAGAGAAGCACAGGCCAGTGTGGAGGATGGGGGTGGGGGGTCATGGATGCAGAGGAAAAGGCCAGTGGGTGCGGGAGAGGCCCTGGGCGTCACGTCACGTGGCAGGAAAGCCGTGGGGAGAGGTGGTGGCGGGAGGGTGACGTGGCCGGTGGGCCGACCTCGCGTGGAGCAGACGGGATCCAGCGGGCTGAGGGCCCTGGCGGGTGGGGGGACCCCAGTTGGGAGGCTCCGCCGGCCTCTCCCCGGGCGGCCCGTCAGCCTCAGGAAGAGCCCGGCTGACCTGCCCGCCTCCCGCCACAGTTCGACCTCCTGGAAATGGACCGACTGGAGCGGCCGCTGGTCAACCTGCCGCTGCTCCGGGACCCGGCGTCCTACGTGCCCGACACGGTGGACCTCACGGACGACGCCCTGGCCCGCAAGTACTGGCTCAGCTGCTTCGAGGAGGCCCTGGACGGGGTGAGGGGCCGAGCGCGGCCGGGTGGCTGCAAAGCCCCGGTCCCAGGCAGTGACTGGTGCGGGGAGGCGTCGGGGGCTGGTCCCCTGAGGGCAGGGCCTCCTGCTCCTTGGGGAGCGGTGATTCCTGGGGTTCGGGGGCGTGAGCTGGGACGAGGCCTCAGTGGGGTTTGTTTTGTGGTTTATAGAGCCCTGGCTGGACGCTGTGCTCAGGTGTGGGAGCAGCCGGCCCTCCCTCCGCCCCTGGGGGACCCTGGGGTCAGTTTTTAGGGGAGGGTCGCCTCCTGCCCGGGACCCTCACGGGCTCTGAAGACACTCCAAGCCCCTGGGGGCGGGGCCGGATGACAGGGGTCTGAGCCTGGGGTTGGCAGCCATGATGCCTGTCCCCACCTGGCAGAGACCTAGCTGGAGGACCTGCCACACAGGCAGGCATGGCCCCCAGCGCTCCGTCCACGCACGGGGCCTCGGGCATTGCTGACCCCGGGCTTTGCAGGTGGTGAAGCGAGCGGTGGCCAGCCAGCCAGAGTCCGCGGACGTGGCCGAGCGGGCGGAGAAGTTCCGGCACAAATATTGGGACAAGCTGCAGACGCTGCGGCACCAGCCATTGTGAGCCCCGCGCCCCTCCCCGTGCCAGCTGCTGCAGCCTCAGTGGCCCAGAGCCACGCCCCCCGCCTCCCCCCTCCCGCCTCCCTGAGCCCGCTGCCCCCCCTCTACTGCTGTGAGGGTGGCCGGACAGGGCGCCTGCCCGTCAGCCCCTCCGCCTGCTCTGTCCCCAGCGCCTACGGGACCCTGACAGTGCGCAGCCTCCTGGACACGAGGGAGCACTGTTTGAACGAGTTCAACTTCCCCGACCCCTACTCCCAGGTGAGGGCGTCCTGCCAGCCTGCGGGCTGGTCCCAGCCCCGACCCCAGCGCGGGGCGGGCTGCATCGGGAGCAGCGCCTGCTGAAGGGCTGCAGGTCGGAGGCCCTGGGGGACCCGGGCAGAGAGCTCTGCTGGGGCTCACCCTCGGCCAGTCGGGGTGGCGAGGGGGGTCCCGGGGCGCAGGACTGGGCTGTGGACGGGTGGAGCCAGGCACCTGCGGCCTCCCGGGGAGCGGTTCTCTGTGCGCCCGCCCCTGCCTGGCTTCCCGAGGCCGCGGGGCCTCACAGTCTGCCGTGCTCTCAGCAGGGACCTGCGGCCGGACGCAGGGTGAGGGGTGGCGGGCAGGCTCCACAGCCATCCGTGCCCGCCCCTCGCACCGTAGGGTCGGGTAGGGCCTGGGGGCCTGTGTGCCAGGACCTTCCGGCCAGGGCAGCGGCGCCTGTGAGGGTCCTGGCCCTCTGCCTGCCCTCGGTCACCCCGGGCCGGCCCAGCCGCCTGAGCCCGCCGCGCAGGCTCTGTGTGCCCGGGGCCAGACTCACACGGTGCCTGGCACCGCGGTGGCACTGCCAACGGGCCCGCCCAGGGTGCGAAGCTGGGGCGTGGGGCCAGGGCGAGCCCCTGCCCGCGGAGGGGAGCGCTGGCCGGGGGCGCGGCCCGCCCTCAGCTCAGCCCCGCCCGCAGGTGAAGCAGAAGGAGAACGGCGTGGCGCTGCGCTGCTTCCAGAAGGTGGTGCAGGCGCTGGACGCGCTGGCCTGGGAGGAGCGGCAGCTGGCGCTGGTGCGGGGCCTGCTGGCCGGGAACGTCTTCGACTGGGGCGCCAAGGCCGTGTCCGAGTAGGTGCCTGCTGCCCCTGTCCGTCCCCCCTCTCAGAACCCCTCCCCCCACGGCCCTCGGGGGTCCGGGTGGGTCACCAGCAGCCCAGCCCCGGGCCCGGCCCTGAGGAGGCAGCAGTGAGGGGCCCGGGGGCCCGGTGGGCTCGGCTGCTGGGGGTTGGGGAGCCCCGTGCCCTTGGAGCGATCCCAGCAGCCCCTCCGTCCCCAGAGGGTGCCTGTGGGCCGGGGTGTGGGCGTGGGGCTGACCTTCCCACGGGCCAAGTCTAGGTGCCGGTCGCCGCGCGGAGTAGGCCCGGCGTCTGTCTGAAGTGGGAGGCGCCTCTCGGACCAGCGGCCAGGGCTGACCATGAGCCGGCCAGCTCGGCGGACAGGGAGCCTGCGCTGGGTCCTGGGCGTGAGACTTCTCTTTCCTCCCCTGCAGGGTCCTCGAGTCTGACCCCCAGTTTGGGTTTGAGGAGGCCAAGAAGAAGCTGGAAGGTAGGGCACCTCCGGGCCGGGCTGGGGCGGGGTGGGGGGTGGCCTGTGGAGGTGGGGGGGCCACTTCCCGGAGCCGCGGGGGGGAGGGGCGTGAGGTGACGGGGCGAGAGCGCTGACCGCACCCCCGTGTCCCCCAGAGCGGCCCTGGCTGGTGGACTCCTACGACTCGTGGCTGCAGAGACTGAAGGTACATGCGGCGGCCCCGTCCCAGGACCCCACACGCGGGACCAGCCGGGGTCACAGGAGGAGGGGGCGGGGGTCGGGGGCCCCTAAGTCCCGCCAACACCCAGCTCACGTCCAAGTCCACCATTCCCCGTCCCCAGCCTGACTCCCAGGGGGAGGACCACTGAGTAGGTCGCTGACCTCCGTTCAGAGGTGGTTGGGGCAGCGGCTGGCCCGCCCAGCGCCCGTGGGCTGCAGCCTCTGGCCCTCCGGCCCTCCTCCCTCCGCGGAGCGTGTGCGGGGCGTGTGCGGGGCGGGGTGGGCGCGGAGGGGCTGAAACGCTTGGCCGCGCCTGTGCCCAACGGAACGTCTGGTTTTGTCTTGCAGGGGCCCCCTCACAAATGTGCCTTAATTTTCGCAGATAACAGTGGAGTAGACGTCATTTTGGGAGTCTTCCCCTTTGTCAGGGAGCTTCTGTCTAGAGGGACGGAGGTGAGTGTGGGGCGCACGCGGGACCCTTGCCCGGCCGCTCCGCGCCGGCAGGTAGGTGCGGGGTGCGGGCAGCGGCGACCCCGAGGCGGGCGTCTGCGTGGACCGGCCGGCGCCCGGCGTCCCAGCCACGCGCTCCCCGCAGCTCCCGGGGCAGGTGGGGGGGGACAGGGGGCGGGGCGCGGCTGGGCCGGGGCAGCGGCGGCCGGGGTCCTTCAAACGCCCGCCTCGGGGTGTCTGCCGCAGGTCATCCTGGCGTGCAACTCGGGCCCCGCCCTGAACGATGTCACCTACGGCGAGTCCCTCCTCGTGGCCGAGCACATCGCGGCCATGGACCCTGTTGTCCAGTAAGCTGGGCGGGGGGCGTGGCCGGGTGGGGGGGCGGGGCCGGGAGGGGCCTGGGCCGCCCTCACGCACCGCCCTGTGCCCACAGCTCCGGGCTCCGAGAAGAGAGGCTGCTGCTCATGCAGACGGGCTCCAGCTCCCCGTGCCTGGACCTCAGGTACCGGCTGCTCTGCTCCCCCGGCCCCGCCCCGCCCCGGCCCGTGCAGTCACCCTCTGTCCCCGGCCCCTGCAGTCACCCTCTGTCCCCGGCACCATCGCGAGTGCTCTGGCTCTTTGCGGGCGGGAGACGTGGACACTGGGCGCCCGGCTCCGAGGCCGAGAGGGGCTGCCCGCCTGTAGCCGGGTCCCCTCGGCAGCTGGTCCTCGCTCATGCTCCGCCGGGGTCCGAGCATAGAGCCGGCCTGTGGCCCAGACTGTCCATCTCAGTCCGCCCGGCGCTCACCCAACCGGCGTCACCACGCCATGGCCCAGGCCACCACTGACCGCAGGCAGGAGGGCAGATCCACGGTGGGACCAGGTCCTTTATCATTTTTTTAAATATATTTTTATTGATACCAGAGGGGAAGGGAGAGAGCTAGAAACATCAATAATGAGAGAGGATCATTAATTGGCTGCCCCCTGCCTCCCCCGCTACTGGGGTCGGAGCCTGCAACCCGGGCCTGTGCCCTTGACCGTAGTCAAACCCGGGACTCTCCAGTCTGCAGGCCGGCGCTCTAATCACTGAGCCGCACCGGCCGGGGCGGGACCAGGTCCTTTAAAGTTCAGAGGCTTCGCGCTGTGACGTGGCAGCCGCTGCTCGAGGCGGGATGGGAGCCAGTCCAGAGGGGTCTCCGTGTCCCAGGGGCGGGGGGGGCGGCCACTCTGCGGCCGGAGCCCGCCTCACTGCCCTCCTCCCGCAGCCGCCTGGATGAGGGGCTGGCCGAGCTGGTGCGGGAGCGCGGCACGGACCTGGTGGTGATCGAGGGCATGGGCCGGGCCGTGCACACCAACTACAGCGCGGCGCTGCGCTGCGAGAGCCTGAAGCTGGCCGTGCTCAAGAACCCCTGGCTGGCCGCGCGCCTGGGCGGCCGGCTCTTCAGCGTCATCTTCAAGTTCGAGGTCCCGGCCGAGTGACCCAGCCGCTGCCCGCAGGCACCAGGGATGGACGGGACGGCAGCGGGGACACCCGCCCGCTATTTATGTTGTGCTTCTCGGCGCCAGCGGGCGCGGCCTCTCCTAATGTGGACACGCCCTCACGCCGCCGCCGTGTCCGCTGTCCGCTGTCCGCGCGGGAGCACTGCCCGCCCCGGGACATTCGCATCGGGATGTATTTAACTGTTAAATAACCTTTTATATATGTTAAATATGTATATGCCCGTGTCCGCGCACCGGCGCCAGGCACGCACCAAATAGAATTTCTAGAGCGAGACCCCAGCTTGTGCGTTTGCTGCGCGACCCTCCCAGGACGCTGGCAACGCGCCTCTCGCCCGCAGTCGCTCCCAGAACTGGGGCCCCGGCCGGTGGGTCTGGCTGGCTGCTGCCCCTCCCCCAGGGCTCTGTCCAGCCCCGCTGCACGGGGAGGGACAGACAGGCCCCAGGCAGCGCTCCCGGCTCCAGAGCGGGCAGAGCGGAGGCCTCGGGACCCTGGAGGCTCTCGGGCAGCAGGTGCCTCTTCACAGCCTACCGGACCTGTGGGTGTTGTCCCCGTGGACTGTGCCTGCGCCCACAGCCCTGCCCGGCCGCGTGGGGGCGCCCTGGGCCCAGCCTGGCAGTGGCTCCGCTGGCAGGAGCCCCTTTCCCCGGCTGCTCCCCCGACGGGGCGTGTCCTTGGGGTGCAGGCTGGAGCGTCTCACAGCACGCCTTGGAGGCGACCTGCAAGGTCCTGGGTGTGCGCCAGGCAGGAGGGCTGGGTCTATGGCATCTGTTGCTGAGGATTGCGGGGAGCCTGCCACCCCCAACCCGGGAGGAACCAGAAACGAGGGCTGGACGGGCTCGGGGGCAAGGTCACCGGCCTGTCCCCCCGGGACCCTGAGTGTGTCCCCCTTCCTGCCCGTCCTTCCTTTCCTTCCCACGGAGGCCCCCGGGGTCACTGCCCGCCGTGGAAGCCGGGCGCTGGGCCTGCAGGTGGCGTTGTGGGTAGTCAGGTCCCTGCACGCCCCTGGGCAGCAGGGCACGGGCGGGGCCGGTCAGCTCAGTCCTGGAGCAGAGATCACTGCTCCGGCCGCTACATGCCAGGACCCTTAGCGGGGGCCACAGAGCGGCTGCCCACACAGCAAGGGGAGCGTGTTGGTGGGAGCCATGCTCGGGAATTTACAGTCTCGAATGTCCACCCAGAGCAGGGACCCTGAAGAGCAAGCCAGGGCGGGCGGCTGGCACTCGTGGGCACTCACGGGCTGGGCACACGCACCCACACACATCCACACGGCAAAGACCCGGGAGACCCAGGCGGACTCGGCCCATTTTAATGCCAGAAGCTCTGTCTCTGTGACCATCTCTGTGCACGCGGTGCTGGAGTTGGGGCTGCCCGGGCAGAGGGCGGGCACCACGGGGCACGCCGCCCCGGGACCAGCATGTACCGTGTCCTGAGCCAACCCGGGACCCTGCGTGGCCGCTGCCTGGTGGCCGCTGGGCTCTGCTCAGGGAGGGAGCGGGCACCGGCGCAGCGATGGGTCACAGTCTGAGCAGGAGGCTGGCAGCGCCCTTGGGGCTGGGCACGTCCCCGCCAACACCCTCCGGGGCCGCAGAGCAGGCGCCCTCCTCGGGGAGCCCCCCAGGGTCCCGCCGCCGCCGCTCCTGGGCCCGGCGCGCCCGGCTGGCGATGGCGCGCACGCGGCTCTGGCTGCGGGAGGAGCGGCGCCGGAAGCCAGGGCCGCCCGCCGCCCCCTCCCCATCCCCTTCCCCGGCCAGGCCCAGGCTGGTGGGCGAGGTGATGTCCCCCGCCCGCTGGAAGCCGGTGAGCCAGAGCAGCTGCTCCATCAGGGGGTCCCCCCGGGCCGCCCGCCCCCCCGGCCCCTCCCCCCCGGCCGGACCCAGGCCGGGGTCCAGGCGCCGGCGAGGGCCCGGGAGGCGGGGGGCGAAGTCGTCGGCGGTCAGGTCCCCCAGGCTCTTGGACTTGGCCGACGTGGGGGGGCCGTCCCCGAGACCGGACGGGGGGAGGCCCCCCCGGGGGGCGTGGGGCCGGGGCCGCAGCGCGTCGGGGGCCCCCGGTAGCTGGCCCGCGGCCCGCAGGTTGGGGTGGGACTGGCTCTTGGCCGCCGACAGGAAGTCCAGGCGGGCGGCTGGAGCCGAGCGGGGCCGGAGGGGCCGGCGTCTGGCCAGGGCCCCCAGGAGGCTGTCCCGGCCCAGGCCCGGGCCGCCCGGCAGCGCAAGGTCGACGGCCGTGTCGCCGGACGACAGGCTGGAGGAGGAGGACACGCTGTCCCGGAGGCTGCCG
This sequence comes from Lasiurus cinereus, assembly GCA_011751065.1. Lineage (NCBI taxonomy): Eukaryota > Metazoa > Chordata > Mammalia > Chiroptera > Vespertilionidae > Lasiurus > Lasiurus cinereus. Next base: position 23,641 of record JAAGEH010000196.1, on the reverse strand, counting down.
GGGTCCGGCCGCTGCCAGAGCCAGTCTCCGCCCGTGGCGTCCGAGTGCAGGGCCGTTGCGGGCCCTGCCAGGGACCGGCGTCCGCCCAGGGCCTCCGAGAGCACCTGCCACTGGCTCTTGGCCCTCCTGACCGAGGGCACGGGGTCCGGGGCCCGGGCGTGGCCCCTGCTGTCCGTCTGGCTGCCGGGCGCCCCCTCCCAGGCTCCACCGGGGCCCGCCTGCCGCCTGCCGTGGGGGGCTGGCTCTGTGTCCCCCTGGCTCCCGGTCCTGAGCCGGAGGGGCAGCCCGGGGTGGTGTTCGGCCTCGGGGGCGGGGCCCGTGGTGCACCAGGGCCCCCACTGGGCGGGGCGGGGCGGGGCGGCCGGCTGAGGCAGGGGCCCGGGGCCCGGCGCTGGCTCCTCAGCAATGGTCTCCAGGCTGCACAGCGAGGAGACCGACCTCTGCATGGAGAAGGGGCGGGGATCTGCGGGGAGACGGAGAGGGGGGTGTGGGGTGCAGCCCAGGCCCACAGGCCCCCGGTGACCGGGCACCGCCAGGGCCCACGGCGGCTGCACCCTGCCCTCCACTCCGCTGCCGCTGGGCCCTCCAGGCAGGGGCCGCACAGGGCACATGGGGCCACACGGGGCCCACACAGGGTCTGCACAGGGCACACACAGGGCACATGGGGCCACACGGAGCCCATATGAAGCCACATGGGCACACGGGTCTCGCACAGAGCACACGGAGCCTGCACAGGGCACCATGGGGCCACACGGAGCCCACACAGGGCACACAGGCCACACAGGGCACACAGGGCCACACGGAGCCCACATGAAGCCACATGGGCACACGGGTCTCGCACAGGGTACACGGAGCGCGCACAGGGCACACGTGGCCCACACAGGGCACATGGGGGCTGAACAGGGCATACGGGCCACACAGGGCCACACGAAGCCACACGGGGCACATGGGTCTCGCACAGAGCACACGGGGGCACACGGAGCCCACACAGGGCACACGTGGCCCACAAAGGGACACAGGGCCACATGGAGCCCACACGGAGCCCACACAGGGCACACAGGCCACACAGGGCACACAGAGCCACACGGGGGCACATGGAGCCCACACAGGGGCACATGGGGCCCACACAAAGCCACACAGGGGCACAGGAGCCACACGGGGCTCGCACAGAGCACACGGAGCCCGCACAGGGCATCATGGGGCCACACAGGGCACACAGGGCACACGGGGCTGCCCCATTACCTGGCACTTGGCTGCGCTCAGTTCCTAACTACGGAGGCCGCATGGGGACAGAGAGAAGCGGGTGGTCAGCGTGGGGTGGGGCCGGCCGGCGGGCAGAGGGACAGCAGGGGGTGCAGGGAGGGGAGCAGGACAGCTCAGCTTCGCCCTCCCAGCCCAGGACCCGCCCCCACGGCCAAGCGCTGTCCCCCGCCGTCGTCACAGACCAGGCCGTGACGGCACCGCAGGGCCCGGTGCGCGGGGAGGCTGCGACGTGGCCCACAGCAGGGCTCGGAGCCCCGGCTGGAGCCAGGGGGACCGTGGGGTAGGGGCAGGGCAGGGCACTGCAGCCTGGCCTGGGAGGGAGACTGTGAGGGAGGGGCCGGGGGGGCTGGAAGCTGCCCGGGTCCTGGGAAGGCCGTCAGGAGCAGCCAGGCCGGCGGGGGAGCGCCAGGGGCACAGGGCCAGGTCCCAGTGTCCGTGCTCCGGCTGCAGGCCTCAGGGCAGCGCCTGGCTTCAGTCCCGCCCCCGGAGGACACTCCGGGGTGAGGGCGCTGGGGCTGGACCTGCTCTCCCTTCCCGGGGCCCTCGGGGATGGACGGGGCCCCCAAGAGCAAGAGGCCGGGGCCAGGCGGGGTCAGGCAGGGGTGGGGGCTGGGGCCGAGGGGAGGCCATCGGAGCGGGGGGAGGCGGCACGGAGCACACAGGAGGGACCGGGGTCGGCAGTCGGACGCGAAGCACAGGGAGCAGGTCTGCCAGGCCATGCGGAGGGCACGCCACGGGGAGGGGAGGGGCTCCCGGTCTTACCGGTGGAGAACATGGGGGATTTACTCCTAATCTCCTCCAGCTTTTGAATGAACAGGGCGTTCATCTCCCTCTGCAGGGCCCCCGGCGGCCGGCGGGTGCCCTCGGGCCAGCGGGGGGCCCCTTCAGGGCTGACAGAGCCCGGGGCCGCGTGGGGGACCCCCAGCAAGTCTGCCCGGGCACAGGGCTGCCGGCCGATGGCCTCGGGTTCGCCCCGGGGCCCCGGGCTGGGGGGCCGCCCCCTCTGCCGGCTCTCGGGGTCCTCGCCACCGGCACAGGAGCCCACCACGCACTGCATGCAGGCGGCGGCCATCCCAGCCGGCCCGGCGCCCTCGGGGCCACGCGGCGGCCGCCCCTGCCCAGGGCTCCTCTCCGTCACCGCCGGCAAGGCCTTACCTCGGGGGCCGGGGTCTCGGGGCTCCTCCCGGGCCAGGACCTCGGGGGCCCGGCCGGGGCTGGAGGGCGCCACGTCCGGGGCCTTCTCACCCTCGGAGGAGCCGGCGTCCCGCGGGCCCAGGGCCGGCTCAGGGAAGGCCTTGGGGCCGGGCTTCTGGCTCTTGGCGGGGGCGCTGGCCGTGCGCCGCAGGAGCCGCTGGCTGACGGAGGGCCGGGGCGCGGGCCGCCCAGCAGCATGACTGTCCAGGGAGCCGGGCTTTGGGCCGCGGAGAAACAGACCTTTGAGGCCCAGAGCCTGCTTGACCTGCAAGAGAAGGAGGCCACGTAGCCGGCAGCCGGGCCCGGGGACAGGCCCAGCCCAGCCCAGCCCAGCCCAGCCCAGCTGCCCTCAGGCGGGCGGGCGGAGGGTCAGCCCTCAGAGGGCACCGTAGGTACGCCAGGATGGGGCTGCTGGGGGCTGGGTGGGGAGAAGGGTCTCCAGGAGCCTCTACCAGGGACAGCGGCTGCTGTGGCTCAGCGCTGACCAGGTCTGAATGGGGTGGGGGGAAGGGGAGAGAAGGGAGGATGGGGAGCCAGCAGGAGCTGGTGGGGTCTGCAGGTCTGAGGGCAGACAGGACCCCCAGGGCTATCCCCAGCAAAGGCCTAGCAACCTGGACCCTGTGCCACCCCGCTGGGCACCTGCCCCTGACTGGCAGCTGGGTGCCCACAGGGCGGCGCTGATGTGGAGAGAAGGCGGGCTGAGGACCAGGGGAGGTAGCCCCACCGGGCACTGCAGACAAGAAGCAGGCACAGGCAGGTGCAGGCCGGTCTGCTCTGCTCTCCCTGCCCCTGCCCCCCTGCCCTTTCCAGCCCCCCCCCCCCCCCCCCCCCCACTACACGTAGCCCAAGGGCAGGGCTCACGCCAGCTCGGTGCCCCTGGACCAAGGACGGCAGCAGGGGGAGAGGGGGTCCCCGGGACCGGCGGGAGCGTGCCAGCGCGTCCCGCAGCTGCAGCTCGAGGGCACCGAGGCCAGGCCGGAGGGTCCTCGCATGCAGAGACCCGGGCAGAGGCGTGTGAGTGGCCAGCGCTTGAATCCGCTTCTGGATTCAAGGTCCCAAATGCAGGGCAAGTGGCCCGCGTCGGCTGGAAAGCCGTTTAGAAGAAGGTCCAGGACTGGAGCTCGGAGCACCCGGTCCCGGGGACCTCCCCACCCGGCCCTGGGAGTCGGGAGCACACGGGGACACACGAGGGGTGCAGAGAGGGGTACAGAGAGAGCTGGCAGCGTGACGGGACAGGGGCGAGGCTGAGGGGCCCACGGGAGGCCTGGCCAGTCCTGGACCTGCTTCTAAACGCCGTCTGGGGGAATGGCCCGCGGGACCCGGGACCCAGACCCCGCCACGACCCGGGTCACGGGAGCGCCCAGGCCGTCCCCGCGGGCTGCCGGGGGTCACGGATGCTCACGGCCGCCCGAGCATGCGGGTGGGTGCTGTGCCCCGCGCCCCGCGCCCGGTACCTGCGAGCTCCTAAGGGGCTTTGCTCCTAAGGGTGGACGGGGGCCTAGCGCACACTGTAAGACCAAGAGACAGAGCGGCGGTGTGAGGCACCGACACACGACGGACGGACGAACAGACGGGCAGACAGACGGATAGACGGCGGAGGGCTGGGAAGCTCGAGGAGCCCGCATCCGGCCGGCAGCTCGGCCCCGTGGAGCGTGGCAGGAGAGAGACGGTGAGTGCTGGGCTGCCCGGGCCCTGACACCGGCCCCAGGACCTTGGAACCCTGATGGCCGGGAAAGGGAGGCCAGACCCCACCCAGCAGAGGCGGGGTGCTGGGGGGTTGGGGTGGGGCAGAGCCAGGCCACGCCTTCTGCGGAGGGTGAAGAGCCGGGACCCTGAGGGGCAGTGGGGGCTCAGGAGACGGACGGGAGGGTGGCGGGGCCTTGGACGGCCGGGCTGTCCAGCTCAGTGCCCGTGGCCGCCGGCGCCCGCAGCTCAGGTGCCCTCATCACCCGCCATGGTGGAGAGACGGGCCTGCAAGGTCACCCCTCAGTCTCAGGGCCGGGTCCCTGTGGGAGGGGGGGCTGCGGGCGGACCGCAGAGGACTCACCTTACCGCTGACGTCGCTGACGGCCACGTGGACAAAGATGGACGCCTCCTCCATGCCCTCCAGGTACACGTGCCGGTAGCCTGGAACGGCCGGCCGGTCAGGCTCGCCCTGCGCCCCCCCCACTGCACCCCTAGCCCCGAGGGCCTCCACAACCCCTAGCCCAGTCCTGGGCTGCCTCCTCAGGAAGCCGGGGGAATGGCCCGTCCATAGGGACCTCGTCCTCCTCCTGCGGGTGGAGGGGGGGTCCCCCGCCGGAGGGCCCTCCCAACAATGGGGGCCTTTCCCACAGCTCCCACGGGGTCCCCAGGCCCACCTGAGGCCGGAGCCAGCTCCCAGGGGAAGCTGAGCCCCACCCGGCCCTGGCCCCTCGGCGGCCGCAGGGGACCCGTCTCCGGGGGACCTGGGCCGGGCTCTGCCCTCCGCGCCCGCCGCCCCTGCCCACCTGGCATCATGCTGCTGAAGGCCAGCGTCCTCTGGCCGATGAAGTCGCGCCCGATGGGGTCGTGGTCCCAGACCAGGAAGCGCACCAGGGCGAGGTCGGGCATGTGCACCACGAACACCAGTGTTTCCTCCCACATGGGGTTGAAGCCTGGAGGCCGCCAGGAGGAGGTGTCACCTCCTTCCCCTCCCCCCAGCCGCCCAGCTCCAGCCCGGAGGCCAGCTGGGCCCACGGCTCCCTCCCGGACGGACGGACGGACGGACAGGGTCGTTGCTGAGGGGAGCCACCCTGGGAGCCCGGATGGGTGACGTGGGTGCAGGCCAGGCCCGGCGGCAGGGGCAACACGCCTCACCATTGTCGTCCACCACCCGCGTCTGCTCCTTGCTGCAGTCCACCGGGAGCCCGATGACCTCCACCTCCACGAAGGGGTCGATGATCTGCGCGGAGCACAGGGTGATGGGGCCGGCCGGGCGCCCCCGCCCCCGCCCCCGCCCCGCGCCCCTACCTCCGCCCCCGGCGCCCTCCTACCTCCCCGCGGTCCCCCAGCATCGAGTCGCGCGGCTTGGGGAGCTGCTGCCCGCTGATGATCCGCAGCACCAGCTGCTTCTTGAGCTGCCCGGGCAGGGGGTCCTCGGAGTTGGGGTTGAAGATGCCTGGGGGGAGGGGCGGAGGGGTCAGAGGAGGAGGAGGAGGAGGAGGAGGAGGAGGAGGAGGAGGAGGGTCCTGCGAAGGCCAGGCCCCCCCCCCCCCGTGCCAGCGGGACCCCGCCGTGCGGCCCGCCCCGCCCCTCACTCCGGCCCGCCGGCCCGGCCCTCACCCTGGCACATGCACGGGGGCTTGAGCACGTAGCCGCAGTTGCCGTTGGCGCTGAACTTGGCGCGGTTCAGCTGCAGCATCCGCCCCTCTGACTGGTAGTTCAGGGCGACTGCGGGCGGGACCAGAGGGGCGGTCTGTGCCGGCCTGGCCTCCCCGCCCGGCACGCCGCCCACGAGCCCGGGGCCGCTGACCCAGGGGTGCCTGGGCCTCGCAGGTGCCCTCAGGCACTGGGACCGGAACCCCGCCCCGCCCCGCCCGCGCCAGGTCAGAACACTGGGCAGGTCCAGAGCCGCAGAGAAAGGCGAGCAGAGGCGCTCGGAGCACAACCGCACCCCTTCAGGCCTCCGTTCACCCCCGACCTCTGTGACCCCCGACCTCCATGCCCCCTGACCTCTGTGACCCCTGACCTCTGTGCTCCCTGACCTCCGTGACCCCCGACTTCTGTGCTCCCTGACCTGCGTGCCCCCCGACCTCTGTGACCCCTGACCTCCGTGCCCCCCGACCTCCATGCCCCCTGACCTCTGTGACCCCTG
>JAAGEH010000196.1:0-17249 GCA_011751065.1 Lasiurus cinereus | reverse complement strand
GCCCCCCTGACCTCCGTGCCCCCTGGCCTCTGCACCCCCCTGCCTCCACGCCCCCGACCTCCGTGCCCCCTGGCCTCTGCACCCCACCGCCTCCACGCCCCCCCAACCTCTGCCCCCCCTGACCTCGGCGCCCCGTGGCCCCGCGCCCCGGTGGCCTGCACGCACCCATGTGGCAGCCGGCGTTCCAGAAGGGCTGCGGGTTGTAGTTGCTGGAGTCCAGGCGGTAGGGGGAGGGGTAGACGCGGGACAGCTGGCGCTGGTTGAAGCGCAGGTACTGGGCCGGCCGCTGCTGCAGCACCTGCTGCGCCCTCGCCTCGCTGAAGGACGCCACCTGCCAGCTGGACGCCACTGCGGGCGCCGGGGTGTCAGGCCGGGCCCCCCCCGCCCCCGGTCCCCCGCCCCCCGGGGGCGCCTCACCCTCTGCGTCCACGTCCTGGGAGCCCACGGACTTCGTGTACTTCACCAGGTCCGACAGCGCCCGCGCCAGCTGCATGGTCTTCCTCTGCCGGACGGCCCTGCGGGGCGGGGGTGGAGGTGGTGGGGGGCGGTCAGGACCTGGGTTGGGGGGTCAGGACCTGGGTGGGGGGGGTCAGGACCTGGGTGGGACCCTCCCGCGCAGGCCAGATGGGCTCTGGGGCCAAGAGGCGGCTGGTTCACGGAGAATGTCCGTCGGCCCGTGTTCCAGGCGCCAGGACGGGCAGTGGACACACAGCGGACAGGCTCGGGGGTGACACACCGGGGGAGGGGCCGCACGGAGCCCCCAGGGGACACCTCTCTGACCTATGACCCGGATGGTGCTCTCGGAGCAAGCGCTGGGCCTGCCTGGCCAGCCGCCCTCCCCCCCCCCCCGGCCACTCCCCAGCCCCCACCGCCCGCCCCTCTGCCAGCCCTGAGCCCCCCTCGGCTGGCACATCTCACGTGGGCGTGGCCAGGACAGGGGCCCCTGTCTATTGGAGGGTCTGGGGGGCAGGCGGGCCCTGACCCTCGGTTCTGGCCGCCCTGCGGGTCCAGGTCCTCGTCCGCCTCTGCCCGGCCGGCCACCTTCTTCAGCTTGCTGCTCCTTTTCTGCGGGGGGGGGGGGGGGAGAGGGCGGAGTCAGGCCCACGGGAGGGGCAGGCGTCCTGTCAGCCGGGGCAGGTGACCCGAGCTGGGGCGCTGAGCCCCTGCTCCGTCAGCCCTGCCAGGGTCCAGGCCCAGCACCTGCCGCGCTGAGGCCGCCCGGAGGTCAGAGGACCGTGCCGGGCGGTGGGCCGAGGGCCCTGGGGCTGGAGGAGGGACAGCGGGCACAGGGGAGCAGCCCAGCACCCCCTGACCTTGCGCTTGGAGAGGCTGTGCAGGGGCAGCCGGCTGTCCCGTCTGCTGGCTCCCTCGTCCGGCCCGGACTCCACCTCCTCCTCGGCCTGCGAGTGGGGCGGAGGGAGGGAGGGAGGGAGACAGGGACGGGTGAGCCCAGCACAGGCAGGCGGTGGGGAGGCGGCTTCTGCAGGGAGCCAGGGCCTTCCCGGAGGAGGGGGCTGAGGCGGGGGGAGCAGGTGGGCGGCTGCAGCCCTTCCTGGGGGGCTGCCTGAACCTCACTACGTCCCGTCCTGTTCCCGCAGTGGCGGCCGCCCAGTGAGAGCCGCCCGTGGCTGGGATAGCCCTCGGCCGCGGCTGGTGCGACCCTCACGCAGCCCAGGCCTCCGCCGTGGCCGGCTCCCTCTCTAAGGCGGACCTCGGCTCCGCCCCCCACAGCTGCTCTGCTCCCCCGGCCGCAGGGACCCCTTCCCTGCCGGGCCCCTGCCCGGGCCCAGCCGGCCCACCCCTCCTAAAGCTCATGCACAGGCCCAGCCCCGCAAACCCCCGGCCCCGGCCCCCAGCCCCAGGCCCCTCCAGAGGTGACAAACGGGTCCAGCTCTGCTCGGGATGGGGGACCCCATCCTGACTCATCTGCGTCCAGGGTGGGGGTGCCCCTGAGGCTGAGCACACAGAGGCGTGTCCATGATGCCCACCCACAGCCTGGGCCCCCCTCAGCTTCTCTGTGGCTTTACCCGGTCCCCCCGGCAGGAGAGAGCAGTGCTGCCCCCCACGTCCTCACACCGGGAGGCTCAGCCCCAGCTTCCCCCTCCTCCTCCAAGAAGCCTTCCCTGAATGCCTCCCTCCTCCCCACAGGGAAGTTGCTCACACCAAGGCCCAGGGCCAGCCGCCTCCGTTGCCGCAGGTGTGCCCAGGGGCTGCTGGCCGAGGAAAGGAGGGCCCTCACTTTGCTGCCCAGCAGGGGCAGGGGCAGGGGGCCCAGGCCTCAGAAGGGACAGAGCAGCCACACAAACAGGGCAAACCGGCACTCAGCTGCCCCCTTGTAACATGGTGAAGGCTGTGGTCCTGTGCAGGTGTGCAAGAGTGTGCAAGAGTGTGCAAGAGTGTGCATGCCAAAACCAGTTTGGCTCAGTGCATAGAGCATCAGCCTGTGGACTGGAAGGTCCCAGGTTCGATTCGGGTCAGGGCATGTGTCCTGGTTGCGGGTACGTCTCCAGTGGGGGGCGTACAGGAGGCAGCTGATCGAGGTCTCTCTCTCTCATAGATGTTTTTAACTCTCTATCCTTCTCCCTTCCTCTCTGTAAAAAATCAATAAAAATATATTAAAAAATAAAAAAGAGTGTGCAGGTATAAGAGCCGGTGATGTGCAGGTGTTCAGGTATGCACGTATACATAGGTGTGCATGTAGGTGTGCATGTGCGTACAGGTTCATGTGTGCACGTGTTTCCTGCGCCTGGGTTCACATACACAGGTGCGTGCCGTTGTACACGAGTGTGTATGGGCATGCCGGTGCGCGCACGCGTGGGTGTGGGCGGGTACACACGGGTGTCTGCCAGGCACGCCGGCGTCTGCCGGGCTCACCTTCTGGCGCTCGGCCCGGCGCCCCGGCTTCCGAGGCAGAGGCAGCGCGGACACGGCGAGGTCGTCGAGGTCCTCGCAGTCGCGGATCTTGGACTCCTTGATCAGGGAATCCAGCTTCCGCTTGGCGATGTGCTCCACCCGCTTCCGGTTGGTGGAGGCCTGTGGCCCGGAGGCCTGGCGTCAGTCAGGATGGCGGAGCCGGGGCCGGGCAGGCCCGAGGGAGCCAGGGCCCGGCTCAACCGCTCCCACGGGGCCGGGCACACGCTCTCTCTTGCATCTCCCGGGGTCCTCCCCACCCTGACCCCCAGCGAGAGGCAGGCCCTGACCCCAGGCCCAATACCCCAGCTCCGCCTCCTGCAGCCGCAGGACATGGCCAACGCCCTCAGGATGTCTGCCATCCCCACGGGCTCCGCTCAGGGGCTGCAGGGAGGAGGTCGGCGAGCACGGCGCCCCCTCACCCGCACCCCCCACCCGCCCAGCAGCTCTGGGCCTGGGACCCCACTGGTCACCCGAGGAGACGGGAGGTGGGGACGGGCGGCCTGGCCCAGGACAGGGGGCTGGTCCGTGTCGCCTCCACACACCCTCTTGGGGCCCTGATGAACTCTGACCCCAGGCCCGGGCCCAGGCTGTGGGCCTCTGGGTGCTCGGGGCACAGGGTGGGCTCCCCGCTGCCTCGGGCCAAACGGCCTCGCAGGCAGGAGGCAGCCACCGGCTTCCTGAAACCCCGCAGCCGGGAAGCCTGCAGCTGGTGCCCACCCGGGGCCCTGGGGAGCCAGGTGTGGCCTGGAGGGGCCCAGTGGACAGGGCGCTAAGGAGAGGCTGTGGACACGCAGCACAGGCTCCTGGCTCCTCAGCGGCCGCCCTCTCTGGACGACCGGGCCCAGCGCTGCCCTGAGCCGTGAGGAGCGGGCCACGCCTGTGGGGGTGACCGCCGGGTGCCCATGGGACCGGCTGGCTCTTCCTGCTCAGTTCTCCGCGTTAGGGCGGGCGCTGCCTGGAGGCGGAGTGCTGCTGGTTTGTGGGAGGCGGGGCAGGACCCCTGGGCACCCAGGCGGGCGCTGGGGTTGGCTGGAGACGGGCAAGGAAGGGGCGTCCGGGGCTGTGCCCAGGCAGGTGCAGGTGGGGGTGGGGGCACCCCGTCCCCCAGCGCCACCCCCACTTGCTGAGGGCAGCCCGAGGAGGCAGCTGCTCAACAGCGCCCCCAGACTTGACTCAGAAATGGGAACCAGTCAGCTGAGCGGGTCACACGCTGGCGGGGGAACCGGATCCAGGGCTGTGGGGGCCTCAGGCCTCGGGCCGTCCATGTGCCCGGCAGCCAGTGGCCAGCACACGCCTCTGGCCACCGGTCCGAGCCCCTCTCTCCTGCCGCCCCCTGACCCCTGACCCCCGACCTCCACTCACATCCCCGTTGAGGAGCTTGCAGTCCTCGTCCATCTCATCCGCGCTGTCCTCGTCTGACACCTCGCCCGCCTCCGCGTCCTCGCTGATGTTGGGGGGCAGCTTCTTGCCCTGGGGGTAGGGGGACCGTGGGGGCTGGTCAGCCGCAGGGGCACGGGGAGGAGAGCTTGGCAGCGTGTGCAGGGTCCAGGCAGTGGGGCTGGGCCGGCCAGGCAGCCGTGGGAAGGGGACGCCTGTGGGTGCCCGCAGAGGTGCCCAGCCGGCGTGCCACCAGGGGGAGACTGAGGCCCAGCCCGTGGAGCGGGCCCTGCCCTCGCCTGCCCCCATTTTGTCCCCGTCTTGCACCCCCACCCCCACCCCCGCCCCGAGTCAGGGCCCAGCACGGTGCGCCCCGGCCCCAGGGGGCAGCGGGCAGACCTTCACCAGGATCTTGCCCTTGAGCATCTGTGGGGAGGGCAGCCGGGAGGGGTCCTCGCTGCTCACGGACGACAAGTCCAGCTTGTCCCCGAGAATGCCGGTCAGGTACTGAGCCATCTTCTTCTGCTGGACCACGCTGCAGTGGTTCTCGATGGACAGGATCACCGGGTACCTGCAGGGAGGGGGGGACAGCGAGGCCGAGGAGGTGGGCCCATCAGTGCAGACCAGGGCCCTGCTGCACCGAGTGATGGGGTCTCCTCATGCCAGGAGCCCAGATGCATGGGGCTGCCGGCCACCCCCCCCCCTGCCCCCAGCAGCTCTGAAAAGCACCTGCAGGTGTGAGAGCGGTGGGCAGGCCTGAGGGTGGAGAAGGCGCACACTTGCCTGGCCCTCGAGGCTCAGGGGTTGAGTGCTGACCTCTGACCCAGGAGGTCAGGGTTCGATTCCCCGTCAGGGCACAGGCCCGGGTGGCAGGCTCCATCCCCAGTGGGGGGCATGCAGGAGGCAGCCGATGCATGGTTCTGTCTCATCACGGATGTTTCTATCTCTCTCCCTCTCCCTGCCTCCCTGAGATCAATAAATACAGCATGTTAAACATAAATAAAGCCCTAGCTGGTGTGGCTCAGTGGACAGAGCGTCAGCCTGCGGACTGAAGGCCCCAGGTTCAATTCTGGTCAATAGCACATGTCCTGGTTGCAGGCTCCATCCCCAGTGAGGGGCGTGCAGGAGGCAGCCCATCCATGATTCTCTCTCATCACCGATGTTTCCATCTCTCCCTCTCCCTGCCTCTCTGAAATCAATAAAGATGTATTTTTTAAAAAGAAAAGAGAAGAGAAAGCACGCGCCTGCCCCTGGTGAAACAAAGGCACCGGAGCTCCAGGAAAACAAGGTGCCGCAGGTCACGGGAGGGAGGAAGCCAGGGTGCCAGGCGGGCGGGCAGGCGGTTGGGGGGTGGAGGGTGCGAGGGCGGGAGCCGCTGCCCCGGGCCGTCTGCGAGAACACAGGGCCGCCGGGTGCAGCGGGGCTGGCTGTGCGTTAGTTCCTCCGCTGTTTGATTTTTTTTAAAAAACAAGCACACATTCTACTTGGGTTTTCGCCAGGAAAGCAGCGCGGTCCTTTCAGGAAATGTAGGTCACGCCGACCGGGAGGACGTGGGCAGCCCGGGAGACGGGCAAGCCCTGGGGGGCGGGGACGGCCGGCGGGTCTCGGGGCCAAGGTGTGCGCCGTCCCGTGTCTCAGACGGGAAGGGGCCTGCGGCGCCGGGGCCTGGGGGAGGGGGCGGCCGGGGGAGAACCCCGCGTCTGCAGAGATGCTGCCGGCCCGTGGGGTGCCAGCTCGGTCCTGAGACCCCGCAGCACCGGCTCCTGGGCAGCCTCAGGGCCCCTGGGTGTCCAGCTCTGCCCGAGGCACCCTCCCTGCAATCCAGGAGCCGCTCCCCCCTCCACTCCCCCGCCCACCGCTCTCCTGGCCGCCAGCGCCGTGGCCTAGACGCGGAGGTAGCGCTGACGGCAGCGGGAGGCGGCTGCTGTTCCAGAAACGAGATGGGGTTTTGTCAACAGTGTCTGTGGCCGCCGCTGAGTGACAGCCGATGGAGGCTGGACCCAGGGCTGGCTCATTAGTGCGGAGACACGCGGCTGCGGGCACTGGCAGTCACCGTGTGGTGCATGTGTGTGGCTGTGTCTGTGACTGTGTGCGCATGTGTGTGTGTGCGTGCGTGTGCATGCCTGTGTGCGTGAGTGTGTGTATGACCGCGAGTGTGCATGACCGTGTAAGTGTGTGTGCGTGTGTGCGTGAGTGTGTGTATGACCACGAGTGTGTATAACCATGTAAGTGTGTGTGCATGTGTGTGCATGTGTGCATAAGTATGTGTGACTATGTGTATTACCATGTAAGTGTGCATGTGCGCGTGTGTGTGATGTGCACCCACACAGCCCCACCCCCACGCTGGCCTCTCTCCGGGGCCACTCCCGGCCCAGACAGCCTCAGCCAGAGACCCTGGAGCCGGCCAGTCAGCCACTCCAGCCCCGGCCCAGAGAGTCGTGGGCAGGGCAGGGCAGGGCAGGGCAGGGGCAGGGCAGGGGCAAGAGGAGCCCACAAGGCCCACGTCCCGGGCCAGTCTGCCACCCACTCATTCTCATTTTTCTTTTTCTTTTTGGTTTTTAACCCTCACCTGAGGATATTTTCCCATTGACTTTAGGGAGAGTGGGAGGGAGAGGGAGAGACAGAGAGAAACAGGGAGGGGAGAGAAACACATCGACCAGCTGCCTCCTGCCCAGGCCCCGACCGGGGCTCGGGCCGGGGAGGAGCCTGTCCCCCCCGCCCCCGAGGTCCGGGCCCTCGACCGGAACCGAACCCGGGCCCTTTCGGTCCCCAGGCGGCCGCTCCCTCCCCCGGGCAGCCCCGGCCGGCCACTCACTCGTTCTTGACGAAGGCGTATTTGTTGATGGTCTCAATGACGTCCCTGAAGAGGATCTTGGAGGTGAGGGTGTAGCCGTGGTGCACGATGGGCTCTCCGTCCGGCCCGTCCCAGCAGTCCACTGCGGGCAGGAGACCTGGTCAGCGCCGGCCGCCGGGCCCGGGGCCCCCTGGCCGGGAACTTCGACAGAGGGGGGCGCTGGCTCCGTGACAGACACGCTGCCCAGAGACCCCTGGGGCTCCTGAGGCCAGGCCCACCCAGGACACACCGGCTTGGGACCCAGCCCGGCCCTCCGACTTGGGGGGCGGCCTCAGGCCCCGCACGCACCCTCCACGCAACGGCAGCCGGCCTGCAGCACCCAGGCGTACATGTCCGCCCGTGACTGGGACATGAGCTGGTCGCCCACGAGGTAGGTGTTGTGGGAGGAGGTGATGAAGTAGTGGCTCAGCGGCTGCGTCATGTCCTGGTGCACCCGGTGGTGCTCGGGGTTGAAGATGTCGCCGGCCGGGCTGCGCGTGTAGTTGGTGAAGCCTGGGGGGCGGGGAGGAATTGGGGGGCTCAGCCCTGAGGCTGGGCCGTCTCGGGATCCCCCGGCCCCCCAGCCCCCCATCGATTCCCCCCCCGGCCCAGCCTCCTCCCTCCCCCAGAGCAGGGAGCAGCTGCTGAGGCTGCTGTCAGGCCCCCGGGCTGCCCCTCGGCGCCCCATGCCCCACGGCCGCCTGGGATGGCGGGGGGGAGTGAGGGGGGCACAGGGACGCCCACTCACCGTCGATGCCCAGCACCCCCTTGCTCTTGTTCTCAGGGCACGGCTCGAACTGCTCGATGATATCCTGGCAGCTCTCGAGCGTCACCCCCGTCATCTGGCAGAAGAGGGTCAGAGCCGGGTGAGCTGGTCACTCGCTGGGCCTCCACCTGCCGCCCCGCCCGGCTCTGCTGCCAGGCTGGAACTGCCCACCGGGGCCTGGCTCTGGCCCTGCCCGGGGCTCGCCGGCCACCTCCAGCATCACGTGACCGGACTGTGGTCACCTGACTCTGGCTCTTAGGGTCCTTCTTTGGCCCCAGCGGCTGGGCCACCCCATGGCCAGTTCGGGGCAGGGCCTGAGGGTGAGAAGGAGCAGCAGAGCCCCCGGCCCACGGCCCGCGGAGGAGCCCGGTGCCCAGGGGTCCTGCCCTTCACTGCCCCCCAGCTGCTGCCCAGTCCACCAGCTCAGGGGGCGGAGTCAGCCAGACCCCGTGGTGGGAACAGGAACGGGTGGGAAGGCTGGACGGGGGAGGGGAGAGGGGAGGAGGGGGGAGCTCCCCACGGAAGACGCTGCCGGGGTCGTGGGCGGCTCTTCCCTCCGGAAGCCGAGAGCTCCCACCCGGAGCCCACCTTCTGCTCCACCTCCAGGAAGCGCTGCAGGTCGGCGGCCGCCAGGTGGTCCTTGTGGCCGCTGTAGGCCAGCAGCAGCAGGTAGAGGTCCCGGCGCGTGGACATCATCTTGTAGAAGGCACAGAACTCCTCGAAGCCCAGCGTGCCCTGCTGCTCGTCCGTGTCCGCCTCCTGCAACACCAGGCGCTGGGTCCCGGGCTGCCCAGCCCTCCACAGGGGTCCCCGGGCCCACCCCACTTCTTTTATTTTTTATTGATTTTTTTTCCACAGAGAGGAAGGGAGAGGGATAGAGAGTTAGAAACATCGATGAGAGAGACATCCATCAGCTGCCTCCTGCACACCTCCTACTGGGGATGCGCCCGCCATCAAGGTACACGCCCTTGACCGGAATCAAACCCAGGACCCTTAAGTCCGCAGGCCGACGCTCTATCCACTGAGCCACACCGGTTTCGGCACCACCCCACTTCTTTTATTTTAACCCTCACCCGAGGACATTTCTCCACTGGTTTTTAGAGAGAGAGTGGAAGAGAGAGGGACAGACAGAGAAATACCCATGAGAGAGAAACATCAACAGGTTGCCTCCTGCATGCACCCGGACGAGAGCCCATGCCAGGTAGGAGCCTCCACCTGAGGTTCCTGTCCTTGACCAAAATCGAACCCGGGACCCGCAGTCCCCAGGCCGACGCTCTATCCACCGAGCCACACCAGCCAGGGCCCCATGCCCCTTCGCAGTCGTCCCTCCAAACCCACTGTCCTCTTCCAACGCCACTGCCCACGTCACAGCCCGAGACTGCTCCCCGGCTCCCCTCTGGCTCAGCACTGAGACCACGAGCACCCCTCTTACCCTCCCGGCTCTGAGCCTTTCAGGATGACCCGAACTGAGCCAGCCCCCACTGGAGTCAGCGCCCACCCTGGTGTGGGCACCTATAGTGACAATGGGTGCCCAGCGAGGAGACGGGCGCCAGGCCATGGCATGCAGAGGAGAGAGGACGCTGGTCTTGGGCACTGCCGGCCTTTTGCAGAGAGTGGCATGCACAGCGCCCACGGGAACCCCCAGGGGCAAGGCCACAGGCACCTCAACAAGCCTGGGGGCCCCTCATGAATCCATGGCCTCAGAGGGCCTCTTTGAGGGGCCAGGCCCTGGGCACACCGGGGCCCTGGTCCTGCCCTGCCCCAGGGCTCAGGGTCAGGGACGGACCAGAGGACAGGGGTGCCCAGCGACAGGCCGGGCTGCCAGGACCTGAGGGCTACCAGCTGTGAGTCCCTGCCCGTAAGCAAGCACTAGACCTTTGGAAGGTGCTGTCAGACCCTGCAAGCTGCCTGGCCGGCCTGGCTCGGTGCCTGAGCATTGACCTAGGAACCAGGAACTCACGGTTCCATTCCCCAGGCAGAACACATGCCCAGTCGTGGGCTCAACCCTGGCGGGGGGAGTGCGGGAGGCAGCCGGTCCATGGTTCTCTCTCGTCACTGATGTCTCTATCACTCCCTCCCTCTCCTTTCCCTTCCTCCCTGAAATCAGTAAAAAAATATATTTTATTGACTTTTTACAGAGAGGAAGGGAGAGGGATAGAGAGTTAGAAACATCGATGAGAGAGAGACATCGATCAGCCGCCTCTTGCACGCCCCCCACTGGGGATGTGCCTGCCTCCAAGGTCCATGCCCTTGACAGGAATCGAGCCTGGGACCCTTCAGTCCGCAGACCGACGCTCGATCCACTGAGCCACACCGGTTTCGGCCGTAAAAAAAATATTTTTAAAAATACCCTGAGTACTAAGATTTAAAAATACCCTGAGTACCTGTGCTCCAGCCGGGTGCAGGTAGGGACAGGCGGGAACATGACCGGCCGGAGGTGACCCCGTCAAGAGACGGTCAGCACCATGGACAGCGGCGCTCGCCTGACCAGGACCTGCTGGCTAGTGCTTCCTGCTGTGGCCGCCAGGCAGGGTGGCCGGGGTGGGGGCCAGATCCCCGGGGCCCCCTGAGTCAGGAGCATCACCAAGGAGCCAGGAGTCACAGCCACCCCACAGCCCCCCCAACCAGAGAAGGGTCCCCGGGAGAGGGGGGTCCCAGCCTGTGCTCCCGTGGCTGCCTCCCTGGCACTGAGGCTCGGCACGGAGGCAGGCGCCCGGCGGCTCCCCCACGTCTCCCTCCAGGACCCCAGTGCCTGTGCCGGGCGCTCACGCCACGGCCGGGGTGGGCCAGAGCCAGTGCGAGGGGCCCAGCGATGCCAAGGACCCCGCTTGCTCCGTGCCGGGCGTCCGGGAGCTGGCAGGACAGGCCGGGCAGGTCAGAGGCCCCTCCGAACAGGGCCGGTCTGGCAGCTCTCCAGGGGCGGCTGGAGCCAGGCACAGAGGCCGTCTGTCTGGTGCACAGAGTGGCCATGTGGCCACTGGGCTCTGCCCGAGCAGAACAGCCGGATGAGGTGGGGGGTGAGGAGGCAGCTGCCTGCTCTCTGCCCAGCTGCTGTCCCTCCCCGGCGGTGACTACAGATGCTCCAGGGACCCGGCCCAGGTGGCTCAGTGGCTGAACGGCGACCTATGAACCAGGAGGTCACGGCTGGATTCCCCGTCAGGGCAGGTGCCCAGGTTGTGGGCTCAATCCCCAGCCGGGGCCGTGCAGGAGGCAGCCGGTCAGCGATGCTTCTCTCTCGTTCATGTTTTGTTTTGTTTTTTTTTAATATATTTTATTGATTTTTTTTACAGAGAGGAAGGGAGAGAGATAGAAAGTCAGAAACATCGATGAGAGAGAGACATCGATCAGCAGCCTCCTGCACGCCCCCACAGTGGAGATGTGCCCGCAAGCAAGGTACGTGCCCCCGACCGGAATCGAACCTGGGACCCTTCAGTCCTCAGGCCGACGCTCTATCCACTGAGCCACACCGGTCTCGGCTCATTCATGTTTTTACTAGTATCTCTCTGTCCCTCTCCCTTTCTCTTTAAAAAAAAAAAAAATCAATAAAAACCCATTTTTTTAAAATAAAAATGCTCCCTGAGACCTGAAAGGCAGAGCGACTCCCCAGTCCATGGGGTCAGGGGGCTGCTTCGCTCCCCACAGACGGACCTGCAGCCGTGCTGGGAGCCAGGACCCTCCCGGAACCTGCCCGGGACCTGGCCGGGTCTATTAGGCCCTGAGGCCCGGGGGCACGCTGCC
Organism: Lasiurus cinereus; assembly: GCA_011751065.1. NCBI lineage: Eukaryota > Metazoa > Chordata > Mammalia > Chiroptera > Vespertilionidae > Lasiurus > Lasiurus cinereus. The sequence goes on along the minus strand of JAAGEH010000196.1, from coordinate 5,622 downwards.
CTCGCCCACACCCACTGCGTCGCAGACACAGCGACGTGAGGCCCAGCCACTCGGCGTCCTCCGCACGGTCTCCCTTCCGATCGGGTGATCACGGGGCGGACAGGGCGATACGAGGCTGACACCGCCGCCAGCAGAGCGGCTGGCCTCCCGCCCCGGCTCCAGCCGAGCGTGACCACCGTCTGCCACGAGAGCCCGGGGCGGCACCTGGCAGAGCGGCGCCTGCGTGTGCGTGAACACGTGTGCGCATCCATGTGCCGACGAGGGCCTAGGGGTGCACCTGTGTGTGCATCTGCATGCAGGTGCCTGTGTGTACCCACGTGTGCACGTGTGTGTGCCTGTGTGTGTGCGAGCACGTGTCTCTGTGTGGTGTGGGCCTAGTGCAGGCTCCGGGCTCAGTGGGAATGGCCCTGTCACAGACAGTCCAGGCCTCCCTCCGCGGAGGGTGCCTCTCCCAGCGGCGCACACCGGGTGGCTGGGGACCAGGCGGCGGCCCATCAGGGCATGTGGCCCCAGAAGCCCGCCAGGAGAAGTGCCCCCCATTCGCTGGGAAAGGGGGTGCAGCCTCCTGAGGGTGGTCTCCTCACTGACCAGCCCCTGTCCCGAGTGCCTAGCTCTGCTGGCCAAGCCGTGTCCCCTGCCATTTGATGCAGCCCCAGGTCTGACCTGCCCCCAACTCGCCTCTATCCCTGACACGTCCCTAGCCCCCAGACACGCCCCTACCCCCAGACACGTCCCTACCCCCCAGACATGTCCCTACCCCCCAGACACGTCCCTACCCCCCAGACACGCCTCTACCCCCAGCCACACCCCTGCCCCAGACACACCTCTGTCCTCAGACACACCCCTATCCCAGACACACCCCTATCCCTCATATACCTCTACCCCAGACACACCCCTACCTCAGACACACCCCTACCCCAGACACATCCCTACCCTAGACACGTCCCTACCCCAGACATGTTCCTGCCCCAGACACGTCCTTACCCCAGATACACCTCTGTCCCCAGACACACCTCTGTCCTCAGACACACCCCTGCCCCAGACACACCTCTGTCTCCAGACACACCTCTGCCTCCAGACACGCCCCTGCCCCCAGACACACACCCCTGCCCCAGACACGCCCCTGCCTCGCCCCTGCCCCTGCCTCGCCCCTGCCCCTGCCTCGCCCCTGCCGCCCGGAGCCCTGGGGCGCACGGCCGCCTCCCGGAGGCCTCACCTTGAACATCTGCTTCACGCGCTGCCGGGGCAGGTTCACGTTCAGCTTGTGCAGCAGCTGTAGGACCTCGCCGATGCTCAGGCTGCCGTCCCCGTTCTTGTCCGCCTCGTCGAACGTCTGCTTCAGCCACTTCGGGGCTGAGTCAGGGGCAACACAGCCGGGCGGGCCCGCTCCAGCCCCCAGCGCCCCCTGCACCCCTCCCTCCACCACCCCCCTCACCGCCTCCCTCCCCCGCCAGGATATTGGTCCCGGGTGCGCTGGCGGCGGGCCAGGCTGTCCTCATCGCTGATGCCGGCCAGCAGGTAGCGCAGGCCGGTGACCCAGGTGCGGGCCGCCTCGCTGCTGGGCGAGACCAGGTCCAGCGACTGGCGGTGGGGGCCGTGGTAGATGCTGAAGCAGCGGCCGGGGTCCAGGCCGCCGCCCGGGTGGCGCTGGAAGATCTCCGACTGCCGGCCCTCGCTCACCTCCTGGATGGAGTCGATGGAGACTGGGAGGCGGGCGTCCCGCCTGCCCCTGCCCCCCCCCGCCCGCCCTCTGCCCGCCCCCCCGGGCGAGCCCTCGCTCACTCTTGGCCTTCTCGTTCTTGCGCGAGGGCCGCCAGCGGATGCAGGAACGGTGCTCGTCCAGGCAGTAGAAGCGCACCAGGCCCTTGGCGCCGCCCCGGAGCTTCACCATCTGGGTGCCCGCCTGCATGGCGCTCATGCAGCGCTCCACTGGGCGCGGCGGGCGGCGGCGAGGACGGCGAGGGCGGAGACGGGGGGGGGACAGGGCGCTGTGAGCACGCAGCACCCCCAGCCGTGCGGTCCGTCCCCACCCACGCCCTGAGGTGGTGCCCAGACCCCTCATCCCCCACCGCCCGCCTGCCTGCCAGGGGCCGAGCGCCGATGCCCGGCTGCTGTGGCCCAGGCGCTGGCCCTGGGTGCGGAGACACAGCGATTCTGCCACTGGCCTGCTGCACTTGCACCTCCAGTGCTCCCCCCCACGAGGCCTGAGACAGGACCCTGGCCCCCTGCCACCCAGATGGGCCCCGTGGCCACAGAGGCAGGAGAGACACAGACTCGGTGGCTGAGCTCCTGGCAGGAGCCTCAATGCTAGGCACAGGCAGGGGGGCCCCTCAGGACACCCAGCCTGGCTCCCCGTTGCCCCTGCCTGGCACGCTCAGGAAAGCGGCCTCCGGTGCCCAGCAGGTGTGGCTGCTCCCCAGGAGGCCCCGCCCACCCTGACCCAGCCCCCCGGCCCCCGCCCCGCATCCTCCCCCTGCGCCGCCTGCTGCTTGCCGCTCACACACTCCTACCCACCCCCCGCCCCCCAGGACCAGGGCTGCTGTGACTGGAGACGGCCCCCTGGGGCTGGGGGCGGCCGGGGAGAGGGGCTGGGGGAGGGCCTGGTTGGGGCACTGGCTCCCGGGCTGCAGGCGCCACCACCTCCGCTGGGCCAGGGACCCCGCCCGGAGCCCAAGCCTCAGAGCCGCCCGAGAGCCCGGCTGGCAGGTCCCCTGGGGCCTCCCCCACCTGCCTGGCCGCCTGCAGGAGCCTCCAGGCCTGGGGCAGCAGAAGGACCTGGGGGAGCCCAGTCCGGGAGGCCTTGCCTGAGGCTCAGGCTGGTGGGCACGCCCCCGCCTGTCAGCGCCTCTGGGCCCCTATGGTTCTGGGCCGGGGGGGGGTGGGGAGGGGTGGAGTGGCTCGGGCCAGGGCGATCCCTGCCCCTCGCCTCCCGGGCCACGCTGTCCGGCTCCCGCTGACCCCCAGGACTACCTCCGCCAGGCAGGCCAGGCTCCCTGGGTCCGGCTGGAGGTTGAGGACCAGGGGACGGACATGCCCGGGTGGTGGCCAGGGATGGGCACCCAGGGCAGAGCGGCCGGCACCCCAGCGCGCCTCTGGGGCAGGCACGGGGCTCCCCGAGGCCCCTTCTCTTCTGTCAGCGCCCCCGGAGGCCTCTCCAGCCTGGGCCTGCCTGTCCCCTGCTGTCCGAAGGCCCCCCACCCCTCCTCTCCCCCAAAAAAATCTATGGCATCTGGGAGACTCAGTGTCCGTGGATGGGAGCCTCCGGCCTCCACCCACCCGCCCGCCTGCCCAGCCTCTGTCCGAGCCCTGAGCTAATCTGCCCAGCTGGGCCGAGGATTGAGGCCGCGGGGACGCCCACCCAGCCTGCACTGGGGGGACCCACAGGCAGCAGGGGCTCCCAGGTCCCGACCACGCGAGAGCTCGGCTTTCTCCCCACCGTCCTCCCGCACTGCACCCCAAGGCCGCTGCCAGCTCTCTGTCCCGGCCTGAGCAACACCCCTGCCCCCCACTCCTGGCCATGGGAAGGGGAGTCCTCAGCCCCCTCCCCCAGCCGAAGGCCCCTCGTCCCTCCTCCCTGAGTCCCCAGAGGACGGACGCAGCACCCCAGGAGGAGGACCCCTCACTTCAGCCAGGAGTGGGGTTCATTCTGTGGTGTCGGGGTGCAGTCAGCACCTCTGCCCGCTCCCCCCGGGTGGGGGGCTGGAAATCAGTTCAGTCTTCACACCCACAGGGACACCCCCGTCCTCGGGACGCACTCACACGCTGACCCTCCCACCGGGGCACCACGGGCTCACCCTTCCAGTCCCTGGCGCCTCCATGGAGCCAGGTCTCGGCGGCGAGGTGAGGGCGCCGTGCCCGGACGGGGTAGGGTGCATCCTCACCTCCCTGACCCCCGCCACCAGCCCCTCCACCAGCCCCTCCACCGGCCCTGCTCACCCCGCCCCAGCCCCTCCCTCCTCTGACGTCTCGGCCTTTGAAGGGCCTTTCAGGGGCCACTTGCTGAGCCCACTTGACGGAGCACGAGCAGCAACAGTGGGACACATGGCCCCCCTCCCCCTCCCCCTTATACCCTCCTCCCGCCCCTCCCCTTGCTCTGCCGGGGGCCCCGCTCAGCATACAGCAGGCGCCCATCGGTGCTGGGTGGGGAAGAGGGAGGGCAGAGACCGCACGGGTCAGCCGGACTGACCAGCCGCTGGCCAGCACCTCCAGGGGGAGGGACAGGCCCACACGGACGCCGGGTTACCCACACTTCTGAGGGTTTTTTTTTTGTTTTGTTTTTGTTTTTACAGAGAGGAAGGGAGAGGGACAGAGAGCTAGAAACATCGATGAGAGAGAGACATCGATCAGCCGCCTCCTGCACGCCCCCCACTGGAGATGTGCCCGCCACCAAGGTACATGCCCTCGACCAGAATCGAACCCGGGACCCTTCAGTCCGCAGGCCGACGCTCTATCCACTGAGCCACACCGGTCTCGGCTGAGTTTTTTATTTTATCCGAGCCTGTGACTGGGCTTTCACCCCCCACCCCGCCCCCAGGACCCAGGACCCAGCACCCCGAGGTGGGAGTCAGGGCTGGCCTGAGGGGCCACACGGGCAGTGTGGCCTGGGGTTAGGGAGGGGCCTGGCAGGGTCTGCAGAGCCGGGGGCTGGGGATGGTTGAGGGGGCAGCTGGGAGGGAGGACACCCCTGTCCTTTCCCACAGCCCCGACCTGTCCTTCCCCCATAGACCCCCCACCTGTCCGTCCCCACAGGCTCCCTCCCTGCACCCCACCAGGGAGAGCCCCCTCAGAGCCTCTCCCCAGCCCTCTTGCTCCCTGCCCCCCCGCCCCCCTCAACTCCATGGCATTCATCGCAGGTGCAAGTCCTGCTGGGAGGACTATGAATAGCCACGCAGCCTCTGCCCTGGCAGGTGCCCTGTCTGTGGGCTCCGGGGCGCCCAGCCAGGCCCCAGTTCGAGGCTGGAAGGGCCCACGGGCACCGGCTGAGGCCGGAGCCCCTCGGGGAGCTGCCCAGCTCGTCGTGGAACGGCCCCAGGAGCGGGGAGCCAGGAGCCGCGGGAAAGGAAGGAGGCCCAGCGGCAGCCCGGCAGGGGCGCGTTCCTGAAAAGTCACCAGATGGAACCCGTGGGGAGGAGGAGAGGAAGCTCCCGCCAGGCCAGGGAGGGGTCCTGCCGGTTCCGGGGAGCCAGCCCGCCCCTCCCCCCCGCACCCCAGCGGGCTCTTGGGCAGCAGCTGGCCTGGCAGAGCGGGCAGAGCCTCGAGGAGACAGGAAGCAGGAGGAGGCCGAACCCCTCCACCGCCCGCAGCCTCAGCTCCTCCTCCTGCAGAGCAGAGCCGCTTCCTGGGGAGCCCGGGGCCTTGGGGGGAGAGGACAGGCCAGCCCCCACGTCTGACTCCCCGCCGACCCCTTCCCTCCTGCAGAACCCCCGCTGCCTGCTGCTGCCTGCCTGTGGGGGCTCAGCCTGCAGCTGTCCCTGCCTCCCGCCCCAGGTGGCCCCCTCGGCCTCACCGGACCCTCCTCGGTGCCCCACGTGCCCACCGCTGACCGGAGGGAGCTCAGCTGGGCGTCCCGGGCCTGAAGGCCGGCGGGAATGTCCGGGACAGCAGCTCCGCTGACCGATGGCC
>JAAGEH010000195.1:2371597-2381741 GCA_011751065.1 Lasiurus cinereus | reverse complement strand
TCTCTCTCTCTCTCGCTCTCTCTCGGTGACAGTGACCCCCCGCACCGGGCAGGTCAGCCCATCTTGGTGCGGCTCGCGGGCCACAGGCTCTCAGTTCGGACGGGGGTGGGTTCGGGGCGCACTGGGTTCCGGTGTCGGTGTCGGCGTGGAGCTCTGCCTGCAGGCGTCGGAGGGGCTGAGGCAGAGGCCGGTGCGGGCACCGCAGGGACCGGGTTGCTGACCTTCTGCCCGTCTGGGTGCCCAGCCTGGCCGCGGCCGGTGCTCCTCTCCGAGCAGCCCGCGCTGGGATGGGGCCGCTGGGATGGGGCCGCGTCGCCCTTGCGCGCTGGAAGGGACAGACCGCTCCAGGCATGAGTGTGCCAGGGCCTGCGGGCCGGGGCGGGAGGCCATTGGAAGTGTTGTGCCAGGTCCTCTTGCTGCCACGTGACCGGGTCTGGGTAGTGCCATTGCCAGGTCGCCCTGTCGTGTTCGTGCTCATCCAGAAAGGCCTCGGACGGGCATGGGTGCGTTCGGACCCTGTCGTGCCAGCCTGAGTGGGGGGACGGACGCGGCCTGCTGGCGCTGGGATGGTGGGCTGGGATGGTGGGCTGCGTGTGTCCCAGTGAGTGAGTGGGTGTGTGCTCCTGCAACTCGACGGCTAAGGGAGAGGTGACTTCCATTTGGAGTAGACGTAAGACCTTAAGACTACCCCCCCCCCCCAGTACAAATGAGGAGGAGTATGGATTGAGACTGTGATTGTGACTATTTCTCTCTGCTGTTTTTTCTTTAAACACATTTTTATTTATTTTGAGAGAGAGAGGAAGGGAGCCGGAGAGACAGAAACTTGGATGAGAAACATAGATGGGCTGCCTCCTCTCGCCCGCAGGGGGATGGAGCCTGCAACCCAGGCCTGTGCCCTGGAGGGGACCCAGGTGTGACCTATTGGTGCACTCAGCCACCAGTGACACCGGCTGGCCGGGCCCTGCCTGAGATTTGAATGCCCCTCCCTCCCTCATTCCCTCCCTCCCTGCCTCCCTCCCTCCCTGCCTCCCTCCCAGAATCTGAACAGGTAGGGGAGGGTGGAACTCAGCAGAGAGCCTCTTCCTCCCGGTGCCAGAGGTGTGGGAGTGGAAGAAGTTGCTTTCAGTGTTTTTTGAAGTCAGATTTTCTTTTCCCCCAGCCTCTCAGCTAGACCCTCTTCAGCTTTAAAAGCAAATGGCTGGGACCAGGACCGCCAGTTATTCCCTAGTATTCCAAGGGAAATGCGTTTCTCTCCCCCTGCGAGTAGTGAGCGAAGTGGCCCGGCATGCTGACTCAGCGCTTCTGAGCGAAGTAAGACCTGCACCAACGCAGTGGGTTATGGCTTACCTGTGAGCATCTGTTTACAGCGGCAGAAAAAGTTTTATCAGTTCCACTTAAAGACAAAGCAGAATGCAGTCTTACTCCTTCTTTTTTGGACATTGACTTGTTAAAAAGACTCTTTATTGTTCAAAGTATTACATATGTCTCCTTTCCCCCCATTGACCTCTCCCCGGCCACCCCACCCCCTAGCACAGCGGTTCTCAATCTTCCTAATGCCTCGACCCTTTAAGACAGCTCCTCATGGGGTGGTGACCCCCAACCATAAAATTATTCCCGTTGCTACTTCATAACTGTAATTTTGCTACTGTGATGAATCATAAATATCTGTTTTCCGATGGTCTTAGGCAACCCCTGTGAAAGTGTCGTTTGACCCCCAAAGGGGTCACGACCCACAGGTTGAGAGCTACTGCCACAGCACATGCCCTCACCCCTCTAGTGTCTGCGTCCATTGGTAATGCTTGTGTGCAGGCGTGTAAATCCTTTGGTTGATCTCCCCCCACTCCCCCCGCCTCCTCTCTGAGGTTTGACAGGCTGTTGGAACTTCTCTGTCTCGGGGCCTGTTTTTGTAGTTTATGTTGGTCATTATATTCCTTTAACAGGCTTTCTTCTCCGTGTGTAGGCCAGCTTTCCCTGCCCAGTGCCATAGCATGTGCTGAGGTGTCCCTTCTGCCAGGTGAGTGATCACAGTCAGGAAGGCACGCTTCCTCTGCCCCATCCTGGCAAAGAGGGTTTGTTTTGACATGAGTCGTGTTTTCTGTACAAAAATGTGCCTGCCTGTTCCCGGCGAGCATGCAGAGGGGAAGGAGTTTGGAGCCCGTGCTTCTGTGGTTCATGTCCTGACTGCTCTCTGTTGTCTTCTCGCAGCGGAGCGCAGGGACAGGGTTTTCGGGTTGACTCAGCTCTGTGTTTTCTGTCGCCTTCCACCTGAGTTGCTTTTCAGAATCACCGTTCACTAAGAGTAAAATTAAGATAGGTGCAGGCCGAGACCGGTTTGGCTCAGTGGATAGAGCGTCGGCCTGCGGACTGAAAGGTCCCAGGTTCGATTCCAGTCAGGGGCATGTACCTTGGTTGCGGGCACATCTCCAGTGTGGGGCGTGCAGAAGGCGGCTGATCGATGTCTCTCTCTCATCGATGTTTCTGACTTTCTGTCCCTCTCCCTTCCTCTCTGTAAAAAATCAATAAAATATATTAAAAAGAAAAAAGACACACGCAGGAGAGGAAGTGTTAATGTACATATTTTTATGGCAATGGGCCTTTAAACATGCAACCCATATTTGGAACATTGAACTCAACAGATTGAATCAGATTTGAAAATTGTGGTTGTATTGGTTCAGCTCTCACTTCTGAGTTGACTGGCATTAAAAAATGTATTAATTACATGTCACTGTGGAGTAATTTTACTGCAGAGGGCGTCTCCATCTGCTTTTCACTTCTCTTTATTGGTGGGTCTCCGTACCTCTTGGAGCACGTTATTTTCTACGCGTTAGTTTCATTGTGAAAGTCAGTTTTATAGATGTCCTCACATTCGTAAGTTACGGTGAATTGTTGGTGAGTCAAACATACTTGGAAGCAGTCTTCAGCAAATGAGAGTCGGGGATGAACCTGCGTGCGGTGACGTCATTACGTAGTGTGGTAGGCAGACCCTAGAGCTGGCAGTCAGGAGAGGGCATGCCCTGCCTCCGTGGTTCAGAAGGTGACAGCTGGGAGAGTTGCTTGTTTCACTCCCAGAAGCCCGCTTCCTGGTCACGTGTGGACCAGGTTCTTTTCACTGAGGGCCTGTGGTTGGGCAGGTGCAGTCACCTTGAATTTCATGTTTGCTTCAGAAGCAGACCCCGAGCCCGGGCTGAGAAAGTGTGGAGCCCGCCCCATCCTGGCCGTGCTTCTTGCCACCTGTGTGCTGACCCTTGGGCAAGACTCTTCATTGTTTGTTGTTAATCCTCATCCGGGGACATTTTCTCCATTGAAAATTAGGGAGAGAGGGAAGGAGGCAGGGATGGGAAGAGAGAGAGAAACAGTGATGCTAGAGATAGAGATACACATCCCTTGGTTGCCTCCTGCACACACCCTGAGTGGGGCTGGGGATTGAACCTGCATCTTAGGTATGTGCCCTTGACCAGGAATTAGGGATGGAACTTATGAGCCTTTGGTGCTCTGCCAGCACTAACCACGGAGCCCCACCAGACAGAGCCATTTGTTGATTCTTGGGTGTGCCCTGCAGCCTTGGCACATTGGGCCAATGCTCTAACCAACTGAGCCACTGGGCCAGGCTTCTACTCCCCCTCCCCCCCCGTTTTTTTTAAATCTCAGACTAAGTTTCTAGATGTACAAAGGAAACCTTGAATCCATCCCTGGGTCAGGGGAAGTGCACCTTAGGTAGGTTGTGAGCTAGGGAGTTTTTTGCTTTGAACTTGTCTTTGCGAGTTAATGCTTTCAAGGCACGTGCTATGACAGTCTTCTCTTCCATGTGTGATGACTGTGATTGAAAGGTTAGCTGGGCCCAACCGGTGTGGTTGAGTGGTTGGTCATGGATCTAGGAACCACGAGGTCACAGGTTCGGTTCCCGGTTAGGGCACATGTCTGGGTTGTGAGCTCAATTCCCAGTGTGGGGCACACAGGAGGCAGCCAATATGTGATTCTCTCTCATCAGAGAATCATTGATGCTTCTCTCTCTCCCTCTCCCTTCTCTGAAATCAGTGGAACTATCCTATATAATAAAAGGCTAATATGCAAATTGTCCATTCCATGTGGGGGGACTGGTCAGCTAACCCTCCCCTGGCCACACATGAATTCATGCACAGGGCCTCTAGTATCTATAATAATAAAAGCCTAAGCAACCATCGCAACTGCATGGACAACCAAACAGGCTGTGTGGGGCGACCAGGCCTGCGGGGTGGGGGGGCAGTGAGGGGCAACCAGGCTGGTGTGGGGGCAATTGGGGTGACTAGGCCAGCAGGGAAGGGCAGTAAGGGGTGACTAGGCTGGCAGAGGGAGCAGTTGGGGGTGACCAGGCTGGTGGTGGGGGGGGCAGTAAGGGGCAACCAGGCTGGCTGGGGGGGTGGCAGTTGGAGGCGATCAGGCCAGCAGGGGGGGAAGTTAGGGGTGATCAGGAAGGCAGGCAGGTGAGCTGATGTAGTGTGGCAGTGGTCCCGGAATGTGAGAGGGATCCCGGATTGGAGAAGGTGCAGGCTGGGCTGAGGGACACCCCACCTCCACCCCAGTGCACGAAATTCGTGCATCGGCCCTCTAGTTTAATAATAAATAAATAAAAGCAATGTTAAGGGTCATTTGTACTGAAGAAATTTAGGCTTACTCTTACTCATTTTCCTTGGCATTATAAAGTTCTATGGGGCAATTTAGTTTAAAACGGTCATTGGAGATGAAACATCAAAGTTCTACCTAAGTTACTATCGTCTTCCCCAGTTTATCCAACTTTTGATATTTTCCTCTCTGCTACAGAGATTGTTTTAGTTTAACCTTCACTGCCTTCTGAGGCTTTCTTCAGAGGTTCCATGCATAACTTAGAAGTAAGAAATAAGGCTTCTATCTTGTTCCTTATTCTAACGGAAAACAATGTTTGCTGTGGAATAATATGTTAGTGTTTATATTCAAACAGAAATCATGTCTGTTTGTCTGTTTCTATAAGCATAACCAATGGACGCAAGACACTGGGGTGGGGGTGTAGGGGCGGCCGGGGGAAGGTCAATGGGGAAAAAAAGGAGACGTATGTTCTACTATTTGTAAATACTTTAAACAGTAAAATAAAATGAAAAGAAATAAAGTCAATTAAAAACAAACAAACCGAAAACACAGAGACCTTGAAATCACGTCTGGTGAGAGCTACCCCAGCGGCACAGGGAAAGTCTGAGGAAGGGAGGGATTGTGAATCGAAAGCGGACTTCACGATTGGGGCTGCGTTAATAATTCTTGCAGCGCTGGATAGCAATTGCGGAAAATACTGTGATCCCAGAAATGACAGGGAGGGGCATGATTGCAATAAACAGTTTCGTTTTTGTTCCAGAAGCTAAATCTCTGGTTGATTTTTATGCTTTCTATAATATTGTAAAGTTGGTGGAAGGTAGCAAGTGTTTTGCCAAAATGTTTAAGAGAAATAAATATTTTAAAATAACAATAAAGTTATTAAAACCCTGAAAACTACTTTTTCAAATTAGTCATATTCTTTAAATGTGTGGATCTTAATAAAAATCGCACACCAGACCCAACTGTTTGAAATTTCTCGATTCCTCCCCTCAAAGTAACGAGAGAAAACTGTGATGTCCACATAACCCAATCTTCTTGTGCGCTGGACATGGGAAAGGAGACCGAGAGGGGTGAAGTGGCTGAGTCTGTCTGTCGGAAGGACCGCAGTATCAGGTTGGAAGTGTTTCCGGGGAGATTTGAGGCCATGAGGAGGGACACTGAATCTTCCGTTGCCGGATGTTCAGGCCTTGCTCCTGGGTGAGTAACTGGGAACAGTGACACGTGGTCATCACTTTACTTATTTACTTATTAGTTAATTCTTACCCCAGGATATTATTTCCATTGATTTTTAGAGCAAGTGGGAGGGAGGAAGGAAGAAGGAGGAGAGACAGTGAAGCATCCATGTGAGAGAGGCACGTTGATGCAGGCGGCAGCTGATCAGTGATTCTCTCACATCTTTGATATTTCTATCTCTCCCTGCCTCTCAAATCCATAAAAAATATTTAAAAAATGTTCAAATAGAACAGGAAATAACGCTTATAGTTATGCGGCCGCCATTGTGATGAAGCCCTTACTGTTTGGCCATATTTGCTTCAGGTGCAGCTGAAGGTGATTGTGTTATTCGTGTGATAGTTCGAGTGTGCCCTCCGAGAAGCAGATGACAAACAGAGTTATAGGTACAAGAGATGCACAGTGTAAATGCCTGTGGAGGAGACAGAGTAGAGGAAGCAGGTGAGGTGATCAAAGCCTTCAGAATGGATGCAGGTGTTATATGTATTTATGTTTTCTTTGACCTCTAATCGATTTGTTTTTCCTTGAAGTTATGTCTTTTAAACTTCTTAAATGTGGGATCTGTAAATAGAATAATAATGCTTTTTGAAACTGGAATACCAAGTTTTATGTTTTAAAGTTTTTTTTATAGCCTCACCCAATTTTTTATTGATTTTAGAGAAGAAGGGAGAGAGAAACATCGATGGACTGTTTCCCATGCCCCAATCAGGATTGACCCTGTAACCTGGGTATGTGCCCTGCCCGGTAATTGAACCAGCAACCTTTTGTATATGGGATGACACTCAGCCAACCCAGCCAGCCAGCCAGCCAGGTCCCAAGCTCTTGTTGTTGTTAATCCTCAACCGAGAATATTTTCCCCTTGTTTTAGAGAGTGGATGTGACGGGGTTACAGGGGGAGAGAGAGAGGAGAAGACACATTGACTGGTTGCCTCCCTCATGCATACCAGCTGGGGCTGGGGATTGAGTCTGCAATCCATGTACGTGCCCTCGATCTGGGATCGAATCCTCCACCCTTTGGTTCCGGGGCTGATGCTCTAACCATTGAGCACCCTGGCCAAGGCTCATATTTTATGTTTTTATATAGACACTGCTCATTTCAGTAGTTGTGCTGCGTGCTCCGCCTGATCTACCCCACTTGCTGAAATTGATAATTTTAGCCTAGAATTTTCCAAAGGAGGATAGTATTTAAAAAATGAACTATTCTTTAAAAAATAAATTACTTAAAAATTATTAATTCTAATGAATGTACTTCTGTAATTTAATAGAAATGTCTCATTCTTGGACTGCCTTGGACTATCTTGCTGCAATGTAGTAAAATGAGTATTTGTGTGTTTGCGTGTATATGTATTTCCTGTTGAAGTATTTCTTACAGAAATGTATTTTCTATTCATTTTCAGCTAGCTGCCTTTCTTTTTCTTTTTCTTTTTTTTAAAAACATATTTTATTGATTTTTACAGAGAGAAAGGGAGAGGGATAGAGAGTTAGAAACATCGATGAGAGAGAGAGACATCGATCAGCTGCCTCCTGCACGCCCCTCACTGGGGATGTGCCCGCAACCAAGGTACATGCCCTTGACCGGAATCGAACCTGGGACCTTTGAGTCCCCAGGCCAACGCTCTATCCACTGAGCCAAACTAGTTAGGGCTAGATGCCTTTCTTATTTTTGAATATCTGGTACTTTTTATATACCGTATATTGATGCTCTAAGCTGAATTAGAGTTTTCGATATCACCTGGTGAGCGAGGGTTTTGAGCCTTGCTTGATCATCTGCTTGCTTAGCAACAGGTCAGTTTCCATGGCGTTCCTGTTTTTGCACATCACCGTCTGCGGAGCTGGAGGGTGGGGGGGGGGGGGGGGGGGGGTGCAGGCCTCTTACCCTGCTAAAGTGGCTATAAGCTAGAATAGCTGCCTGTTTACGTTTCTAGATAATTTTTAAAGTAAGTCTTATTGATGTAAGAAATTTTCAAATGACACTTCCTGCCTTACTAAGAGCAAGTGGCAGTGGCAAAGTGGAAGTGTTGATAGCAATGAAGTGTAGGTTCTACAAACCTTAATGCAGTTGAGACAGAGCTTACAATAGTCAATTCAGCATTCTAAAGCATGCTGTTTCCACCTCCGTTAGACACATTTGTTGGTTGACTTTAATTGTGAAGACAACAGTAACTTAAGAACTTGTATGACATTGGAACTATACTCTGGGAAAGTAAGACAAGATGTAATTGTTTCACAGTTTTTAGCTTTTCAGGAACATAATTACCCTAAGACATGTCAGTTGCCTTGCTTTAAAAAAAACACACTATTACTGCCGAGACCGGTTTGGCTCAGTAGACTGAAAAGTCCCAGGTTCGATTCTGGTCGGGGGCATGTACCTTGCTTGCGGGCACATCTCCACTGTGGGGCGTGCAGGAGGCGGCTGATCCATGTCTTTCTCTCATCTGTGTTTCTGACTTTCTATTTCTCTCCCTTTCTCTCTGTAAAAAAATCAATAAAATATATTAAAAAAAAACCCCAAAACTGATTTCAGAGAGAGGCAGGGAGAGGGGAACATAACACCAGTGAGGAGAGGGAAGCACTGACTGGATGCCTGCTGCAACCCCTTCTCCCCCGGACACGTGCCCTGACCTGGACTCCAACCCCAACCTCCTGGTTCATAGTAGCCGCTCAGCCCGGCATCGTGTTCCAGTTCTGTCTGTGTTTTAGGAACTCGTGAGGAAATGGTGGATGGTGCATACTGCTGCTGATCCAAGATCGGATTTTCCGGTTACAGGATTTTACACTTACAAGTTTTCTAAACATTTAGTAAACTTGCTTTTTTGCTTAAGGAAAAGTTTAAGGTCTAGAAAAAATAGAATGCTAATGAATCCTGTGTGTCCAACAACCAGATTTAATCATTGTGAGAGTTTGCTTTATAGTATTTGCTGAATAACATGTTTGTCTGGCTGCAGTTGAGTACATTTCCTTCCGAGTGGCACGTGCACATTGCGGGAAAGCAGTCGTGTCTCTGCTGGACTCCGTGCTGGAGGGGCACTCATTTTTCCGCTCCGGGGGTGCCGAGTGCCGCGGAAAGGGGGGGTGCCAAGGGCCGGGGGTGCCGAGGACCGGAGAGTGTGCCTGTGCTGGGAAAGCAGGGCCAGTGGGGGGCGGGAGGGCTGAAACTGAGAAGCAGAGCTGGCGTCCACAGGGCCCTTTAGGTGGGTCTCGAAGGACAGATGAATGAAAAACACTTAGACTGAGGGAGCCACATGCTTCTTTATTCACTTTATGTTTAAAATGTGTTTTTGTTGATTTGGGAGAGAGGAAGGGGGAGAGAAACATCAGTGTGAGAGGAAACAGTGTTGGCTGCCTCCTGTATGTACACACCCTGCGCGGGACCTGAACCACAGCCTGGGAATGTGCTGACGGGACGCGGACCTGTGACCTTGCAGTGCACGATGACACTCCAGCCACCTGAGCAACACTGGCCATGCATAGGTGACTTAAAAAAATTATAGATTTTTTTTTTTTTTTTACAGAGGAAGGGAGGGTAATAGAGAGTTAGAAACATTGATGAGAGAGAGGCATCGATCAACTGCTTCCTGTACACCCTCTACGAGGGATGTGCCCACAATCAAGGTTCATGCCCTTGACCAGAATCGAACCTGGGACCTTTCAGTCCGCAGGCCGATGCTCTATCCACTGAGCAAAACTGTTAGGGCCACAGTGTGACTTTCAGTAACCCTAAAGACTCATGTCTCTGATGTGCATAAAAATAACATACCTTCTTTAATGTTTGTGTAACATTTTCATGAAATCATACATGTCATATTGACCATGCATTTTATATAACAATTTTTATTTTGGAGAGGAAGGAAGAGGAAGAGGGAGAGAGAAACATCAATGATGAGAGATAATCATTAATCGGTTGCCTCCTGCACGTCCCACACCTGGGTTTGAGTCCACAACCAGGGCATGTGCCCTGACTGGGAATCGAACCCTAACCTCCTGGTTCATAGGTGGACGCTCACTCACTGAGCCACGCTGGCCGGCTCCACTTGGGAGAGTCACTGTTCTTTGGTCAGTGACCCCGGAAGACTAAACCGGGTGCTCTGAGTGCACTTGTGGTGTGGAAAGACCATCGCTGGTGAGGAGGGCTTGGAAGAGGGGTTCAGAAGGAAGGGGAGACTCACGCGTTTGGAAGCTTTAAATGAGCAGCTGTGAACACACCAGACATGGAGTGCCGGTGGAGGGTGCTGGGAGAGGGGCTCAGGGGGGAAATGATGCAGGGGAAAGCTCTTTAGTTGTTAGAGGGACAGGCTTGAATGACAGGGTGGAGGGT